>JAZKJV010008105.1:0-44286 GCA_037367405.1 Ottelia alismoides | reverse complement strand
TAATAGAACCATCAGATGTAAAGAAGTGTTCTGTGTTAAGGTCAACAAAAACTTTATTAATGATGGAGAAGTGTAAGCAGTTAAGTCTATCTCCCATTCAGAAAGGACAATCTCGGGACAAGAGTGCTCCCAGATTATTGAAGAAGACTGGGAGTCTAGAGAGTGGTTCACAAGGTATGAACCGGGTTCTCGGGAATTGCCCTGAATTGTTGGAGATGTTGATTGCATGGAATCGATGTGGATGTTGATGGGTCCCCGAAAAGCCATCCATGAGTCAACATCTTGGAAGTCAATAAGAAAAATAGATAAAAGATGAATGATACGGTGATGAACGAGGAATAAAAGGAGTGTAAGACAGTATAAAGGCTCAAGGTGAGCAAGGGTCAAAAGAGAATAAAATAGAGAAAAAGAAAAATGGCAAAAATGTGCAGGACTGATATTTAAATTTAACATAAATCAAAACAAATACCAAACAAGTTGTGGGTTCACCAACTCAACACAAATGAAGCCATAAAGGTTCGACTTTTTGCAAGCAAATCTTTTAACAAGTCCTTAGAGGGGCTAACCCTATATGAGAGTGAGTAATGCCAAAAAATGATCATGTACTTTCCCACTTCCATTGTAACATGTGATATGCTCTCTTAGAGGCCCTTGATCTCGTGCATGGGGGGTTACTCAGCCAAAGAAACAAGAGAGGAAGACAATAGGTGAAACCAATACTTCTCTAACAAGTGAGGTTCTCTAACACAAGACAATGAGACAGACACAACTGTGAGGGTGTGACCTATGCTAAATACTTCAGACCAAGTCAGATGTTCCACACAAGGCAAGAACATCGTCGTCGACAAGGCTATACTCTCCTATGTATGATAGATGCGCCAATACTTCACCATCACAGGTGATTATCAAGGCAGTCACATATCGGGACTTGGGCTCTATTCCTTAGGAGTCACACCATACTTTATCTGAATGGTACCTGAGACCAATGAGGGCTTTATGAACCCAACATAATGATGTCCATTACGAATTTTAATTAAGGTCAAAGTGTAATTAGCAATTCTCTTGTTTTAGTTTTTGGGTTTTTAGTTTTTTGAGTATTTTTCAATAAAAAGTACCTAATGATTTTTTTGTATTTTCTTTTTAATCTTAGGTTAGCAAAAACAGAGGGAGATAACAGAAAAGTTGTGTAAGTGGATACTAGGGTGGAAAGCTCACCCTCATATCAAATGATGCATGCAAAGTAAGAGGACTCACAATGCTTTCCAGCTCTCTCCATATGGGATGCATGACAGTATTGAAATATTTATACTACATGCATGATATGCAAATGAGTGAAATCACCCTAGATATGAATTGCTATTAGACGTGAAGAACCAGATGCTAAAAACCTAGAAATGAAATCCAAAGTCCGACACACAGTCCCTCCTATGAAGTCAGGTGTGCCAACCTCCTATGAAGTCACCGTCGCCACACAGTCCTCGGGGCTCAGGTGTGCCAACCTCCTATGAAGTCACCGTCTCCACACAGTCCCTCTCAAGAAAGTCAACAAAGCATAGATGGTCGGAAGCAGATAAAATAATTATGTATAAAAATAGAAATAAAAGATAAATAATGTGTAGGTAAATATGTATGAAATAAGCTACACTATGCCTTGCTCCCCAACAACAGCACCATTTGATTAGCTGAAATCTACGAAGGCGTCGTGTGGTCTCATAAGGCAAGACCACAATCGTCGAGGTGACAGATCACGAGAACCGACTATGTCAATAACCAACCCACAATATGAATAATCAAACGATGCATAGCAAGTGTCGAGAAAAAAATTATTATAACCCTACAAATAAATGTGTAGTGGCTTATGTGTAGGGTGTCGAACACAGGGAACACACATGTGTAGTAGTAGTATTTATTGCTAAATATGTATGTTTGTATATATGCATCTGTTATATTGTTAGTGTTTTTGTGAGGTTTTAATTATCCAATTTTGGATTTTATTTATTTATTTATTTTTAATTTTATAATTTTTTTCTTTTTATATTTTTTTATTTTTAATTTCTTTTCCTTCTATTTTTAATATATAATAGGTGCATATATATCACTATATGTAATAATGTATATAATACAGTTATATATAATATATATAAATATAAAAATCAAGTAAATACAAATAAAAACAATCCTTTTTATTTTTTAAAAGGTTTTAAAATATATTTAGAGTATTTATAATATTATTATTAAGTATATATAATTATATATATGTGTGTGTGTGCAAATAAATATAATATATGCTATTCTTTTTATAAATATAGCTATATATAGTCCAAAATTATAAAATATAATGTATTTGTATTTTTATATTTCCTTCTATTTTAGTGATTTTGCGTGATTGTTTTTAATGTTTATGTATTTTGAAATCTAAAAAAGTGTAAATCAAGGAATATATAAATAGGTCGAATTGTTTTGAGATTTAAAAATATAAAATAAGTCTAAAACTTTACAAAACTATCTTTAATAAGTAATAATATGTACATATATATATATATATAATATGACAATTTTTTGGATTTTTTGAGAATTTTTTATATTTTTAAAGTTAGAGTGGGTTTTCAATTTTTGTTTTTCTTTTTTATTTTTCCATGATTTTTTGGTTTGTAGTGATAAAATATAGTAGTAAATAATACCTATTTTTGGAATTTTTAAAGGAGATTTTTAATAGTTTTGTATTTTTCAAGCTGAACAGAGAATAAAAAACTTCATTTGATTTTAATAAATAGAAAATGCAAGAAATGTGCTAAACAAAATATTATGGTGTGAATAAGCATAAAATCACACATCTTCATTTATTTTTAAATAATTTATGCAATAAAAATATATGGTGTGAATAAGAAGCATAAATAAAAATATACAAGCCAACATGAGAAGTTATGCAATAAAAATAAAAGAAGAGGGTGAATATGCTAAAATACCACAAGTTTTTGAACTGAAATGCCAATTTTTTATACTAAACAGAAATTCTAGGAACCAAAGGAGTATACATGCAATTTGGCCACTCACGTGGGGGACCACGTGAGATGACTTAGTAGTGGACCTAAATGTAATTTGCAAAATGTACATGGGTTCCTTTATAATTTTTCCACAAAATATTAGCCTAATTTAAACATGGTTATTAATATATTACAAAAGAGGAGAGGGGTATTTGTAAATTACCCTACTTAAGTGTGCTTCATCAAACCATCCTTTGGTTGCCACGTGGAGGATCCTACAGCCTAGAGGATGCAACAGTTTGCCTCGCTTGGACGGCAACGATTAGGTCTAGGAGTCAATGGCGATCCAAATGCCGTCGAGGTCCTTGGAAGAACTCCCAAGAACAAGACTCTAGAGCTCCTTGATCGTTGATTCCTGACGACTCCGACCTCGATTCTTCCTTCTAACGACGCCCTCAGCTTCCTGATGTTGCTCTTGATGGGGTCCATGTCCAACAAAGGTGGATCTGGAGCTCTTCTCTTCCCCCGTGACATGGATCATTGTTACTCATTGATTCGAGGCTCCGGTTAGTTCTTCAAGGCACCAGTTCTGCACAAAAAAGTGAGAGCAGGTCGAGGGCTCTATCCTCGACCTGTTGTTCAAGCTAGAACATAGTGAAATGGAAGGGACGACCAAAGCTCCGACGGAGAGCAGTGGGTCGAGCTATGGATTCCCATATCCTTGCAGGATCTGGGTTGGAATGATGGGCCAAAGGTGGAGAAAATGTTGGGGAACGAAATGAGGTGGAAAACGAGCCGTGTTATTGGTGAAAACGGGCAAATTTGGCGTGGAGCTCGAGCTCCAGGTCAAATGGGGATTTTTCGATTAAATCTAAATTACGAGCTAAAAAACAAAAAATAAAGCATGTAAATGAAAGATGAAACTAAAGTTTACGTAGAAAAGCAGGACATAAGGCTCGACTTGGTCGGGGGACCAAGGAGGCAGAACCACCGACGGGGTGTTCCAACAATAGGTTGGATCTTCTCCGACGAAGCTCCCTCCTTGCTGTAGGACAACGACCACGTGCCTCTGTCACCAGCCACGAGCTTTAAGGCTATTTTGAGGAGATAAGAACTCCACGAGAGGGGATCAAGTGCACAAAAATGGTAGATGGGGAAGTTTTATAGGAGAACAGGGAGATGACTTCGATGAGGGCTTGCGTGCAGTGGACATGGGGTAGGTGAAGGGCATGGGTGCAGAGAAGGAGATGGAGGTGCAGAGATTATAATGGCGGAAGGCTCGAAGGAGAGGGAGGCATGGAGGTTGAGTGAAAAATCGAAGAGAATGTCCTCCCGTGAGCTTCTGACACGGGTGGCGATGCAGGCAGTACATTTGATCGGGGTCAACAAATGGTGTGATCCAGTTGGTCCACATGGACCAACTAGATAATTTCAGAGCAAAAATACCTTAAATCAATAAAAAATACTAAATGAATTAATTAATTTTGGGTTAAAATAATAAAAAATGTTGATAACTTTGTGTAGTATTTTAGGGTATTTTTATTTATTTTTATAAGGCCATTTATATCATGTTAGTGTTTACATGTATATATAGGAAAATATACATGTATTGTATATATTTTTTATTTTCAATTTATATTTTGTATTTTATTATTGTATACATGTATTTTTTATATTTAGAAATTATTTAATTATATATTTGTATATTTTTATTTTTTTGAGTTTATTATATACTTAATTAATTATACACATAAATCTTATGGCTATACTATAGTATACTTTACATATATATTGAAGTATATTATATATTTTTATTTTATTTTTAATGTTTTATTTTCTTTTAGTTATGTACATGTGTTTTAAAGAATATTCACAAATTTATAAAAATAAAAGAAAGTGAAAGATAGAAAGAATAAATATATTGAATATAATATATATGTACACTGCACAAGGACCTAAAACCTAACTTTTGATGGAACCACCTTCATTAAATAGGTAATTTTATTTTATGAACAATAAATGTGATTTTGTTCAATTTTGAATCTATATCGAGAAGATATGTGCCCGCAAAATTTTTTTTTGCGACTTTTTATTTTGTGTGTCCCGGGTACGCTGTGTATTATTTTTCAGTGAAATCAATTTTGTATTTTTCTTTATAATTTTATGTATGTGAATCTAATATGTTAAGAGTTTATTAATTTGAGGTATAAAAATAATAAAAAAAATTGGTCCCAATACAATTGTTGGGCAAAATGAATTATGATTTTTGTGTGGTTTTCTTTACAGCTTCTCTGCCATATCTCCCCCTACTTTATTCCTTGTCGGCCAAGTCATCATGATGATTGGGTCTCGGGGTTTTTGACACTTCATTCTTTTTTCTTTCCTTTTTTAGAATTAAAGATAGTATTTTAAGAAGTATTTATATAGTATTTTCTCTAATTTATGGATTGATATTTTTCATAAATTAATGATATATACATGCATTTAGTCATGGATTTAAGGTCAAAATGAAAGAATAAAGATGATGAAATGAGGATTCATCACCCAACTAGACCATCGAGTGAATCTAACCCATCTAAAATCCAACAGCTATGAATTAAATACAAAAAAAGAAAAAAGAAAGAAAAAACACCTCTCCCCCCTCCTCCTTCCTCTGCCCACGTACCCTCCATCCACCCACACCGCTCCCCCTAAGACCACCTCCCCCCTCCGCTTTCTTAGTAGGCAGTAGCTCCCCTACCAGCTCCTCTACATCCCTCTTTTTCATCGCATTTCCTCTACCCTCTTCACTGCCCCACTCCAGCTACCCCCCTCCACCACCCCAATCCAACCCCCTCTATCACTCCCCTTCCATACCCTTCCACCACCAACCTCGACTACTGTCATCATCGTTTAACTCATTCCTGTGACACCCCCCCCCCAAGCCTCTTGAGATCTACAAACACCCTGAGCTCCTTCGGTAGGTTCCCCTCCCAAGCAGACATGTCATCATCTAATCACCCCCACCATCCCCGTGAATCTTCCCTCTACCCATGCTTCAATACACCACCCATGCGGACAATGAGGCTAGAATTATGGCGATTCTCGACTCACAAAGGGCAAGGTGCTCGCATGCGATAGTGAGAATAGAGGAGTCGAGCTCGAAGCCGTGGAGGTGGAGGTTGGGGAAGTAGTGGAGGGGAAGAGATGATTTCAAAAGTTACTATTGTCATTCAATTATGGTGGACCATTGCTTGATATCGATGATGCAATGTTTTTCTCAGATCAGGTTCAGCCTCCTCTAAATGTGGTGGGGTGCGGAGGAGCAGCTTTGTGATCATTCAACGCGAAGGAGATGGTAGTAGCCATTATTCAATATTGGCAATCAAAAGGGTTAAAATTGAACAATTTTAACATTTTTCATCAACGTTAACGGGGGAAAATGGATGGAGATTAACACAAGGTCATATCATGTAAGAGTTAAGTATTATCTAGGGTGTCTCATGTAATTCGTTACTATTGATGATTATGCATATAAATACGAAACTTATCAGGGTTATGGGTGTAAATATCCCTTTAGAAATCACTTTTTACACCCATGTGATATAACTTGAATCCTTGATAATAAGCAGATGCCAATAGTATTCTGAATGATTCAATCCTAGCAATAGATGCATGTGTCCTCGAAATCGATGGCTTATTTCTGACTATATCCTTGTGCTATGATCCTAGTTTTGTTCTTGACATCATTACGTGATTCATCTAATTTTTTTTCTGATACGCACCATTTTCAATCAGTGATTGGCTCTAAGGTTTGAGCACCAATTCTCATACCAGAATTCTTTCAAATTTTAAAAAGTTCATCTTGTGTTTGCATTAGTTAAGATTCAACATTGCTTGCTTCATCTACTCGTTTTGGTTCACTGGTTGATATAAATGCAGTCATAAAAATGTAGTTAAGCGTGATCTATTTGAACACCTTGAAAACGTCAATTACTAGCTCTTAGGGATGGTCTCTCGCAAAGTTGAAGTCCTTTGGCAAACCATAAGAGTTCTCATTTTGTGGTATGTCAAAAGGATCTAGAATTGGTTGTTCTTCTTCATTCTCCAATAGTTCTAGTGAAAGGGTGCTGCTTACAATCTCATTAGATATAATATTGATCGATTCTTAAACAATCATAGTTTTCTTTTTTAATAGTATGTATGATTTGATTCACATTTTATAGCCTAGGACGATATCTTCATTACTAACATGCCAAGATTGTGGTTAGTGTTGAGAATAAAACACTTACAACCAAAATTCAAAAGTAGCCTATCCTTGGCGAGCAATCGAAGTAAAACTCAAAAGATGTCCTCTTTCATCCAGGGCCTATCAAAATTATGTTCAAGACATAACATGAAAAAATTATAGATTATGTTCAAATTAATGAGGTAGATTGGGTTTACATAACATAGTGTGAGTGCATTTTTGTAGTATGCAATTCTTGCATCACTATATTGTTTAGAGGTGCTATTTTAGGTGATGTAAATCCATACTTGATTCCAGCCTTTGTACAGTACTCACAGAAATCATCATTCTCAAACTCATTACCATAATCACTTCTTAACTTAGTGATTATGGTTCTGTGCTCAATTTGAATCATGTTAGCTAGCTTTACAAACTCTGAAAAGCTGATCTTTTGGTTGTAAGAAACAAAATCCAAGTAAATCATGTGTAATCTTCTAGAATAACAGCAGACTTAAACTTTTGAATTTTATAGGTCCAAATAAATATAAGTCTAAATGTTCTAGGTCTGGAAGTACTAATGAACTTCTTGCTCTTATAGGTAGCTTTGTGTAGTTTTTCTAATTCACATGTTAAACACATGTCATCCTTCCTATATGTTAGCTTGGGAATAGTGTCTAGGTAGCACTACAGTAAAGTTCATGGTCGTCCCTTGGTTCTCACCGATGGAGGAGTCGGCATCGTCGCCATCAAGGCACTGCTCCAAGTAGCACCACGTGGAAGCTTCTGGTCCATTAGATCAAGACAAGGAGGTACGATCTCTACTTGGCTTAAAGACTTTACAAAGAAGATCTCCATCATTCCTCGAATCATAACAAAGTCCCCATCTCTTGTAAATATTCGTTGTACCTCCTCTATGTATTGGAGATTACGAATACAGCCCTATGCATGAATATTTTCATTTTAATTTTTGTTAAATTTGCATAAACACCCATGTTTGATCGCGTGTTTTGATATCAAAATTTTATCTTTTTGCAAAAACAAAAATAGCATGATTTTAAGGGCATTATTCTTTATCTTCTGAGATTGGGTTTATATTTTTCTTGGATTGGTGGATTAATTTTTAAAAATTCGTTTAGTATAAATCATTGTATTTTGCCCATATTTGCTTCTGCAATTATAAAAAATCACATATTGCTCAGAAAATTCCCATTAATTGAAGAACATGGCATGCTTAATTTATTTCCAAATTTCAAGAAAAATGCATGTGTCAGTTGCTCTATTGAGAAACTTATTGACAAATCTCGAAGAAGACAATTAAATAAGGATTTGGACTTCGAATTTAGTCGTGGCTACTACAACAAAATTGGGCTACGGTGATACTTTTTTTTTTCAAAATATGTCACTAAACTAGTCGTTGTTAATTATATGATGATGATATTATTCATTGTGAAATTATTTTTTATATTTGATATTAGCAACGAATATCATATCCACCACTATATCATTAGCGATTGTCTTATAATGACACTTATCCGCTACTATTTTTCAAAATTTTATCTAATCGTCACTAGCTTTTTAATTCAAAATTTAGCAGCGATTAACTAAAATTTTGAAATACAAAAATTAACAAGTGTCACTATATGTATGATCACTGATGATATAGCGACGGATATGATATTAATTGCTAATTTCAAGTATAAAAAATCATTTCACAATGAATAATATCGTTGCTATGTATTAAACAAGGATTGTTTAGTGATGGATTTTTTAAAAAGCATCACTATAGCCCATTTTTTTGTAGTGGGCCTTCCAATATAAAGAATGTACAAATATTGGAAATACTCGAGGATGGTGTTATCTTAAAAGATTGTACACCAAAATACTTTCATTCCGAGAGAATGATGAAACATGAATGGATTTTGGTAACTCCACTTGATCTCTATATTAATAGTCTTTTTAAATGTGATATTTGTATCTTTTTTTGAAGAAAAAATATTTATAAATTTCAAGATACTAGTCATTACATAGAAATTGATGGGAGATGGTCAACAAGTTGTGTCGCCAATCCCTTTTGGATGGCAAATCTAATTCTTATTTGTACGCGATTAATGTTATGTATTCGATACTTTTATTTTTTGGGTTATTATCGTATCCATATTTGTAAGTGGTATACATTTGATATTCGTATCATGTTCTCTTCTTCATACAAACCCACGATTTTTAGCCATTGCCAATAGAAAAAGCTCACTCATTTAACAATCAAATTTTGATGCTTAAATTATCTATATATGTAAGTTGATTGACTAAATATCAGCCTTATCAATAACAAAAATCCAATTCTTTTTGGATTCCATAACTATAAATAAGAAAGGTTTACAAAAAATCCAATTCTTTCTGGATTCATAGGTAGCAACCTGGTTACTATTCACTGATGATATAGCGACGGATATGATATTAGTCGCTAATTTCAAGTATAAAAAATCATTTCACAATGAATAATATCGTTGCTATGTATTAAACAAGGATTGATTTAGTGATGGATTTTTTAAAAAGCATCAGTATAGCCCATTTTTTTTGTAGTGGGCCTTCCAATATATAGAATGTACAAATATTGGAAATACTCGAGGGTGGTGTTATCTTAAAAGATTGTACGCCAAAATACTTTCATTCCGAGAGAATGATGAAACATGAATGGATTTTGGTAACTCCACTTGATATCTATATTAATAGTCTTTTTAAATGTGATATTTGTATATTTTTTTTGAAGAAAAAACATTTATAAATTTCAAGATACTAGTCATTAAATAGAAATTGATGGGAGATGGTCAACAAGTTGTGTCGCCAATCCCTTTTGGATGGCATATCCAATTCTTATTTGTACGCGATTAATGTTATGTATTCGATACTTTTATTTTTTAGGTTATTATCGTATCCATATTTGTAAGTGGTATACATTTGATATTCATATCATGTTCTCTTTTTCATACAAACCCACGATTTTTAGCCATTACCAATAGAAAAAGCTCACTCATTTAACAATCAAACTTTGATGCTTAAATTATTTATATATGTAAGTTGATTGACTAAATATCAGCCTCAATAACAAAAATCCAATTCTTTTTGGATTCTATAACTATAAATAAGAAAGGTTTACAAAAAAATCCAATTCTTTATGGATTCATAGGTAGCAACCTGGTTACTATTCACAAGGGCCGGGTTGGCTCAACCCTGGTTACTATTCACAAGGGTACTTCCTCCTCACAGATTACTATTCACCCAGCTCAACCCAACCCTGCCCAACCCTGCAACCAAATAGGCCCTAGGGTAAGTGAAATTCTTAGCAACTGTATTGCTAGATAAGGATTGACAGCTAAACCGAGAAAAAGACTAATCATCTAACAAAAAACAGAAGTGAACACATATTGGAAATATTGATTTTAATGGTCAAGATCGTCAATTACAGATGTCCACAATAACGGAAAAATAAATTTAGAATACATCATTATTTGTAACAATTATATCCGAAATTAAAAGATGAGATTTATGGAATCTTGAAATAAATGAGAAATCAAATCGAAATGGACGTTATAATTTGAGGTGAAATATACGAAGGAAAGCCATATATATCTCCATAGATATGGAGAAGAGAAGACCATCTTACAGAAACTCTCAAATCGTGATCTTCCCTCTCCCTTCTTGTATTTTTTTTCCTTGATATATTGAGTCCGGTACGTAGATCTAATGGAAAAGTATTAGCTTAAATAATATTTATTTGAATGAGGGATATGGATGCTTCATCTCATAAGACAGAACTTAATCTAATCGGGGTAACATGATCACGTAACAATCCTATAAACCACCATCGCCCATCCTACAACATTTGTTCCTTTTCTTCGTATCTAAAAAATTTTTTTCATTGTGTTCTTATCAGTTCTCCAAATGTCATGTGCTCGGAAGAACCATCTTAACATTTCCTTATCTTGGGATTATATTTCTTCTTCTTCGCGTTCAAGATGCGTAGGGAAGGTAAATCCTACAATTCATTGTTTACAACGTTACATTTAAAATGACACTCAACAAGACTCTGTGGCCCAATAGATAAGGCGCTGGTCTACGGAACCAGAGATTTTGGGATCGATCCCCAGCAGAGTCGTATTTTTTACTCTATTTAATGAACGATCAAATATTTCCATTTTATATAAACATTCCAAATTTGGCAAAACTTCCATTGTTACGAAAATTGGCTACGTAATAACGACATCTTAATTTCAAACTTAACGTTAATGGGGTATAAATTATTATATCATATTTATTATAGTTTAGGAGTTGTGCTCTAGAGCTTAATGAACATTTTAATTATTTCCATTTTATTTAACATTCCAAATTTATAAAACTTCGATTGTTATAAAATTTTGGCTAAGTAATAATGACCTAATAATTTCATAATTAACGTTAATGGGGGTAGAAATTTATAAAACTCCAATCATGCCACACCCATGCACGACAAGCCAAAGTTTGGATAAAGATATGGAATCTGATTGTTAAACTGCAAATACTAATCACATATTTTATTGAGATATTAACTATCTATAGTATTATTTTTATATTTTGTATTTCTTTGTTCTTCTTTCTGTAATTTACCCAATAGGTTCTTCTCCTATCTAGGAGAACCCTTGTGCCTCTAATAAATCATCTCGTTCTTTCCCTTAAATATGGTATCGGAGAGACGGTCCTAGACTCGGAGTTCCCATATCTAACCCTAACCCTACTGTACTCTCCTTCCCCCTGCGTATGCCAGGATGCCGCCTTTTCTTCTCCCGTGCCACTGTCGGCCTTCAGGCAGCTTCCCAGGCCACCATCGCCCCCAGGCCCCCGCACCCAGGCGCCCAGGCCCCCGCGCCCTTGCGTCTCCGCGTCCTTTGCGCCCATGCCCCACGCGCCCTTGCACCCTTGTGCTCAGGCCCCAGGCGCCCCTGCTCATGCGCCTCCGCTCCCAAGCACAGCACGTCCAGGGCCCCTACGCCCCTACGCCCCTATGCCCTTGCGCCCATATGCGCGTCCAGGGCCCCACGCCCCCGCACCCATGCGCCCCTATGCTTGTTCAGGACCCTGTTCCCTGACCCCTACACACATCTAAGACCCCGGCCCAGGCCCCCGTGACCTAGCCATTGTGCACGTCCCGCGCACGTCCCGGTCCCTCACGACCCTGAACAATGACCTTGATCCTTCAAGAACATCATCGGATAGTTGTGCGATTTGATTTCTACCGGAAATCATGATTTCAGATCTCTAATTTACATTTCCCGACCCTAGAAAGTGACGAGGATTGGCAAGGATGGTTGTATGAGTCTACATGTACAACCAATCCTTCGTATGATTCTGTAGACTCGTTTATATCGGTCTACTCCTCGGTTGAACTCCGTTGTTTGGCTACCTTATCATCATGTCAGACAACAAGGGTGATATCTTCTCGTCCGGAGCCTTCAAGGGCCCGCCTCCCAATGCTAAGATGGATGGGGTCAACTATGAGTTGTGGTCCATGCAGTTTCTCACCCTCATACAATGGAACAACAAGGAGCACATCCTGACAGATCCAGAGCCAACGGATAAGACTGGGGCAAATGCTTCTTGGAAGCAGGATGATGCGTACGCACACTTTTGGCTTTGTGGGACTCTTACTACAGAAATAGCCAATGATATTCTAACTCAACCCACTGCCAAGGCAATGTGGGACACTTTGGCATCCACCTATAAACAGGCGAAGAATGAGGCCAAGATCCTTCAACTACAGTTTGATATCTACAATGCCAAGCAGAATGGCCGCCCCTTGGATGTTTACTACTCTTCGCTGCATGTCATGTTCGAAAATCTTCATAGCTACACCCCACTACGACATTTATTGAACAACAGAAGACATATAGGAACTCCACGATGGTTGGAGCGTTCACGGCTGGACTTGATACATAGTATAATGCTGCACGTACTCATCTTCTTACTGGAGCTACATCCACCTATAGAGGAGGCATATAGCCATCTCAACCAGATCATCATCCCTTCGACAACCACTTCTTCACACTCTTCAACGATGGCCGCTTCTCGTGACCGAGGTGGGGCGGTCCAGTCCAGAGGGTGCACACATCAAGGAAGAGGCGGTGGGCGCCAACGTGGTCCCTACAACTACTGCCGCAAGCCTGGACATGCAGAGTATACATGCTATCAGAAGCATGGATATCCTATTTCTGGTCGAGCAACATAGGAGATTGTCTCTTCAGAGACTTCAACTCCCCAAGCCGATCTTCTCCTGGATGATATCGTCTCTCATATTCGAGAGATCATAACTCCTACTACTTGCACCATTACAGATACCGCTGCAACAGCCAGAGCCTCTTCGAGCTCCTCAGGTATCAACTATGCTTTTACTGGCAGTACGAGTGCAGACATGACCGAGTGGACTATGGATTCTGGTGCTTCTCACCACTTGTGTGGAGACAGAATGCACTTGAGGTCCTACATGGCTATACCACCTGGCAGATGGGTTGTCATTGCTAATGGTGACCACTTACCTGTTACAGGACATAGGAGGTGCATTTGACATCGTCCATGCATCTGAAGAATGTTTTATATGCTCCTGCCTTTCAGATGAATTTACTTTCTATTAGTCAGATCACTAAGGATATGCATTGTTGTGCCATCTTTGACCATTTGTCTCTTGTGTTTCAGGACATACTCATGGGTTGGGTGATTGGGTGTGGTTGTGAGCAGCGAGGACTCTACAGACTGGTCCAATCTCCTCTTGCTAGTATTTCTAATATACCTACTGAACCTGTCTCTCTTTATATGTGGCACCTTAGGTTTGGACATCTTCCTCTGCAGAAGCTATGTCATGTTCTCCCTCAGTTTTCTACGAGATCCTCCTTTCAGTGTGAAGCATGTCAACTTGGGAAGCATTCACCGTT
The DNA here is from genome assembly GCA_037367405.1 of Ottelia alismoides. Lineage (NCBI taxonomy): Eukaryota > Viridiplantae > Streptophyta > Magnoliopsida > Alismatales > Hydrocharitaceae > Ottelia > Ottelia alismoides. The sequence continues at coordinate 30,139 of JAZKJV010008105.1, read as the reverse complement.
CCTCTTTTCCATCCGTTAGAGTCAGAGCAGTTCTTAGTTATTTGAGCTCCTTCATTTAGACATTTAGGGTCCTAGTTGTGTTCCTGATTATCAAGGACACCATTTTTATCTTGTAGCAGTTGATGATTTTTGTAGACTTTCCTAGGTCTTCTTATTAAATAATAAGTCTGAGGCTGGATCCGTTATCAAGTATTTTATTAATGAAATAAAGAATATTTTTTCTGCCAATGTTTAGTATCTCCATTCTGATAATGACTTGGAATTTTGCACCTTATAGCTTTCTTAGTTTCTTAGATCCCATGGCATTGTTCACAAGACCTCATGTATCTACACTTCCCAATAGAATGGTGTTGCGAGCGCAAACACCGTCACTTACTTGATGTAATCAGAACATTGTTGATATAAAGTCGTGCTCCTCATGCTTACTACGATGATGCTGTCCTTATTGCTTGCTATTTGGTAAACCAAATGTCCTCATCCGTGTTAGGAGAAAATATTCCTTTATCGATTACATTTCCCGAGAAGGATCTTTTCTCTCTTACACCTCGTGTGTATAGATCTCTTGCCTTCGTTCATGATGTCTCTCCAGGGCATGACAAGCTCTCTCCTAGAGCTGTCAAGTGCGTGTTTGTCGGCTACTCTCTTACCCAAAAAGGGTATCGCTGCTTTGATTCACTAAGGTCGAAATACTTTGTTAGTGCTGATGTTACTTTCTTTAAATTTATCATGTATTTTTCTCCTATAGGTGACATATTTGCTCCATTCGACTCTGATGATGAGATATACATGCCACCACCTCCTACAGTTGGTCCTTTACCACCTCCACCACCTCCTCCTTTGGTTCAATTTTTGCCTCGTGTTTTTCCTCGCATGTCTTGCTCTATTCGCCATGCTCAAAGGCCTTTCCCATCATCCTGCGCATCTCAGATATGTAATTAGCATATTGTTTCTACTGATGGCACTACTGAGTTGACTGTGCAACATGATTCTAGACAGGATGAGCATGTACCCTCTCAAGAGGGAAATTTACAGTCTCCGAACATGGCAGATGATCTTGATGTATCGATTGCTCTACGAAATCATAAATGGGTGTGTGCTACTTACCCTCTTGCAGCCCAGGTTTCTTTGAGCAGATTGTTAGAGGATTTCAGGAAATTTACTTTGGCACTATCAACAGTACAGATACCACAGACGTATCAGGAGGCTTTCAAAGATAACCAATGGAGGTTAGCCATGGAGGAGGAGATGGCTGCACTACAGTCACGTGGTACGCAAAGTCTTGTTTCTGCTATTGTTGATACATCTGTTGTGGGATGCAAATGGGTGTACACTTGAAACATCGTGTGGATGGAAGCATGGATTGCTATAAGGCGAGACTTGTGGCACGAGGGTTTACCCAGACATATGGGGTAGACTATCGAGATACTTTCTCTCCAGTTGCCAGACATTCTACTCTACATATTCTCCTTGTAGTTGCTATGACACGAGATTGGCCTCTTTATCAGCTTGATGTGAAGAATGCATTCCTCTATGGTGATCTACAGGAGGAGGTCTACATGCAGCAACCATCTGGGTTTGCTGTCGAGGGGGAGTGTCAGAAGGTTAGCAGGCCACACAAGGCTATCTATGGCCTCAAGAAGAGTCCAAGAGCATGGTTCCAAAAACTCTCGAACTTGATAGAGCAGCAGGGGTTTGTGAGATCAATTGTTGATCACTCCTTGTTCATACAGAAGACCCAGGGAGGTACTACAATCATTCTTGTTTATGTTGATGACATTATTATTATAGGGGATGACGAACATGGCATTCAGAGTGCCAAGGGCTTTCTAGGTTAGCAGTTTGTGATCAAGGACCTTGGACAATTACATTACTTCCTTGGACTAGAGTTTGCCAGGAACCAACAGGGTCTTTTGATGACACAGAGGAAGTATGTTATAGATCTTCTTTCAAAGACATGCATGGCGGATTGCAGACCTGCCACTGCATCGCTTGACCCGAGCATGAAGTTCTATGATAATGATACTGAGGAGGTCGACAAGAGGAGGTATAGAGAGCTTGTTCGCAAGCTACTATATGTAACTATTACCATGCCTAACATATCATTTGTCGTGAACAAAGTGAGTCAGTTTATGGAGCAACCCAGACAGGCACATATGGATGCAGTCCATATGATTTTGAGATACTTGAAGGCTTCACCTGATATTAGACTTCTTTTCAGCAGAGGCACATCTCTCTCAGTTACATCAAGCGCATATGCAGATTATGCTGGGTTATTTCATGGAAGAGTAAGAAGCAGATTGTGGTTGCTAAATCGAGTGCTGAATTAGAATACATGGCCATGGCACATACTAGTACAGGGATGTTGTGGGTTAGATCCGTTCTTACTGATCTGACTATAGAAGCGCCTCTTCCCATGCACCTCCAATGTGATAATCAAGCTGCTCTCTTCATTGCAAACAGTCCAGCCTTTCATGAGAGGACAAAGCACGTAGAGGTGGATTGTCACTACACTCGTGACATGATACACAATGGTATTATCACTACTACGCATGTCAGCTCGAGAGACCAGACAACATATGTACTTACAAAGGCCCTAGCAAGAGGACCTTATTAGAGATGTTGTTCCAAGCTGAGTCTTATTGATATCTAAGCTCCAACTTGAGGGGGGTGTTGAGATATTAACTATCTCTAGTATTATTTTTATATTTTTTATTTCTTTATTCTTCTTTCTGTAATTTACTCAATAGGTTCTTCTCCTATATAAGAGAACCCTTGAGCCTCTGATAAATCATCTCGTTCTTTCCCTTAAACATATTTCTTATCAACTTGTTAGTTTGTTTTTCTCTGACATAGTTGACAGGTTCTTTCTTCGTTATGAACCAAAGGGAATTTCTATGATGCTCTCACATTCAGTGTCATCGATAAAAAAATTTCCAGGAAAATTTTTGCATCAGTTCATTTTTAAATTACCTGTTTCAACCACATTTTTCTTCAAGTATATAAGAACAATGCCCAGAGTACCATGATAGAATATGAAATCAACTTTTTTAATAAACACGGTTGCCGTAGGGGAGCTAACTTAGCTCCCCCACCCCCATTTTCCCCTACTGTTTATTTTTTTTTTGAAAATTTGTTCCTTGAATATTCATCACTATATCCCTGTATTATGTCATTCAAATTTCATGTGAAACAGAGACTCGTACGACCTCCATCTAAACAATCTTTTTTTAACAGTCGCAGGATTGTTGAAATCGACCATGTCTGGATGGAGGTCGTAGAAGTCTCTGTTTCGTACGAAATTTGAATGACATAATATAAGAATATAGTGATGAATATTCACGGAAGAAATTTTCAAAAAAAAATAAAAAATAGAGAAAATGAGAAGGAGGGAGTTAAGTTAGCTCCACCTAGGGGCAACCCCCTTAACCCTTATACTAATCACATATTCCCTAGCTGTTATAAGCATTGGGTTATACAGTTTTTACATTCTAATCTAATTCATCAAGACATTAGTTCTTAGTCCTTACATTGGAAGTTTTCTTAAAGAATATAACTGTCCATGTCTACTTCTTGTATATTAAAATTTTTTCATGTTAAATTTTTTTTTGTACATAGAAATTACGATTATATAGTATTTAGAAAATTAGTCCAAAAAGACCTTCAAGAAATTTCATAAGCATCTTCAACATGTTTTTTAGTATGTTTCCAAAATATCAGTATCACAAAAGATGAGAAAAATAGGAGCGCACTATGTGTTTAATAGGGAATATACAGATGTGCAAGCATTCCTGATAGTTGTATTATTGTGAGATAACTATTAGTCTCAGAAACGATCTCTTTACGTCGCAAAACATAATTGCTGCAAACTCACGTCATTTATAAAATGGACAAGTGTAATTAGAAATGATAACAACTGAAGTTTTTTATTCGAAAGAAGGATGTAGATGTGTTACCTATTTATGGAGATGGTCCTGGCCTGAACTTGGACCGGCCTGCAAAAATATCACGGGCCAGGGCTCGGCCCAAGACCCGATTTTTTATATGGACTTGAGCCTAGGTCCTTCAGAGCCCGGTCCAGTCCGACCCATACACATCCTAATTGAAGTTCCATGTGGTGTTCATTTCTCTATGGATCGTTTTTTGCGTTTACACATAGGAAGCAACTTATATTGTTGACCCAAAGTCATAAAGCTGAGAACAATTTTTGAGGGTTTTAATGAGTTTTATTAGTTAGTGCTAAACAAAATGTAATAGAAAATAAATTGATGTATTTATGCTTTCAGACGTGATACATATTTACACTATAAGATTATTCAAACTCATTCTGTTTACCTCTAAAGTTGTAGTAGGCAATAAATCCGCCCATTTCCTGCCATATATCATAACCCCCCACCTCATACATCTTCTTACATATCATGTTAGAAGCTGATACACACAATGATATATTTGATTATAAACTATTAAAGGGTTGCAGTTAGGGGATTGACATCATCATATTCGCATGAATCTCTACTCTAGGGATCTTCTTTACAAAAAATATTGTCCTTGCACATACATCTTAGGTGCAATGATATTTTATATCAATGTGCTTCGTCTTTTCATGGTGCATCTTATCCTTAATGACGTATATGATGTTATGACAATTATAATGTACAATGACATTCTCTTAGTCAAGATTGATCTTTGCATAGAGTCTTTGTAACTAATAGACTCCGTATTTCCTTCAGTCTTATCACATACTTAGCATGTGAAAGTGGTACTACCAAGCCTTCTCGTTCTAGATAGATAGATAGATAGGGAGAGAGAAAAGTTTGGGAAGGGGCTCCCAATGGGAGAGATTCATATTGATAATTTATGCAATAAAAGAGGGGAAGATTCAAAGATCTTAATTACATAAATTATAAATAGAGGGATCATCGAAATAGGAGACAAGCGGGCAATAAGCTGCGCCTCTAGTCTTTTTTGAGTTGCAAAACCAATCCTTCAGATTGGTAATCATTTTCTCTCATAATGGGAGGTTTATATAGGGTGCAATCCCTCATGTCGTCTGACCCTTCCTCCATGCCTCGAGGTTAGGGTATCTTTTGAGATCCAATCTCATCGTAACTGCCGATGACAATTGCTTGACTACTCGACCAGGTGTAGGCCGCTCAACATCTCCCACTTAATCAAAGTGCTCAAGTCTTCTACACTCCCACTATTCATATAGTGTACTTTGGAAGATAAAATTATGGGGATCATTATTTATGAATATCTTTCATTTGACTCATCCATTTTTGAGTCCTATTAAACCATAATGTTTAATGTAAGTGCATGCTATTATTCCCTTGGTTCGAGAATGATCTAGCACATAACCTATAGGTATATAGGTTATCGTGATGTCTTGTTTTGCCACTATATATTGTGTATATAGTGATATTGGATCTCAAAATACTTTCATTTAGAACTATTAATACCACCATCGATCAAGCTTATTGCAGCTTGATTATCTCGATATATTTCAATTGATCTTTTAGTCAATTCAAGGATTATATTTTCAAGAAAGCATTTAATCCAAACAACATGAGTGGTGACCATGATACATACAGTGAATTATGCATCTTGTGTATGTGTAGATACACATCCTTATTTCTTCGTACCCTAAGAAGCGACTGCTACATCAAACATGAAGAGGTAACCTAATATATTCCATATCATTCTCAACCCCTCCAAAATATGCATCGGAGTATCATACTACCTCAAGTAATTCATGTTGATACGCCAATTTCAGATGTATATATCCTTTCAGATGCTGTAAAATCACCTTTACAACTTCTCGATGCATTATTCCAGGATTACTTTGATATCTACAAACTAGGCTTATTAGATAAGCCAAGTCAGGTCGAGTGCACATCATTGCATACGTACGAGTTCACACCGTTTATGTATATGAAACATCTAAAGATTTTCACTCCTTCCCAGCACATTGACCCTTATCGAGTCTCTTTTCAGTCACAAAGGTGTCAGAGCCAGAGTGTTATTCTGCATTCTAAATTCTTCTATATAGTATGCAAGTTTTACTCTTGACTAAGACTTAAGGTTCTTGAATCTCCATCCCTTGTTATTTAGATTTATGGACCATAGGATGCTTCGTCCATGTCCTTCATATCAAATTCACTTTTTTGTTTTTTATTTTATTTAATTTAGCATTTCTATGCCATTTCATGCGAATATAATACATACAATGACATAATATCACTCTCTCTCTCTTCATGTCATACAAAACTATCCAAGCAATTTGCAACAAAGTCAAATTAGATAATTTTCTCAGAAAATTAAGAAACCATTATAAAGTATATTTCAAGCTATATAAAGATTTTCTTAATTTGTAAACTCTTTTCTCTTGACCTTCTACCTAAAAACCATCAGGTTATTGCAGATACATCTCCTCTCTCCTTTGTTCTCCATTAAAGAAGGTTGTCTTCACATCTATTTGGAATCACTGCAAATCCATAAATATGCAAATATATAAATAGGATGGTAGGTTTCTTAGAAGTCTATTCTAGCTTGCAGATAACCCTTGGCAACCAATTTTGATTTGTATTTTTCTACAATACTATCAACTTAATACCAGTTACATCATATGGATTGCCTACCTCCTAGAAAATCTCATATAACTCCCATACACCATTTTTGCTTAATCAAGTCCAAATCATCCCTCATGACAAACGTCCATGGTTCTGACTCATTTGAAGCCAATTTTTCGACAAAGAATATGTGATATGTATAATCCTCGATACCCTCATCTGCAGTGTAATGTGATGTCTCACATTTATAGAAATGATAATATTTCATCTATGTTGGTCGTGTTCTGAGTCTCTCGTTGTCGAATCTAAGGGATCATCATTATCCATAGGTCCATTCTCTAAGTATGGATGACTTGTATCATCTTTAAATTCATGTCTTATCTCCAAGTCATCTCCATTATCTTGTAGGATAATTAAAGGATTATGTTCCTCTATTGTATACTCCATTTCATGATTTTCAAGGAAGGTTACATCATGACATTTGATGTGACTTTTAGATTTATGAAGAACTTGTATCCTTTAGAATTTTATATTGTCAAATAAATTTACACTTTAATATCTTGAAGTCTAGCTTCTCCCTAAGTTGGTTCAGTAACATGACATGTGCAACACTCCGCATTGATAGAGATGGCAAAACTCATGTTTTTTGTCATTCTAAATTTCATATAGTGTCGATTCTATGAACTTGATGGGAGTTTTGTTTTATATATGGTTGGCGAGAACAATGCTCCCCCTAAAATTTCTTTGAAAGACTTAATTGTGACAACATGCACCTTATCACATTCATTAATATTTTAATTTTCATTCAGCTACACCATTTTTTGTAGTATATAATGCATTGTAGTTTGCTTATAAATACTTGCTTGAATGGAGTATTCCTAAAACTTGAGGTATATTCTCCACCTTTATCAATCTTGAGAGTCTTAATCAGTTTTCTCAGTTTTATCTCCACTTCTTTATTGTATTCTTGAATGTTTCAAAAGTCTTTACCACTCTTCTTAAGAGATATACATAGGAGAAATTCAAATAATCATTGACAGATGTTTTAAAGTGTTATTTATTTATGTGTATATTGACACTCAATGGTGCACACATATCTTAATGGATGAAGACTAATAATTCTGATTACCAAGATCCTGTTCAGAAAGGTTTTCTCATTATTTTATTGGTTGGATAATATGCATAGGAAATGTCTTTAAACATGTAACATTAGGCAAAATATTAGTTTCAAACATTCGATGCATTTTCGAGTTTCTTGAATGCCCCAATCTTATGTGCCACATATCATAATCAGATAGATAATACTAAGAGCACTTAGAAACTTCATTCATTGATTCAACTGAATTTATTATGGGGTGACATAATAGGTCATGCTCAGGTACAAATTTTCATATAGCATATACCCGCTTATTCTTTCCAATGGATACCCGCTTATTATAAAAACAAACTTTAAAGTCTGTTTGAGCAAACTTGAACAAATATGAGATTCTGACGTATCCTTGGAGCGTATATTGCATCTTGAATTACCATGATAATATCATACATGTCATGCCTATATGTCCCAACATTACAAAAAATTAGGACCTATTCGGAACCTGTACGTGCTCTCCAGGTCCCGAATAGGGAAAAAATTTACAGGTTCGTTGGGGTTTTGAAGCCCTGTTGAACCTGTAAGACATGCTCTAAAACAACTACATGTGCTTAAAAGGATAATCGAAGAGCGTGCATGAGGGAGTAATTAGATATCAAGTGATTGATACATGAGGTAGTAATTAGATATCAAATGATTGATATTCCATGTAATTATTATATATTTTGCATAAAAGTAAATAAGTAAAGAACAACATATAAATATGTTATTCTTGACATGAAATGGCTTTAGAAAAATGAAATACATTGTATGTAGATAATACTCATTAAACACCACATAAAAGTTCATAGACGTGTAAAGACATTCTCCATTATACTATCTAAAAAATATGATATTTATTTCTTCTTTCCTGGAAAGATCTTCAAGATCAAACTCTACTTAGATTCTTTTTTTGCCTTTCCTTTTTCTTGAATCTTGCATACACTCAAGCTTCTTCTTCAGAATCAGTCTGTTCCTCTTCGTCCTCTTCTTCTTCATTCTCCTCTTGTTGCACTGGTGGCTTTTCAACCTATTGGGATATATATATATATATATATATATAGGAGAAACTTAAAATGAGGTGGGGTCTCACCATATATATGGTGAGCCACCCTCAATTTAGGTATCTTCCCAATATATTTTACAATTTTTTGTTACATACATATAACAATAAATATTAGCACAACATGTATAGTGAAATAAAATTATAAAAATATTATTATATTGGATGGAAATGTTAATTTAAATTTGGATGCTATATTTTATAAAATTCATTTTTTACAATATGCAGTTTATACTTTTACAAAACTGTTACAGAGTTTTTACTAAATTCACAGTGGCCTTTACAATTTCAGAAAAGCCCCCACCTCATTTGAAAGGTCCCCTATATATATATGTGTATATATATATATTAAAAAGGTAGTAGAGAGAAAACAAGATTACTTAGAATATATTTATATTACACTTAAACTAATTCTTACATCTATGTAGTGGAATCTTCTTGCAGCTTGGTTACATGGTCAACCATCATCATCATATGAGACTCCATATATATGGTGGTGGTGGTTGTGACGATTGAGGCGTTGAATAGGATGGTTTCCCATAAGCAAAATAAGAGTGCCAATGTTCCTCCACCTAATATGGAGAAAGACCGGCAAGTGTCTGCTTCCTATTGGTGAAACCAACATCCCTCACCTTCAAAAGATATAATCAAAATTAACCATAGAGTCAATAGTCTATATTCATTTAATCACATGAATTTTATTATCCATGTTTCTGTGCAGCTTTATCGAATGTTGGTTGCTCATTCTCGGGAGTGCTTTGCCACTTCTCAGCACTGAGGGCTATATATCGACCCTAAAATGAAAATTGGGGGAAAATATGATTTATAATATGCTAATCACTTATAACAAACAAAGTATACTAACCATCACTTCTGCCATCTTAAGAGTAGATCATTGAGAATCACCATCTTTCCCTCGCATATGTGTCATAATCCACCACTCCGGAACAAATAGTTCCCTTTCGAACATAGCAGCCTGAAAAATGAATATATATATATATATATATATATAAGAAATAAAGAATGCATATGCCAGAAATAAACATTGAATTTGGTATATAAATTTGTTAAAATTACCATCTCAACCCGAATTTGATTGTGGCTTTCAGAGCCACTTGTCAATCTTATCTTTTGCTTCCGTTGATTCGCTCTACCCACCGTCGACCTCCTCCCAAACTCACTGTCAAATATGAAAGAATAACAAAAACCTATCCACATACAGTAAACATTATTACAAGAAATTAGATAAAAATAATTTTTTAGAATTTAAATAATGCAAAAAATAAATACCTCTCCTCGTAGCACCAAGTCGGTGGGGATCTCTTCATCTCCTTGAAATCCATCTCCTCCAGATCCATCTTTCTATGCGAGTTCCTGCTGCTCATTTTTTTCTCCATCATTTGGGTAAAACCTTGATGGTAAGACTCCTTCACTAAGTCATGGGTCAAATGATGCCTACCTGAAAAGTATAAAAAAAAGTCACTTAATTGAATATACAAGAATTCATTAACTTTTGAGTTATTCTTACCAAAACAAATCAAACAACCTCTCCTGCTCAATGGTGGGAATGCGACACCTCCAGAACTTTGTGCATGTCATATACGCCTTGAGAATATTGGTTATTTATTTAGCAACCCAATTGCTATTAAAATAATCCCTACATAAAATGATAAGTAGATAATATATATCTATATGGAGGATAATTTTAATAAAAGATAATATACGAATGATATTTACCTCATGTTAACTGAAATATGCAGAAGTGGGTATGAATCGGAACGCTGACCTCTATAGACAACACACGTACATCGATGCTTTGACGTGCATAAGATGGAGAAGTCGAGTCCATAGAAGGACATATTGGAATCGATGTAGGGCAACACTCAAGAATTTGTGAAAAAGCTGGCTACGATGGAGGTGGAGGAACACCAAAAGACTGGTAATATTCTATAAGCTGGCACATCTCATCTGAAGGAGGTCCTAAAAAAGTAGGCAAGGTCGAAGCGAGGGGGACTGTAAAGTGGATGACCTACCGGATCACTGAGATCTATGTGAACCGCTACGTCTAAAACCAACCATATCTGTAAACAAACATGGACGAAATTAATTTAAGTCAAAAAAATAATTTAAATTTAACATTAGAAGATATATACTTTACCGAAGTTTATACCTTAATTTTCATTGCTCGAATAATGTGAAATATCATTAATTTCTCCATTATTGTCTTCAGTAGATGAATCCTTGTTTCCATCATCCACATCATCCATTAAATCAATACTTATTACAATAGAATCTGTCAATGGAAAATTATCCATAGTGGGAACAACATTTGCTATATTATGATGATCGTAATTATGTATGAAAGCTTCATCTGAGTCTTCATCTACACCACTGCCCTCCTAATTTATGTAACTTCGAGGGTTTATCCAAATAATTATTTCAACATTTTTCATTTTTCGTGATACTTGAGGAAGATAACATACTTGGTCCACTAGTGTAGCAAAGACAAACGATTCAAATCCTCGTACATGTATCCGCGCGATCACATCAACCACATTGTTTCTTTTATTAATAACTACACCCTCTTTCATTTCATACCAATATCATAGAAATAAGAAAATCTTGTTAAGTCTTGTAATAGTTGAAACAACCAAAGGATATCCAAGGAGCGGTCTTATGGTCCACACAAGGAAGGACCAACAACCGCTGAGATGATAACTCTCGAAAATCTCAACTAAATTCAACAATATACCCATACAATAATATAAAGCATCCAAAGCAAGTGCGAATCAAAATTTATTATACCCCTACAATATAGATGTATAGTGACAAACAAAGTAGGGTGTCGAACACAGTTAACAAGGGACATAGAAAGTATATTATTTATAAATAAATAATACAATAGCGTATGTATGTATATATGTATGCACAATATGTACTCAAGGTAATGTGAGTTTAAATCAAAAATGTTTTTTCCATTTTATTTAAATATATAGTTTTTAATTTTTAATTTTCTAATTTTAATTTTCTTTTTTAATTAATATGTATTGTATAATATATATATATATATGAGTATAAATGTATCTAAGGTGATATATTATAAGTAGTAAATAGTTGAATATATATAATAAATATCCAAAAATCAGAAATACCTCAAGAACAATCCCTTTTATTTTTTGAAGTTTCAGAATATAATTAGGGCATTTGTAATAATTACTAATAATAAGTATATATATAATAAGATATAAGTATATATAAGCTATATAGGGTATACTATTTACAAATATAGATAAAAATAGTTAAAAATAGCAAAAAAAATATTTCTATATTTTTAAAATATCCTTCTATTTTTATGAATTTTTAGAGATTTTTTGCAATTTTTTGTATTTCTAAAATAAAAATAAGGCAAAATAGGAACTATTGAAAAATTCTGAGTTGATTTGAGAATTAAAAAATCAAATGGGTTTTAAATTTCTCAAAACCAATTTTAATACCTAGAAAAATATAAATATAAAGATTCAGGCCAGGGATTTTTTTTATTTTTAGAAAATATTTTATAAGTTTTTAGGTTAGCAAGGGTTTGCTAATATTTTGGTTTCTTTTGAGATTTTTTAGTGATTTAGTCTAGAGTGATAAAATAAGTTAGTATACAGTAGGTAATTTTTTTTGGAATTTTTAAAGTATGATATATAATTTTTGTATTTTCTAAGTCAAACAGGGAATAAAATGTCCCTTTTGATTTTTAATAAAGAGTAAATGTAGACAAAATGACAAATAAAATTTATAACGTGAACAAGTAGCCAATCATGCACTTACACCTAATTTTGTAATTTTTTTAGAGTACATGAGATATTTTTAATAAAAAGAAATGCATAAATAAAATTAAATCAAGCTGGCAGGGGCATATTTGCAAATAAAATATATTCTAGGGGCTCACATGAAAAATAACCATAAAGTTTGCATTGCTACTTGATTTTAGGTACTAAATAATAAATATAAAAGCTGGGAGGTGCACCTGCAAATGACCACTCACGTGGGGTCCACGTGAGGTGACCCGACACTGGTCTAAAGTGCAAAATCAAAGAGTTCCAAGGGTACATGCTATTTATCTATAAAATTTTCAACTATTATTTATAGTACCTTTCACAAATCAAAAAGAGGAGGGATATAGTTGCAATTTTTACCACTTATGAGCGTTTCATCCAACCGTTGTTGGCTTACCACATGTGCAATCCAACGACTCTTCTCGGTACCCCTTTAAATAAAATGAACGACCCAAGTTAGATCTGGGTCCTATTCTTGATTAGACGGTCGACGAAGGGGGAGGAAGAACACCTGATGAACTCAGGTCTGACGAGCTTTGATCGTGTGTTTCTCCATGCTTTGATGCCCTCTTCTTGATCTGGCGGGTCCAGCAGCTTGCTGAAGCTCCTCCTCGTGTGCAAGTGGGATCAGTCAGGTCCAGCAGCTTGCTGAAGCTCCTCCCCGTCTGCAAGTGGGATCAGGCAGGTTCGAGGGAGCTCCAGTGGCTCAATTGGCTTCAGAAGACGTGAAGGTCCTCCAGGTGCCTACCTCATCTCCATATGGTGTTCACGTTGTGTAATCTGCACCAAAATAATCCTCATCTCCAGGGCTATGTCCTTGATCGTCGAATGAAGCAAAAAAGGATCGGAGATGAGGTGGCAATGGTGCTCCAGCGAAGGGCGATAGACTGGAGCTCAACTCCCAGATCTACGATGGATCTGGGGTGAAAAGATGGAGCGATCTATGGAGAATGTGAAGGGGGTTCGAATGGAGTAACCAGGGAGGTGGATTAATGATCCACGGATGATGAATCATCTTGGAGCTCAAGCTCAAGTCAATTAGGTAATTTTAGTCTTACAGGTAAAGACGCGATTAAACTTGAAATTGAAATGCTGGAATTGAATAAAACTAAAAGGTTACTTAGGAACGAAGGATAAGGCCTCGACTCGACCGGAACCGAGGAGGATGAACTAGCCGGCGGAACTCCTCCAACGATGGTCTTGGATCGCTCCTCTGTGCCTCCTCCTCGTTGCAATACCTCAAATCTGCTTCATGTCACCAAGTGGATGTTGATTTTGTTTGGCTGAGGGGCTAAGAAACATGAGAAAGAAAAAATTTGGAGGTGAAGCTAGAGGATTTTATTTATAGGGTGAATGATAAGGGATCTTTTGGGGCAGGTGTTGATCGATTCGATGAAGATCGACCATATCGTTGGTATTCGTGGGAATTAGGGAGGTTCAATCTCTAGGAATTAAGGAGCACACCAAGGCAGATGATGATGGCCTCGAATGAAAAAAAAGAGAAGATGTATGCTCTGACATATCCACAGCTCGAGGAAGAGAGAGGGGTTAGTTGACCGGAGTCAACCAGGGGCATCCTCTAGTTGGTCCACATGGACCAACCAGAAAATTCCCTGATCGAAATTCTTTGTAAAATCAATAGCGGATAACAAATGATTTATTTACTTTTTTTATTAAAACATGAAAAGTTTTGTTATTTAATGTAGTAATTTATATTTATTTATCTATTGATGCTTTTAATTGTAAGTTAATATCTACATGTAAAATATAGATATAAATACCTATATTTTAGTATTTTTATTTTGTATTATGTATTTTATTATTTTGTATATGTATTTTCTATATTTTTGATTTATTTTAGTAGACATTTAGATATTTCTATTGTATTTTTCTGAACTTATATGTAAACTTAATTAATTATGTATATATACTTTATTATATGTATATATATGTATTCTTTTTCTACGTATTTGAATGTATTATTTATTTTAAATGTATTTTTATAGTTTTATTTTATTGTAGTTATGTACATATGTTTCCAGTATTTTTTTCAATTTTATGAAAATAAAAGAATTTAAAAATATAAAGAATAAATATATTGAATATTATCTACATGTATATTGCACAATAGGGGCCCAAAACCTATGTTTTGGTTCTTAACTCCAAATTTAATGAAACCACCTTCATTAAATAGCTTATTACAAATTATATACAATTAAAGGTGATTTTGGTCCATTTTGATATAGTGTGGATAAGATATGTGTCTGTGAAGTTTTTATTTTGTGTGTCCCGAGCACATTGCATATTATTTTTATATGAATTCATTTTTTATTTTTCTTTGTATTTTTATCTAAAATATTCATGTTAAGGGTTTTACTATTTGAGGTGTAAAAATAATAACATAAAATAGGTCCCATAATTCAATTATAGATGAATTAAACATTAGGGTTTTGTGTATATTTTGCATAATTCTTCTGTCCTATCTCCCCTTACTTTATTCCTTGTCGACCAAGTCATCATGATGACTGGGTCTTGTGGTCTAAGGTCATTCAACACCTGTGGTGTCTCATTTATTTTTCTTTTGTTCCGTTATTCTTTTTTAGAATTTAATATATTATTACTACAATAATTTAGATAGTATTTGTATAATTTATACAATGTTTATTTTATCAAATTAACGATATATACATGCATTTAACTAGGGATTTAATGCCAAAATAAAAGAATAAAGATGATGAAATGGAGATTTATCACCCCCTATACTTGCCTCTGCTAGTCCCTAGCAAACACTTATTCCTATAAGTGCAGAAAATAAAATAAAGAAAAGAAAAAGAGAGGACTTGAATTGATTTTAACTTTTAAACTTGTCCTCATAAAATCAAAGTTTGGAGCGCAGTCGAACCTTTGGATTTTTAGTTTGGTCAGAACCTTTTTTGGGAACCAGACTTGAAACACAACAACCTCCAAGAACCACAAAACTCTGCCCAATTCTCCTCAAAAGCCAGATCAGAACAAGTCGATGTCACCCGCAGTCCCTTATGACTATGAGTCTATCTTGTACAATGTCAATGATAAGTGATAAAAATCAGACTTCTCCAACATGGTGACCCTAATTCCCCAATCCAATAACTCTTTCCTCGAGAAGTGGGGTATTCGCTTCTAAGTTCAAGTACAACCGGCTCAAGAAGAGGAGCTGGAGAAGGGAATGGACAGTAGCCAGTGTAGCTACCTATCCTAGGATGCTTGACTAGTGTATCCAAGTCACTCGACTATAACCTTATATGAATACTTTAACTTTGAAGCTCAAGCTTGCTTATCGAATACATATGCTCCGATGGGAATTGATTTTTCTTTGATTTTTTCCTGTCCATTTTTTTGGAGTTTTTTATTTTTGCATTTTTTCTTTTTTTGAATACTATATACAACATCATTTACATAAGGACTTTTTCCTCTTGAGCCAGTATACTATCCCTCTTTTGAAGCATTATAGCAACCCACAACATCCTCTCGTTATACCTCATGGTTACTGGATCGAGTTGGAACACAATGTGCACAATATCGTGACTTCGTATGTTTCCATTAATTTGTGTCTCATGCCGGCAAATCTAGCCCTCTACTACTTCAACTGAGCTGAGCAAGGTGAAAGTGTGCAAGTTAGGTCATTGTCGACAAGAGTCATGCGTGTGTTCCGAAATATTCTACTTAGGCAGTCAAGACAACACTGAACCAAGTCTTGTGGTCTCAAAGAATTAATTCTAGTAGACCTGAAGTGTCTCAATTCAAGTTCCCTTAAGGTTCCTGTCATTAAGTGGATTAAGGTCCAACCAAGCTCAAATATTCGGATTTTATTTAGACTTGTTCAATTATCATTATTAATCCAAAAAATACAAATGCTATGCAGACTGCAAAAAATATCTTTGTGAAACCATTTTCTAGTTTTGAACTTTTTATGGATTTTTGAAAAAGTTTTGCAAATTTTTATGCAGGTTTGTGAAAATATTTTACAAACTTTTAGGTATTTTTCAAAAACAAAAATGGTTAGTAAACTAAATATGTGCAGCTGTTTACATGGGAGTGCATCTTTTTATTTACAAGAATTAGATGAAAGATATTACATAGAGTATTTGCAGGTTTCATAAAGAATTTCTAAAGAATTTTTTATTTACTTGAATTATGTACATAGTTCTCAAAATAATTTGAAAAGATTTCGACAAACATTTTGAAAACTTTATTTTGAAAATTATTTTGACAAATAACTTTTGAAAATATTTACACATTTTGAAAATCATTTTGCAAAGATTTTTCAAAGAGTATGTGTAGAGTTTTCAAAATAAATTTAAAACCATTTTACAAACCATTTGCAAATAGATTTTTAAAACATTTTATTCAAACAAAAGAAAGATATTTTTACAAACATAAATTTTTACAAAAGTTGAAAATATATTACAAAACATTTTTCAAAAGGTTTTACAAAAGATTTTTCAATGAGTTTTTCTAACCAATTTCAAAAATTTTGCAAAACATTTTTACCAATTTATTGATCGTAATTACAAAGAATTTTGATGTATGTTTTATTTTTTTTATTCATTAGCTATATTATTGAAAATACACAAGTATGAGTTATGGATAAAATATGTACAACATATATATGACCCCCTTATACTTAGCTTGAGTTATATCCTCATAGATTGAAGAGAAAAATAAGACATAACTCGTATTAAGTATAGGAAAGCCTATACTACAACGACTGAATAAAGAATAGGAAGTCGATTGCCCCCCCATGCCTAGGATCAATTAATCTTAAGTATAACAGATTGCATACAAAGCATAGAGGGTTGAGGGTGGGAATGAAAAAATAAATAAATCATCGACTCAGCCTGTATCCCTCTATACTTAGGGTAAAATATCCCTAACTATATAAAGAATGTCAAAAGTTGAGGAGACATGCAAAGTGATTAGAGAATGAACACCCGTATGGACTCATCCCCCCAATACTTATGATGTGGTATATCCTAAGTATAACAATGATGAATGGGATGGGTGAAGCTGTCAGAAGAATGAAAGAGTAGAAGACAAAAAGAAGAAAAGATTAATGATCAAAAATATTTTTGAGTGCCTTGTCTGAATTTTCAGATGTTGCTGCTAGAAGTTCTCCATTGTAGACTACATGAATTGAGTGAACCACATACAGAAAGGTATCATGTTTGAGATAAGGCTTCGTAAGATGTCCGTTAATGGCGAAAGGTTGTGCATCCGCTGACAAACTGGATATAGCGATGCTTCCATTATCACGCACATGCTATACTATGAAGGTTCCGATCCACTTGCTCTTCAACTTGCCTGGGAATAGTTTAAACTTTGCATCAAACAAGTAGACCTTCTTACCATGTTCAAAAGTCTTATGACAGATGTGCTTGTCGTACCACTTCTTGACCTTCTCCTTGTACATAAAGCTATTATCATATGCATAGGTGTGGAATTCGAGGAGTATGTTCAAATCTATCTTTCTGTTCTTTCTCACTTTATTCAAATCCAAATTACAGATGTTAATTGCAAACAAAGATTTATGAATCAATTCAATGAGAAAATGGCATGGCTTGTCGTATGAAGCGGTAGGGAGACATTCCACAAGGGTTGCACGATCTCACAAGGCGAGACCACAATCGATGCATTGACTGCTCAAGAAACCCAAGTCAATCAACAATTAACCCACAATATTAATTAATTAATGAATAGTAAAATTGTGGAGTTAAAATTTATTATTCTCTGTAACACAAAATGTATAGCATGTAAGCATGTAGAGGTTGAGCACAGAGAGCAAGTTAGGTAGCCTATGATTATTTCTAATCAATGTATATCATGTACATGTGTATCTTTATCCATTATGTAAATTTTATTTATTTATTTATTTATATTTTTAATGAAATTAAAAATGAATATATATGTATATTTAATAATAATAAAATCTATACATATTAGATTAATACATATATATATACACATAGGTAAAGATATACATATAAGTGCTACACATATTTATTTGCATACATATACATATATATTTTTTAATATATATATAAAAGTATTGAAAATTTTTGATACTTTATTTATATTTTCATGTTTTTTTTAATTTTATCCTTTTTAGTTAATTATATAATATAGGGCAATATAAGACTATAAATACAATATAGAGTTATATAATCATAAATACTAATAAAAGTAAACAAAATACAAGGAATAAAAGGTTTTTGGATTTTATAAATTTTTTCAATGCTTTTGTGATTTTTCTATAATTTTTGCTTATTTTTATATATTTTTAATATCAAAACTATCGCAAATCAGGGATTAAATAAATAAATAGAATTGAATTGAAGATTAAAAATAGAAAACAAAATCCAAAATTCTTTAAATCAATTTTAATAGATAGATATTAATATAAATAAAATTAAAGAGAAAAAATAAACATTTTTTTGGGTTTTGTTGGAAATTTTATATATTTTTTATTGGGCTTTGGAGTTTTTAAATTTTTTGGTTTTTTCTTTTCTGTTTTAGGGATTTTTGGTCTATAGTTATAAAATATAATAATAAACCATATATATTTTTTTGGGAAATTTTTAAAATGATTTTCTATTTTTTTTGTATTTTTCAAGTTAAACATGGATAAAATTGCTCATTTTTATTTTTTAATAGTTAAAATGCCAAAAATGCCAAAAATAAAATTAAGGCATGAAAATACATGTTGGTAGGAACCTAACCCTATTTATGCTTAATTTTCTGCATGGTGCTATTTTTAATAAAAAATACATGAATTAGGAAGGGCATGCTTGCACATAAAATTAAGGACATCAATTCATTGCAAATCCTAAAAATATATAAAGGTATATTTAAAATTAATGGACTAAATACAAATTCCAAAACTTGCAAGGTTATACATGCAGTTTTCCTAGCTCACATGGGACGACATGTGAGTTTAGTTGGGCTAGACCCATTTACAATTAGTTCAGGGGTCACTATGCAAAATTTCCACATTTATTTAAACTATACATCTTATTTACAGGATTAGTAAATAAATACAAAAATAGCGGGGGGAAAGATATGCAATTTACCCCAACACAACACTAATGAATGGCCACGATCTTTTCACTTAAACACGTATCACCTCCTCCTCACCCAATGACGCTTCATCGATGAGCATCTCTGATCTGATCTTGGATTCCATCGAACGGGTGAGAGATGCGGCCTTTGGATGGCTAGGATTAGAACTAGGACACACCCTGCATCGAATGCCTGACGACTTCTCTGGAAGAACATGGAAGAGGGTGGTCCACCCTGACCTTCGACCTTCGATTTCTTTGTCCTCCGACAACCTCTACATATAATGTTTGGCTCTACACCTCATGGAGGACCGTCCACAGCTACTGGTGCCCTTCAGAAAGTTTGGGACCATGGATGGTGTCCATGCACGTCGTGGCATTTGGAGCACCTGGAGAACCTCTTCCAGGTTTGAATACACCCCAGAAGGGGTACTTTGAATGTGGAACCTGCATGAAGAAGATCATTGGCTCGTGGCGATGCACCTCAGTCAGAAATGAAGCTGTAAAGCATGATCGATGAGGTCGACGGAGAGGGTCCGATGATGGGTGGAGGGGGACCCTCAATTCATAGATCCATGATGGATTTGGTTGGCTCGATGGGCGAATCATATAGAGAAGGCGATGGGAAATGAAATGGAATTAACGGTGGAGGTGGATATAGGAGAGAGCACAATGAATTGGCTAGAGCCCTAACATCTCTAGTGAACGAACTAACTCGACTAAAGCTAACCTACTGGATTAAATGCGAAACTAACAACGGAATTGAAGTGCGTAGATATTATAGTTGTGTTGGCAAGGAGCAGGGCAGGTCGGAGCACCACCTTGTCCTTGCTTCACTGCCTCCAAGCACGAGAAAGCTCTGAACTGCCACCTAGACTTCAACACACACACATGAACACGACACGAAGCTCGAAGGGGGATCAAGAATGGAAGACTCGAGCTGGGTTCTTATTTATGCATAGAGTTTTGGACGATTTTCGAGTGAGATTGTTGAATGGCTCTATGCAAATCAAGCGAATCTAATGAGTATGCACGGGTCACATACGTGATGGGAACCGAATCCATGAAGGACTCGAGGGAAAAAAGGTCCAGATCAATCGATTGGAGGCATGATTGAGGTGTCTGATGCAAGTCAGAGAGAAGACGGGGAGTTGACCGGGGTCAACATTTCATGTAACCTGATTGGTCCACGGGGGACGCTACAGGACAAAATAGTCCTTATTCTTGAAAAATAATTAATTAAATATAGTAAATGATTTTATTAATTATTGGTTATAAGAAAATGTTTATTATTTTATGTCGTATTTTATTATGATTTTTATTTAGTTTTTTGAGGTTATAATTACAAGTTAATTTTTAAGGCTTTATTTATAGGTATATTCATCTATGTTTCGGGTTCATTTTTATTTTGTATTTTTGATTTTATTATTTTATTCTCTTAGTTTATAAAATTATATTTTTATATACATAAATATATTTTTATTGTATTTTTTGATATAATATTTACACTTAATTAAATATGGGCATTAAATATATAGGTATAAGTAAAGGTAATTCATCTATGTATTTAGTATACATGTTTTATTTTTATCTTTTATTTATGATTTTATAGTATTTTTAATATGTACATGTATTATAAATAATATTTACAAAATTACAAAAATATAATATTGTAAAAGTAATAATGAATAAATAAAATAAATATTTTATTTATGTATACTATACAATAGGGGTCCAAAACCTAAATTTTACACCTTAACTCCAAATTAAATGAAACCATCTTCATTAAATTGATTTTTAAAAGTTATATACAATTAAAGGTAATTTTCATAGATTTTGAGTTTTTATTTAGGAGATATGGGTCTGGGAAGTTTGGGTTTTAGCTTTTTATTTTGAGTATAATTTGTAAATTATATATCATTTTGGTGTAAACTCAATTTTGTGTTTTTCTATGTATTATTATCCACAACTTTCATGTACAAAGTTTATTGATTTGAGGTATAAATAATATAAAATAAAGGAGATCCCAAAATTGTCTTAGTGATGAATAAAAGAATAATTTTATTGGATTTATTGACCCTTATCTCCCCTACTTTATTCCTTGTAGACCTAGTCATCAAGATGCTTAGGTATCGGGGTTTTCGGGTCATAAAATTCCTTTGACATTTTTTCTTTTCTTTTCTTTCTTTTATTTGATAATTTTGGCATTGAAAATAATATTGTATATACAATAAATGGAATAAATAATGAATGTTAATATGTACAAAATAATGCTATTTACATGCATTAGTTAGGATTTTTAATGCCAAAATGATAGAATAAAGGTGATGAAATGGAGGTTCATAAGTGACTTATACACAGTCTGATAGGCCCAGAGAACCAAGTCAAGCAGTTTAGACCAGTTCTTTCTGTCTGGACGTAGAAGCTTATGGAGAATCATCTTGATTTCACTATTAGAACATTCTGCAAAGCCATTAGATTGTAGGTGGTATGGAGAAGCTACTCGATAATCTATGCAATATTCTTGAGTCAGCTTATTCACTTCTCTATTAATAAAATGACTACCCTCATCGGATATCTGAATTTTGGGGATCCTGAACCACACACTGATGTGCTCCTTCAGAAACCAGCAAATGGTGCGAGTATCGGCTAGTATTGGGATAGCCTCCACCCAATGACTGATGTAATCGACAGCAGGAAGAATATGCTCATATCCCTGACTGTTGAGAAATGATCCCAAGAAGTCAATGCCCCATGCATTCAAATAAATATGAAATCTGAATATATTCAGGGGCATTGTGTCTCTCATTCCATTGGTACCTCCCATCTTATGACAGTCAGTGCGATGCTTCACCAAGTCTTCTACATCCTTAACGAGAGTCGGCCACCATAGGTTGCATTGTAGCATTTTTTGTCGTACGCTTTCCAAAGTGGTGTCCTCCTGATTCTCTGACATGACAATGTTCGAGGACACTACGGAATTCCTCCTGAGGAATGCACCTTCTCCAGATGCAATCTGCCACCTCACGAAAGAGATAAGGATCCTCCCACTGGTGGAAATAAATAGCTGACAAGAACTTGTCAACTTTCAACTTTGTCCAATCTTGTGGGGTTCTCTTAGACACAAGATAGTTCATAATATCGATGAATCAGGGAACGAGGTGACTAACAAAATAGCTTCATATGGGAAAGTTTCTGTAATTGACAACATGCTCTGTTCAAGAGTGTCTGAATCTGGCAACCTTGACAAATCATCTATCACCACATTTTTTACTCCAGGTTTATCTCAAATTTCAGAATCAAATTCCTAGAGCAGAAGGATCCATCTGATTAGTATTTGTTTGGCATCCTTCTTGGCTTGCAAGTACCTGATGGAAGAATGATCTGTATAGACAATAACTTTAAATCCAAGAAATGAGATCTGAACTTCTCCAAGGAAAAGACAACTACTAGCAGCTCTTTTTCAGTAACTGTGTAATTCTTTTGAGCTTTATCAAGAGTTCTACTGCCATAGTGAGTCGTAAATGGAAGATTGTCTCTCCTCTGTCCCAGAACCACTACAATGGCATAGTCTGAAGCATATACCATGATCTCAAATGCTAGAGACCAATCTGGCGGTTGCAGAATAGGGCCTAAGTGACCAGATATTTCAATTGATTAAAGGCTTGGAGGACTCTAGCATTAACAATAAAATCAGCCTCCTTGCCTAGAAGCTCAGTCAGCAGTCGAGCAATTTTGCTAAAATCTTTTATGAATCTTCTATAGAAGCCAACATGTCCAAGGAATGACCGGACTTGCTTTAGATTTGTAGATGGCTCTAGATTTGAAATGACGTACACCTTTGTAGGGTCGACCTCCATGTCATGTTTCGAGATGACATGGCCTGGAACAATCCCTTCGGTTACCACGAAATGGCTCTTCTCCCATGGGAGCACCAAGTTGACTTCACAACATCTTTTCAGGACTCGATCTAGATAGGATAAATACTGATCAAAACTGTCGCCTTAAACCAACCTTGATAAAACTACCAACCATATCTACAAAAAACTACCAACATGCACCTCTGAAAGGTTACATGAGCATTGCACAATCCAAATGGCATCCTGCGGAGGTATATGTCCCAAGTGGACAGATGAAGGCACTCTTTTCTTCGTCTTTTAGGCGATTGCAATCTGATTATATCTAGAGTATCCATCCAAGAAGTAGAAATACTCATTCGTAGCAAGTCTTTTGACTATTTGGTCGATGAAGGGGAGCAAGAAATGATTCTTCTTGGTAGCTAAATTCACAAAGACGTGCCAAGAAGTTGGAACTCTGGTTCTGATCTCCTCTCCTTTGTCGTTCTTCACGACGGTGATCCCTGATTTCTTCGGCACAACATGTAGTGGACTTACCCATTTTGAATCGGAGATGGGATATATGAAGCCCATATAACACCATTTTGTAATCTCATTTATAACAACCTCCCAGAGATTCAGATTCAATCTTCACTAAAATTCATGGATGGCTTGCTATCCTCTTCCAAGTAGATGTGATGGGAACACAATGAAGGGTTGATCCCATGGAGATCAGATATTTTCCAGCCTATGGCCTTGCGGTTTCTTTCTTGAACCTCGAGCAGACGAGCTTCCTGATCCTGAGTCAATTTGGAATTGACAATCACATTAAACTTATTTTGTGCACCCGCAAGGAAGGTGTACTTCATGTTAGATGGAAGCGACTTGAGTGGGTCTGAATCGTCTCAGTGGTAACTTCTGCGACTGTGCAGGGCATTAGTGGTGCCAAATCTGTCAATTATACATTATCCACCTTTGACAATTCAAGCTCTGAGTCTAAGTATGCACAAAAATTTTCAATGATAGAATCTTTTTCAAAGAAATCTGTAATAATTTCCTCTTCCTCTACTAAGGATAAGTGGCCGTTAATCAATTCATCTGGCAAATCAACGAATATCTCACCTTCTAAGACAAAGGGGAAATTGACTGTGTTATTCGCTCCTTCCTTGCCTGAGATGAATTCATGGGTTTTGATGTCGTCCATGAACATGTTTGTATCCCAGATCTCTAGAAGAAGGCCACAATATTCTATCTGTTCTGAAGGCATGCTCTCATCCGATGCAGATTCTGATGGTTTCGATACTTGAATCGTCTGAATGGGTACCTTATCGTTGGAGCGAAAGGTAATCTGTCTACTGCCATAATCCACTACTTCTTCGATTGTTCAAAGGAACAACCTTCTAAGTATAATAGGGGTATGCATAAGAGGAGCTGTGTCCATATCAAGAATAATGAATTCCATATGGAACTTCATTCCCTGAATGGTGACGATGACATCCTCCAAAATTCCTCGAGGCTACTTGATCGATGTATCTGTAAACTACAGAATCATTCTTGTGGACTTGAGAAATCCCAACCCAAATTCCTTCAGTAGTGAAGTAGGCATCATATTTATGGATGATTAACTGTCAAGAAGAGTTTTGTCAAACTCTTAATTAAAAATCTAGCATCTGATGAGAGGCACTCCCATGTCTTTCTTCTTATTTGAGAGATTGCTGATTGCATTAACTATCACCACGATTAGAATGTGCTTCACATTTCTCTGTCTAGCTCGATGTGGCTGTCTTTTGAAGTACATGCATTTTTAAGTCCCTTCTTGATATTAGGCATGTACTTAATGACCTTCAACATAGACATCTCAAGAACAAGATTATGAATTATTTCAACAACATCAGGATCTGACATAGCTATTTTCATTTTTTTTTGAATTTTGTGAAGCATCTAGAAAAGGAATATTTACATAACCAAATGCATAAATATTGTTCATATTATAGCAAAATCTATTCCCACATCTGGATGTATAACTAGATGACATAAAGAAGAATCTTCATCCATCAGAGGTGGTGGGAATCCAAAAATGGCAAGCAGGGCTCCATCGGCTTGCTCAGATTGGTTGTAGGTGTTATCCTCTCCATTGCTGACTGGCTATAATTTTAGTTGTCGCTTTCTTTTTGTTGTTTTTTTTATTTTTCTCATTTTTTATTTTTGCTAGTGCTTCTCCTTCTTCTTCCTTACCCGACCTGGCTGGTGGTTCGACTGATGCAGAAGAAGATGATGTCTTACATGTGGAAGATTTATTATTTCCCTTCATTGTTGTAAAAGGTTGCAACGTCCTACCACTCCTAAGAGTAATAACATTAGATAAAAGCATATCATGAAAATCTGACTCTAGAGTTTGGACGGAACATCACAAACTACATGCTCTCGCTTTCTGAAACTGTTGGTATTTACCTCCACTTGTACCGGAATGGGGGTCTTGGAAGTGGTGAGATCATCCAGCTTCTGACTCATCTTTACAAGGCTCTTAACTAGCTGAGCCAAGCAGTCTCAGGCAGGGTTCACAGGATCAGCCTTAGATGGTTTAGTGTGCTGGCCATACTGAGACTGTGAATGGTGCGGAGGTAGCGGGTAGGAATACTAAGAGTGAAACTAAGAAGAAGACATGTATTGTTGGCGAGGAAAGGGATGTTGATACAGTACGACTGAGTACTGCTGATAAGGATGTTGCTAGTGGTATTGCGGCTGTTGGAACTGATTCTGTCTCCAAGCCTGCTTATATGGCTAAGAGTGTTGGTGGTGCGGTTGTTGATTCCCTTGGACAAATCTCCCTCCTTGCTGCTAAGGGAATGTATAGGAGTTGGCCGACTAGTCCTATTGAGATCTGCCTAGACGGTCCATCTACACATCGTTAGACCAAACACCATTCACCTCCTAAATGAGATGTGGTGAAGGAGAGCATGGATCTGAGAGAATCTAGGTTCTGGCTGGTATACAACCAGTTGTTGTTGTGGTTGTTGAGGAGATTATCGCTTTGGGGCTTGCACATAGTAAACATGTTGAATTAATGGTTGTGACGGACTCTGTTGAGGAGACTGAGGTGATGAGGGCTCCTTTGTCTGAATATGAGTTGAAGCCAATGTAGACACATATTGGCAGGCGCTAATTGTGCTTACCAACTCCAACTGCTTGGTAATTTGATCAATTTTTTTTTCCAAATTTTGGGTCCTCTGTTCGATCACAATGAGCTTCTCAAGGTCCTGTGATCGCTTCTCAATAATATCCACCTTGGACAGGAGGCTCCCTATGATGCTCAGATTGGAGCTCTCATCCTGTCCAGCTTGTGAATTGCTAGCATATGTACTGGCTTTTGATGAATCTGTGGATGTCTCTGGTATGCACAAGATGACGACATGGCAACTTCTCCTTCTACCATTTCCTCAAAATCTGCCATACGACGTCCTCAACTTTTTTAAAATGTGACTCGTAACAAGCGACATCGATGAGCTTCCAGCTTTTAATGGTAAGTCCCCCAAAGAAATGTTGGATCAGGCTTGTCTGCGGAATATCATGATGGGGGCACTTCTCTTGTAAATTACTAAACCTCTCCCAAGCCTCATGAATGGACTCGTGGTTGGCTTGGGTGAAGTTGGCAATACGGGCACACATCTGATTCACCTGCTTGAGAGGAGAGAACTTGTGCAAGAGGGTGGACTTCAGTTCCTCCCAAGTAGTAACGACCTTCCCCAAATGATTGATCTAGTGAAGTGTCTTGTCCTGAAGGCTGAATGGAATACCATCATTTTGAATACACCTAACAGAATGTTAGGGTAGTTAGTGGTTCCACAGATGTGGCCAAACTATTGAAGATGGATATATGGTTCTTCATTTGCATTCCCATGGAAGGTGGGAAGCAGGGCCAAGAGTTGAGGCTTCAAATCAAAATGGCATGAACTGTTGGGATTTGAATCCATCCTATCATCTGTCCAGCTTAGGGGTAGTAAGTCTCCTTGAGAGTTGGCTTGGGTTGCCCTCCTCTTCGCTCATTTGGCGACCCTCCACCGGCTCCATCTTCTCTCTTCTTCTTCTTTTTATTATTCTCCTCGTTCTCTCAAGGATATGGAAAGATCCTTAAGCGCATCACAAAAGCATGATGATCGCATCGTATGCAATCAGAGTGACTAGTCCTACTAATTGCTCAGTGCAGCGGAATTTAAAAAATTTAAAATGATGAAACCACATGATTTAAGAACATTTCTCGAATCGTTTGATCAAACTACAAGAAAGATGTAGGTTTACCTCTTGAAGCGTGGTTGCGATCATAGTCTCTAAGCGAAGAGGTCTCCTATCTCAAGTCCAACCTGACTGAGGAGATGCTTGCGAGCGCATTGATGAGACGCAGACTTCTCACAATCCAAGGTGAAGATCCAAGCAATGGGACTCCTAATTTTGTCGCACAAAATCAAATCTCTACTTCACAAAAAGAAGCATCGAAGAATATGGAGATCTGCGAGTAGTAATCTGGTAGCACAACGACGTCGAGATGACTACGACTCTCTTTCTAGCACAAAGTATGGACGGTCAAACTGGAGAGAGAGGGATGGGGCATGTACAGTGAGAATTAGAGAGAGACATGCAAATTATTGTGAAAGAAGGCCTGGGGTTGCCTCTTCTTTTATAGTATTTTGGGAGTCCATAGATCACGATCCATGTGAAACATAAAATCAATTGTTGAAATTGATTTGTGTTTCTATTCAATGGCCATAATGTTGTTGTAAAAAATAACAAAAAATTAATTTAAATCAAATTAAATATAGAGATAAGATCAATATAATTTAATTAAATCAGTAATTAATCAAGGGATAAGGAAGGTGGCAACCCACATTCCACATATGGTGGGACGATCACTTAACCAAGTCAAGGTGGCCGTCTACCATCCACATATGGAAGGTGGTTGCCCTTTCAATTATGTGAGATTAATTAATCTCACATAATCCCTTAATTATTATAACAGCATTTGTTGTAAATTAATTCACAAAAATAATTCCAAATTAATTTTGTGAATATTGCAATCGTGCCATTAAATAAATGTGAATCATATTCACAACCCCAAATAAAATGTACATCGTATTTCCAATTATTTTCCAATGTGAACCCAATTAACATCAACAATTAAGTTGAAGGCACTTTTTACATCAAGCTCTCTATAATATATTATAAATCACATTTCTAAAAAAAATATATACATACAAATAATATAGATATCACTATCTGCATTATTCATATCCTTGATAATTAAATCACATTTAATTGTCTTGGATCATCATTCTCATGTATTTAAATAAATATAAATCATATTCACATTATATCTAGTTATCAATATCTCAATGCTAAGATATAATTTAACAATGGAATTATTCTTGAACTCTTTCAAGAATAATGCGCTTTCTCCATAGATACTTGGAGGTAAGGATAGGACGATTGTACGTTCCACATTTGGTGACTTGGATATTGAGATCACATCTCAAATCTAGATCTCAGGTACCTCTTACAGATGCTTTATTAAATCAAGACAGTATATATAATCTTCTCATTGCATCTGAATCTCATTCAGATCAATGTCCAACATTTTGACCAAGATCAAATTATTTCTCTGATAAGAGAAGTCACTAAAATCCAGACTTGTTTCATCACTCCCTCGATATGGAAGTGTCATGGTTATATAATCATTTATGATCACATCACTCTCAGGTATTCCTATCACATGTACATCCTACATACTGGTAGACCTATAATAAACCCAAAGATATAGATCAATTTGTACTGTCATCTTTAGGGTTGTATCATTAAGTTTCTCATTCGGTCTTTGGGAGTTGGTATTGATCATATGCTTTCCAAAAGCATATATCATACCTATAAATTCTTGTCATGCTTCTAAAGCAAGACGACCATGCATGGAATTTGATCAATCCCAATACCTCATGAGTGAGCTCATGTCTTTCGATTCACAAGTGAATCTGTATGATCCTTTTGAAAGATCATATTACTCATATGTCATTATATGTACACCAGCTCACTAGTGTATAGACCTTGATTAGGTTATCAACCTATCGATTTGCCAAATGTGCATACTTAGACAAATAGAAATACTTATGTCTCCAATCAGAGGATGCATGCCTATATCAAGACAATATACGACATATGACTAGGTTATCTCAATCTCTTTAATTCAACTCTTTGACCTAACTACTCTTACATCTTTATTCCTATATAGAGGACCTTCAAGAGGTCAGTCAGATATCGGCCAAAAGAGAAAGGATTTCCATCTCCTACTCAGGCTGAAGGTCATCTCTTAATAATCATTTGACGGTGCTTGATGAGACCTCAATTAAACTCTTTAGATATTCATCCAAGGACTAGCCTCTATGATTCAATAATTGAATCAATACTTGTATGATCATCAAGATGGCCATGGTAAATAACCCTAATTGTACTAGGTACTTTATAGTGCATTCATTCATTTAATCTCATATAGGGAGTGAAATAAACCAATAACTTTTATTTGATATATCAAACATTACAATAACATTTATTGTAGGAATGGTTCGCCTCGAGCTCACATTGCTAGCA
>JAZKJV010008104.1:0-487176 GCA_037367405.1 Ottelia alismoides | reverse complement strand
TCTACCATGTTGTAGGATTTTTGAGAATTTTTGAGGACATTTTTTATTTTATTTGTTATTTTTAAAAATTCAAAAACCTCTATTTTAGCTACTGTCTAGAATTAAAAATCCCAAAAAAATATAAAAACCCTCTCAAAAATTCTATAAAAATTAGGTACTGTTTCTTTTGTGTTTCTTGATTTTCTAGCCAATTTTGGCTATTTTCCATTGCTTAAAAACCCTAAAAATTCAAAAACACCTAAAAACTGATAAAAATTATAATAATTAATTTAAAAACCCAAAAGCAATAATTTTGGTGCTCAAATTTTCCATATTTTATCTAGTATACAGGAAAATTACCTCCAGGTCACTCTGAGATCCTTAAATATTTTATCCTTGGGTTTTGGGCCTGGCTGGACAGTGCCTTGCATTTTCAGTACTGTTTGATTTTTAGAAAATAAAATACACCTCATAAAAATCCCAAAAATTCACCAAAAACATTAAAAAACCTAAAAAACATAAAAACATTTTTTATTTGAATTTTTGTTTGATTTTTGACACATTAAATAAATTGCTAAAGTGTGCTTGTGTTTATTTTCTTTTATTTTCTTCACATTTAAAAATAAAAAAATTATAAAAATCATTAAAAACCACTAAAAAGATTTATTTTATTTTATTTTATTTTTACTACTTCGTAGGCCTTTGGCCAACCCGTGCTCCTTGTGTTCGACCCTGGGTGCTATACTAGGTTAATCTCATAGCTGGACCGCTCCTTTTGAGCTCGATTGATTTTACGTGTTTTGAGTGGTCTGATTTTTCTTGATATACTTAGTCTGAGTGATTGAGGTCGCAACGACCATTTCTATACCTTTACCTTAGTCATTTAGACGGTTATCGGAATGGCGCCGTTGCCGGGGAGCACGGCTTAGTAGTTCTTTTCGTTTTATTTTCGTTTTTATTTTTTCGCGGCTTTTCGCGGCTCTTCGGAGCCCGCGGCTTTTCGCGGCTTTTGTATCTATTTTCTTTTTGTTTTATTTTAATTTTCTTTTATTTTTATTTTTTGTTTTATTTTGTGTGTTTATTTTATTTTCCATTTTTGCATATATACCCTCACTTTTATTTTCCTTTCTTTTCTTTATTATTTGATTATTTTTGCCGGTCTGACCACTCTTCTCTTTGTCTTGCGAGGGCCCGAGGACCGCGGAGGCGACTTTCGAGGAGCCTGAGCAGCCGAGGAACTTGGAGGCGGTTTCTTTCTCTACGAAGCCACAGGAGAGAGCAAGAGAGAGAGAGTTGAGTGGGTGAGGATAACTTAGGATTTTATCTTTTATTCTATTATTATTGTAATAATACAGGGACTTGGACTGCTTGGACTTGACCACCGTAGCGGGTCTGTTTCGCCGAGCACCGGAGTGCTCGGGGACCCTTTAGGACTTGCGCGGTTTTTCGCGGTTTTCTTCGTGGCTTTCTTTTTCTTTCTTATTGTCTTTTCCGGTTTTTCGCGGTTTTTGCTCGAGCCCCTAGATTTAGGATTTTCTGGTGAATGTGCCGTAACTAGTAGGATCCACACACCTAATTGCATATCTGTTCCTATAGACCATAATGGGACCTACTTAAAATCAATAATAAAAATAACCGACTCGCTAGCCTCCGTAGCCTACGTGCCGTAGCCCATCCTGTAAAGCGCTTACTCTTACCCCCGATTTGTCGGGCAGGGGAGGGACGGGCCAAGACCGGACTCTTTGGCTTGGAGGTCGGTGACCGGTTAGACGGTTCTTCGCTAGAAGTTGCTCGTCTAGGACTCGACTTTTCCCGCTGCATCATTTAGCTTAGTTTTAATTCTGTCTTTTATTTTATGCGCGGATCATATTGCATGTAGAGAGCTGGAGCAAGGTACGCATTTCTGACTTTGCATGCATCATTGATTTCTCGTGCATCGGCTTTTTCGACTTCTCCCCCTGTTTTTGACTTAATAATCAGGAGAATCGAAAAATTCGTTAGGCGATTTGTTTGCTTTGAAAAATATTAAAAAAATGAAACCATAAAATTGGGACTGCTAAAATTATTGACCTTAAAACTCGCTCACCCTAAAAATTTTGTCTTGGGGAGAGCAACCCCCTCATTGCTTGGTTTGTATGCGCGAGAGAGTGACCCACACACTAGGTAGAGCCCCCCGTTGCTAAACCCGACTGATTACCGACTCTTCCGTGCGGGCCAGTCGGTTGGGTTGGCAGCAGATATCCCAACAGGTCACGTAAGCGCTCTGATATTTGTGTGTTCACCAAAATAAAATTGACAAGATAATTTGACCGAACTTTCACGGTCTTCAGCTCGCGTTGCGTTGGTGAACCGGGGGTTTGTTTTTTTATCATAATTTTTCCAGATCTCATCCGCCCTACTCGCCAGATCAAGATGATGGGTAGACGGTCTCTTAGGCAGCCTCTGGTTGCACCGCTTTCGGGCGCGTCTACCTCATCATCTAGGTTGGCCCATGAGAGCTCAGACCCGCTCTCCGAGCCCGAGTACGACTCCACCCTGTTCCCCCTCGACCCCCTTTCTGACCTTCCTGAGAGACACGAGCCCGAGGAGAGATTGATACACTTGACAGCACCTGAGTTGGGCTCGTTTGATTTTGCAGACGTCAATATGGCCGGAGCAGGCAGTTCAGACGATCACTCCCGCCGACCAGAGCATATTGTACTAGACCAGGGAGCGATCAACTCCACCCTGATCGCATCACTCGATACAGTCCAGCAGCAGCTCCGCGATCAGGGGGCATTTATGATTGAGATGAGGAGAGAGTTGGAGAGGCTCAGAGCAGAGAGAGACCAGCAGAGCGAGCCCGAGGAGCCCGATGAGGCACAGGCACGAGCCGCAGCAGCAGCAGCAGCAGCCGCGGCCGCCGCCGCAGCGGCAGCAGCCGCAGGAGGAGGAGGACCACCGAGACCGATGCGGGCGTTGTACAACCCCGGATCTACTCTGATGCACCATTGGGTGGTGGTTCCAGCTATCGTGGGGGACTTCAAGTTCCCCCCGAACACCTTGCAGATGCTTCCTCGGTTCCATGGACTTGCTACAGAGGAGCCCCACCTCCACCTCCAGGAGTTTCTGATGATTTGCAGTACTGTCTACGACAGGCATGTGGACCAGGATACGATCAGGATGATCGCCTTCCCCTTTTCACTGGCAGATAGAGCAGCCACCTGGCTGAAGCATTTGGGGAGATTTGTTTATACCTGGGAGCAGCTCCGCACCGAGTACTTGAACAAGTACTATCCACTCGGGCGGAAGAATGCAGCGAGGGCCCTGATCAGCAACTTCTCCATGTTCCCCAACGAGCAGTTTCACGAGGCTTGGGAGAGGTTCAGAGATCTCCTGGACAGATGCCCGCACCACGACATCACGAAGCCGAACCTTGTACAGAGCTTCTTCAGCGGGTTGTCACCAGAGCTACAGGGCCTGGTGAATGCTTCTTGCGGCGGGTCCTACTTCGCCAAGGACCACGACCAGGTCTGGGCCATCTTTGAGGAGATGGCAGAGAACTATATGGTGATGTCCCAGACCCGGCTCTATACTCAGAAGACCCAGCCACATCAGCCAGGACCCGTGCAGTACCAGCGGATAGCACGGGTAGATGCAGGTCCATCCAGTTCGTCCGCAGCCGCAGCAGCACAGGCAGAGTCATCAGCTGCGGACATGGGTATCATCAGCGAGAAGTTGGACCGCATGGAGCTGATTGAGAAGAAGCAGTGCCAGAGTATCACGCAGATGGAGCAGATGGCACAGGTCTTGAGCGACATGAAGACACAGCTCATGTGTCTCCAGGAGGCACAGACGGCTTCTCAGCCCCGTCTTCAGTCGCGAGGCGACTCCGGCAGCAGCAGCAGCTCGTCCCAGCGCTCTAGCACCCCAGTGCAGCCTAGACAGGTTCACCTTGTACAGGCGGAGCCGTACCAGCAGCCGCAGCCCACCTACCAGTCTCCACCATCTCCAGAGATGCGGATGGTGGTCTACCAGCCGGATCAGCCTCTGGCAGTACTCCCGCCAGCCCCCTTCGATGCTGAGCCGTTGATGGATGTCAACAGGATTTGGTATGACCGTCCCCAGCCTGGGATCCGACGAGACCATCCCGGATTCAGGTGGGGGAGTGGTGGTGCCCAGCCCCAGCAGTAGCCGTCAGGACAGGAAGGGCAGTACTCCCAGCAGAGAGACCAGCACCAGCCGCAGCAACAGCCCCCAGCGTATCAGCAGCAGTCATCCTACGGTCCTCGTCCCTATCAGCAGCAGGGACAGCCTTGGAGACGTGAGCAGCAGGCTCACCAGGGATACCAGCAGCACCCTCCATCCTACCCCTCTTACCCCTCACAGCAGTTCCAGCAGCCTCACCCACAGAGAGGCCACCCGTCGGGCTCCCACGAGAGCCCAGTCTCTCAATGATCTGGTCAATAAAAGGCAGGGGAAATGGTCCTTCTTGGTGGCTTGGTTGAGTCTCCTGTAGTAAACGCAAACCCTCCAAGAGGTGGGTACTCGTGTAGCGATCTCCTCTCCCGACTCACTGATCACAGTCGTGATGCCCGTCTTCTTGGGCACCACATGCAAGGAGCTGACCCACTTGGAGTCGGAAATGGGATAAATAAAACCTGCACCCCACCACTTTGATATTTCCTTCATCACAACCTCTCTCAGGTTGGGGTTCAGACGCCGCTGGAACTCACGCGACGGCTTCGCCCCATCCTCGAGTGGATGGGTACACGGGCTACAACCAAGTGGCCATCGCTCCTGAGGACCAGGAGAAGACCACCTTTACCTGTCCCTTCGGCACATATGCTTTTCGACGCATGCCATTTGGGCTATGCAATGCCCCTGCGACTTTCCAGAGGTGCATGCTGTCGATCTTCTCGGACATGGTAGGGGAGTGCTTAGAGGTCTTCATGGATGATTTCTCGATCTACGGCGACGGATTTGATTCCTGTCTTGACTGCCTAGATCGAGTACTTCAGCGATGTATTGAGTATCACTTGGTGCTATCTTGGGAGAAGAGTCACTTCATGGTGACTCAAGGGACGGTGCTTGGCCACATCATCTCCAACAGGGGCATGGAGGTTGATCCGGCCAAGGTTGATGTCATTAGGAAACTCACATCGCCGTCCAATTTGAGGCAGTTACGGTCATTTCTGGGGCACGTTGGATTTTATAGGAGATTCATTCAGGATTTCAACAGGATTGCCCGACCGTTGACTGACCTCTTGACGAAAGACACCGAGTTCCTTGTCGATGACAAGTGTCTTTCGTCGTTTGCTACTCTCCAGCAGTGTGTTATTGAGGCTCCTGTCCTCCAGCCGCCTGATTGGTCTCTCCCATTCGAGATCATGACGGACGCCTCCGATTTTGCCGTAGGGGCAGTGCTGGGACAGAGGAGGGATGGAGTGCCATTTGCTATACACTATGCTAGCCGCACATTGGATTCCGCCCAGCGGAATTACACGGTCACAGAGAAGGAAATGCTAGCCGTAGTGTTCGCCCTAGATAAGTTCAGATCATATATCATTGGATCTAGAGTGACTTTGTTTACAGATCACACCGCCATCAGGTACCTCATGGCAAAGAAGGATGCCAAGGCCAGACTGACTAGATGGATCCTTCTACTCCAGGAGTTCGACATTGAGATTAAGGATAAGCCTGGAGTCAAGAATGTGGTGGCGGATCATCTCTCCCGATTAGAGCAGCCTGAGGATTCTGAGCAGATTGATCCTATTAGAGATACCTTCCCAGATGAGGCGATCCTTGCTATCGCCTCACTCTCATGGTACGCCGATATTGTGAACTTTCTCGTTGTTGGGAAAGTCCCACAAGATTGGCCCAGGCAGAGGCTTGAGACCTTCCTTGCGAAGGCCAAGTCCTACCACTGGGAGGATCCCATCCTTTACCACGAAGGAGGGGATAGCGTCTGGCGTCGGTGTATTCCTCAGGAGGAACACCATAGCGTCCTCACTTACTGCCACAAGCTTGAGGCAGGAGGACATCATTCTGGGAGGAGAACGGCACAGAAAGTGCTCCAATCCGGCTTGTGGTGGCCTACCCTCTTCAAGGACTCAGATGAGTTCGTGAAGAGGTGTACTGACTGTCAGAGGATGGGCACTTGTGGACAGCGTGATATGATGCCGATGCAGCCCATTCACTTCTGTGAGGTTTTTGACGCATGGGGCATCGATTTCATGGGTCCATTCCCTAAGAGTCAGGGATTTGAGTACATTCTGTTGGCCGTTGACTATGTGATCGTTGGGTGGAGGCTATCCCCGCCCGAGCCGCTGATGCGAGGACAGTTTGCAGATTTTTGAGGAAGCATATCATCACGCGGTTCGGGGTTCCACGAGTTCTGATTTCTGATGGGGGATCTCACTTCATCAACGACCAGGTGAAGGCACTTGCTAGCGAGTTCGGCATAGACCATCGTGTTGCTACACCATACCATCCACAGACGAATGGTCTAGCCGAAGTGTCGAATAGGGAGATCAAGACTATTTTGCAGAAAGTCATCCGCCCTGACCGAAAGGATTGGTCACAGCTTTTGGACTCGGTCTTGTGGGCATACAGGACGTCTTTCAAGACACCTTTGGGCACATCTCCCTTTCGCCTCGTATATGGCAAGCCATGCTATTTACCTGTTGAGCTGAGGCACAAGTCACTTTGGGCAGTTACAGACATACTGATGGATCCAGATGGTATAGGAGACCAGAGGAGGGCAGAGCTAGCTGCCCTGGAAGAGCTTAGAGATGCAGCTTTCTCAAGCAGCCTACATTATAAGGAGAAAGTCAAGGAGTGGCATGATTCCCAAATCAGCCACAAACATTTTGAGATTGGACAGAAAGTATGGCTGTTTGATGCGAGGCTTAGATTATTTCCAGGGAAGCTACAGAGCAAATGGAAAGGACCTTATCTGGTTCGGAAGGTACACGACAACGGTAGCATCGACATATCTGAGTTGTCTTCTGAGAGTACCTTCCGAGTGAACGGCCAGCGACTCAAGCCATTTCTAGATCATGAGCCGCGGGTCGTTGATATTGCCCCTATTCATTTTGCGTGAGATATGGTTTTTAACTCACATCTAATGCATCTCACGCCTGAGTTTCACTGATCTTCCGCTGTATATAGATCCAGATGTCCATATCATCACATTCCTTAGTCCCACATCCCCTTCCCCATCTTGTGATTATGCTATACTTAGGGTGCACTTTACCCTAAGTATAGGGGGGATGTGAGACCTTTCGGGTATTTCTTTTGCTTCTGTCTACCCCTGTTTTGCTGCCTATACTTAGGGGCATTTCACCCTAAGTATAGGGGGGGTAGACCCTGTACATTCTCCACTCGGTTTTCCCTTCGTGTACAGCCTGCTATACTTAGGATTATTTGATCCTAAGTATAGGGGGAAGACCCGAGATCCTCTTGACTTTTCATTTCCTTTTGTATAGCCTTCCTTTTCACTTCCCTATACATAGCACGAGTTATGTCTTCTTCATCGCTCTTGACTCTGAGGACATCGTTCGAGCTAAGTATAGGGGGGTGTGTATATATTTCATATATACTTTAGCCATAACTCGTACTTTGTGTGAGTGTGTTAATAAATAAAAAGGGCTAAAAACCACAAAAATTAAAAATTTTCATGTACATAACCTTCTTTTATTTGCACATACATAGCTAGTGTACAAATTATTTTTGTAAAAATGATTTCAAAAATCTTTTGTGTGTAAAGCTTGTGTAAATATTTTTGTATCAAAATTATGTATATAGTACAAAACTTTTCCAAAATGTTTTGAAAATCAAAAAGTTTGCAAAAATCTTGTCTAAATGTGTGTAAATATCTTTTTGCAAAACTTGCACTTCATGCATCATCATTCATGATTTCAAAACATTTTTCAAAAATTTTGCATGATTGTAAAATATTGTGTAAATATGCATCTTTTTGTACATATGTATATAGTTTTTCTGGATGATAGTTGACATTTAAACTAGCCTGAAATCAAATTGAGAAATGGAGCTTGATTAAGATCTTAATCCACCTAATTTCTAAGAGGAACCTTATAGGGCTTAGGTTTAAGGCTTTTCAGGTCCATGGTGACTTAATTCTTTGAGTCCACTAGGCTATGATCACATGTCATCTCAATGAGCCTAAGTAGAGCACTTAACAATAACACATGACTCATTAGATTATGGCTTTACTTGGACAACCGCACTATGCACCGAGCTCTCTACGGATGAGGTGGTGAGGAGGCAGTCTTCCTTGACTTGGGGTAGCATATGAGGGTAGTACTTCTAGGCGGAACCTCTCTTCTTCTTATAGTGAAGGAAGTGCGTCTCAACTTGGTCTGGTTGCCATGAAGTCTAACGACGGGAGTTGTGGGTTGCAATAAAGCTTCAAAAGAGGGATAGTCTACGGGCTCAAGAGGAAAAACTCCTTGTATATATGCTGCACATGTATATGTTGTATAGATGCACTTGAAAAAAAAATGTGCAAAAAGAAAAGAACTCCAAAAAAGTGGTGGGTCTGAGAGAAAATGATAATCCCACCGGAGTATGTATATAAGTGCAATAAGCAAAGCTTGGTTTCATGATCCACCTGTTGTAGCTTGCAGCAGGGAGACTTGGCTACACTGGCCAAGCTCCCAAGGGTACTTGGCTACACTGACCTTGACCCATTCTCTTCTTCCCCCTCTTCTTGAGCCGGTTGAACTTGAACTTAGAAGGGAATACCCCGCTCCTCGAGGAAAGAGTGGCCAGATTGAGGTCATGGAGTTACCTTGTTGGGGAGGGTTGTCAAGTTGCCATTTCTGAGGTGGAGAGCTTAGACTTCACATTCACAGGACAAGGAAAGATTCATGGTCTTCAGGGTTTGTGTTTGATGACTTGTTCTGATCTGGAGCATTGATGAGTCTTGGTTATAGATTAGTGGAACTTAGAGGCTGTTAGGTTTTAAGCTTAAGTCTAAATAAGGTTCCGACACATTAATAATCCAAAGATCTGATTGAGCTCCATACCTCAATTTAATGAAGGCAAGTTTAATAATCAACCTTGATCCATGTACATTCTCTTTTTCTTTTTCTTTCTTTCTTTTTCACTTCTTTTTTCAAATAAGTGTTTGCTAAGGGACTAGCAAAGTATAGTATAGGGGGGTGATGAATACCCATTCATCACTCTTTATTCTTATATTTTAGCTACAAAAACCTATGCAAATGCATGTAGATACTTGTAAATAGGAATAATTAGCAAAAGCATGCATCTTGTAAAAACCTATAATTAGCATGTTTTTGTGCAAAAATAAAAGAATAAAGATGAAAAAGAAAAAGAGGGAAATATTTAGAATAAATATTGAGCAACCTAACCCAAGGGAGGGCTCAGCATGGGCCTGACCGCATAAAAGCCAAAGTAGAGGGAGATAGGGGTTCATGTGTAAATATTTATGTAAATAATTAAATTATATTTTCCTCACCCCAAAAATATGCTTGTACATATTTTGTATATATTTATAAACTATTAAAAACAAAATAAAAATCTAAAAATCAAAAATTCAAAAATACCCTTTCACCATGTACATAGACCATGCCTCCTTATTTATTTAACCCTTATAAATAAATAAAACTATTTGCAAAACTTTTTGTAAATATTCTATGTTATATATTGTAAATAAAATAAATAAAAAGAAACAAAACAAAAATCAAAGAAAAATAACAAAATTAAAACAACAAAAATATATTGTCCATATGCCTTGTACATAGTGTACATAACTATTTATTTCCCTTATGTATATAAATAATAAAAATAAAATAAAAATATCTTTTTATTCCTCATTTTATTCTATAAATAAATAAAATATAAAATAGGAATAAAAATGTATAAAAATAACTAATTAAAAAATCAAAATTAAAAACCCTATATTGTATATATACCTATATATAGCCCTATTATGTAAATACCTTATTTTTATTTCCAAAAATTAATTAAAAATCACAAAAAATAGAAAAAAATAAATTAAAAATATTTCATGTTTTAAGTTTTGAAAATTCGGTCATTTTATGGCCCAAAAAAATCAAATAAAAATTCAAAGCTTGGCGGGCTCTGATTGGTCCACGGGGGATTGTTGACCCCCGGTCAACTCCCCCCCCAGGACCACCAGAGCCGGGTCTGTTGCGCCCGACCCATGTTCTCGGACTTTTCCCATGCAGACCCGAATCCTTTTCGCCCCAACTCTGGGTCCGGAATGCTCACGTCATATCCGAGAGCTTCGCCGGAGCCTTCGCCTCGGGATCCGCGCACCAGCTCGCCCTACCCGCGCCCTTCTTCCCGGACCCGCCAGCATACTTAATCTCAGCTCCGCCCCCGTTTTCACGCATCTTTGGCTCTCCACCCTTCGTCCCGTGACCTCCACCGCAGTCCCTGAGGTGACAGCTCTCGATTGCCCGTGTTGCAGCGAGGAGGAGGTGGTCGGACCACTGATCCGGCGACGTAGCGCCGCCGTGCTCCGCCCCGTGCAGGAGCTCGAGCCTCAGGACTTGACGACCTTCGAGGCCACGACCAGGAGCTACCTCAGCTCCAGCACAGTCTTCCACACCGCCCAGGTAACCTTCTAGCTTTCCCATTTCGCCTAATTTCTTGTTTCCCCCAAATCGTAGCTTCACCGTATTCCGTTGATTCCGACCATATCGCGTATCCGTTCGATCATCGTAACACCCAGTCACCTTCGCCATCCCTCCACGCACCTTCTCCGCCCCTTCGTTCAACCCAGCTCGCACAGGAGCTGGGGTTCGAGCTCCACCGTCCGTCGCTCGCCGGAGCTCGCTCACCCCGATGCATCGCTCACCCCCGCACCACCTAATCGGGTCGAGGCATTTTGCCCTCGACCCGCGAAGCTCTTGAACTACTTTGCAGGTCCAGAGGAGGCCATCTGAGGCCTCCCCACATCTAGGCCAGGAGCTCTCCTCCGTCGACCTCGCCGAAGCCCCTCCAGGGCTCGGCTGGGCCATCGGAGGCCACCAACAGCTGCGGAACGTCAGTGCGAGTCTTCTCCGATCTTCAGAGGCAGCTAAGGAGGACCCCAGCACGCACACGAGGCCGGCGAAACTCGCCGGCCACCTGTTCTTCGAGGGTCCTCGACCACCGTCCGATCACCCTCAGAGCTCCAGTTTCCATCGTGACCGTCCATCCATCGAGGAGCAGCCACCGCCCGATCATCTCGAGGGTTGATCGGGTCCGTCAGAGCAGGGAGAGAGGCGCCAATCACCCGCACCCGTCAGATCTTCCACGTGCCCTCCTCTGCGCCGTCGATCGGCCCACGTGCGGAAGGAGAGAGAGACGCCCGCGCCCAGGACCGTTAGATCAGCCACGCGTCCATCATCCAGCCGTCGACATAATAAAGGGGTAAATTACCGTAGGGCCCCTCTTAATTTATGTTTTTAGATTCAGTCCTGTAAATATTTTGTGCTTTTTATTTACGTTGGGTTATTTGCACATTGGACCT
This sequence comes from Ottelia alismoides, assembly GCA_037367405.1. Classification (NCBI taxonomy): domain Eukaryota; kingdom Viridiplantae; phylum Streptophyta; class Magnoliopsida; order Alismatales; family Hydrocharitaceae; genus Ottelia; species Ottelia alismoides. The sequence goes on along the minus strand of JAZKJV010008104.1, from coordinate 475,688 downwards.
CGTGCTTTATAGTATTTGCATTTATGCCCCTGTATGTGTGAGCCACGTGCTTCGTCACGTGTATATTTGGTGTATTTGCAACATTAGTCCTGTAGTTCTGGTTGTTTGTTAATGAATAGAAACTTTTTGGTAATTGCATATATGCCCCTGTGAACGTTTTATTTGCACATGTGCGTCTTTTAGTGGGTTATTTGCATAACAGCCCCTGGGCTTTTTGGTACGAGTTACCAAAAGGTCCTAGGACTTGTTTTTATTACCAGAAGGTCCCTGAGTGCCCCAGGCACGCGCCACGCGCGTGACTTGCTGGGAAAATTGCACCTGGACCCCCAGAGCTTCGGGTATTTGCACTTCAGTCCCTGTGCACAGTGCCCCCTTTTGATTTTTGAATAAAATATCAAATCACCTCCAAATTCGATGAAAATTTGACACATGGCTCCTGCCATGTTATAGGATTTTTGAGAATTTTTGAGGACATTTTTTATTTTATTTGTTATTTTTAAAAATTCAAAAACCTCTATTTTAGCTACTGTCTAGAATTAAAAATCCCAAAAAATATAAAACCCCCTCAAAAATTCTATAAAAATTAGGTACTGTTTCTTTTATGTTTCTTGATTTTCTAGCCAATTTTGGCTATTTTCCATTGCTTAAAAACCCTAAAAATTCAAAAACACCTAAAAACTCATAAAAATTATAATAATTAATTTAAAAACCCAAAAACAATAATTTTGGTGCTCAAATTTTCCTTATTTTATCTAGTATACAGGAAAATTACCTCCAGGTCCCTCTGAGATCCTTAGATATTTTATCCTTGGGTTTTGGCCTGGCTGGACAGTGCCTTGCATTTTCAGTACTGTTTGATTTTTAGAAAATAAAATACACCTCATAAAAATCCCAAAAATTCACCAAAAACATTAAAAAACCTAAAAAACATAAAACATTTTTTGTTTGAATTTTTGTTTGATTTTGGACACATTAAATAAATTGCTAAAGTGTGCTTGTGTTTATTTTCTTTTATTTTCTTCACATTTAAAAATAAAAAAAAATTATAAAAATCATTAAAAACCACTAAAAAGATTTATTTTATTTTATTTTATTTTTACTACTTCGTAGGCCTTTGGCCAACCCGTGCTCCTTGTGTTCGACCCTGGGTGCTATACCAGGTTAATCTCATAGCTGGACCGCTCCTTTTGAGCTCGATTGATTTTACGTGTTTTGAGTGGTCTGATTTTTCTTGATATACTTAGTCTGAGTGATTGAGGTCGCAACGACCATTTCTATACCTTTACCTTAGTCATTTAGACGGTTATCACCACCTTCGAAGTTCTCCTTAGATAATCGATTTTCGAGAAAGAATGTCATAAAATTATAAAACTCAGAAAAAAACAAAAGTTGGATCCTGACTAATAGGAATGTCTAATCTAAAAAAACCAAAAGGAAAATAAAGAAAATTAAGAGAAAAGGAAAAAAAACTCGACTATGTATAAAATTATATTTTTACATATAAATATAATTTAAAAAAGCTATATTTTATGGATTTTTATCACTTGTGCCCTTCTTAGCTTTTGCAATATCAGTTATGCCATCCTTTTCTTGTAATATCAATTGTATTGTTGACTTCTTACAAAATTAACAGGTTTACCCATTTAAAATATAAGTTATGCCTCTTCTTTACCTTAACGGAACATAACTGTGTTTTTTGAAGAAGACATGGGCACAACTGATATTACAAGAAAGGGAGGATCATAACTGATATTGCAGAAGCTAATAAGGGCATAAGTGATAAAAAACCTTCAATTGAAGTAATTATTTGTACACCTTCTAAGATATAATAAATAAAACTAAGAAATAATATCATAAAAATACTTTCTAAAATAACCGAGAAATAAACCCAAACCCTACTTTTGTAGGTGGCCAATTTCTTTAACCCGTAACTATTTATTGATAACTCCAAATTATCCATGCCCACCTTCGAAATTCTCCTTAGATAATCGATTTTCGAGAAAGAATGTCATAAAATTATAAAACTCAGAAAAAAACAAAAGTTGGATCCTGACTAATATAGGTATTCCAATGTAGTACCCAAATCCAAAAATGTATATCTTTTAATCTAGAAATATTTTAAGCTCATTTTTAGTTTGTGTACCTAATGCAATTTATATATTTAAATAACGAAATCTATAAAATACAATATATAAAACTATAAAAATAGTGATTAATTTGTATGTATGGTAGATATATATACATGTATATATAATTTCGAAAAGTGTTTATGCTTATCTAATTATCATTTTATTTAATTTAAAAGTTATTATTCATATAAGAGTTATCATATCTTTATGAATAAATGTAGAATAAATAACTTCATACATAGAATAAAACAATGAAAATCAAAACATGAATTCATTTTATAAAAGTACATGAAAAGACCTTATAAAATTCTTAAATCTCTAGATACGTCAAACTACAAAAAAACATTATGGATTAATTTATATAACTTTTCATTCTCCGGTTTTTTGTTACCATTCTTCTTAAATTCTCATGGAAAGGACAATTATCCTTCAATTGTTTATCCCTCTTCTTTTATGGTTTTCTTCCTTCTTTAGTAGTCTACAATTGTCTTCTCTTGACCTTTAAACCTCATCTACAGTCCACCTCCTCCTCTAGGGTTTAAGCTCTTGTTCTTCCTGGATCCCCCTTCTTTTAACCAAATAGATTCCATGTCCCATCTCCCCTAAGGATGAAAACGGTCGGATACAGATACGAATATAGGTATTATCATATCCTTATCCATTTTAATATACGAATACGAATGTGGATACAAATATTGACGGATGTGAAAAATGTGTTACCATATCCTTAAAAACGAATACGATTGTAAAATAAATACGAATCGGATACGAATAATTACTGAAATATTTAATAGATTGACTAAAATATACATGTTTAGGACAATTTACACATAAAATAGATATAACATATACAGTAATGTCAAAACAATTATATCAACAATGGTGAATGCAATCATAAAATGTTGTTACGCATAGTTATAAATAAATGTATCACTATACTTATGTACAAAAATGAATATACGAATGCGAATGTGAATATTAGCGAAAAGTGATATCCATATCCGCATCCATTTTAAAACGAATACGAATATAAATGTCAAAATATGTATAAAACGAATATGAAAGCAGATCGGATATGAATATATTCACATTTGTTTTCATCCCTAACCTCCCTTAGTATGTCTATTTATATATACCCATTTAAAGGTACCTCAATCTTCGTGTATGCTTGTTTGTAACCATTCAAAGGTACCTTGATCTCTAGCTTTTCCACAACTCATCTTGTTCCTCAATCTCAGATTGTAGACCTTGAAAGAACCATACTGATCACATGTTGAACTGATAATGATGCACCATGATGCTATTATCGTTTTATTAATTATTGATTAGTCAGGTTGTAGGTTTGGAAAAATATTCTGAGCTTCCAGGTTCTAATTCAGTAGATACTGCAAATCAAAATACAAAGCCTCCTCCAACAGGGTTTGTATAGATCAGAGCATCCGATTTCAATCCAATCTTCGGAGCTTAAAAAAGGAAGAATTCGGTATAGTTGGATCAAAATTTCATCTATAAACAATTCGGAATTTCAAAAGCAAAATTTTAGACATTAGCTTTACTTTAGATTCTCTTGGAAACATTGGAGTGCCCCCTTCCACTTCCAAGGAATAGCACAACTTGAAATAAATTCCCATGGACGATTAATTTTATGTAGAGTTTAATGGGGCTGCCCCTTGCGTGCAGTCAACAATGGCTGCCCCCGCACCGTTTCAGTATTTTTTAAATTTTTTTGAAAAATATCACCATATATATTCATCCCTATATTCCTCCTATATGCCATTCGATTTTCGTCAGAAACAGAGACTCCTACGGCCTCCATCGAGATGGTTTCGATTTAAAAAATCTTGTTACCGTTAAAAAATGACTGTCTCGATGGAGGTCGTAGGAGTCTCTGTTTCTGACGAAATTCGAATGGCATATAGGAGAGATATAGGGATGAATATACATGGTTATTTTTCAAAAAAAATAAAAAAACTTTGCCGAAAACGACGGGGGGGGGGGGGGGGGGGGGGAGGCAGCCATGTTGGCTACTCGCAAGGGGCAGCCCCATTAAACTCTTTTACGTAGCTCCTCGCATTTTTGGTAATTTGCCTAGCCCACTCCAACCCATATAAAATTCTACAAAACTTGCATTTGCATGGAATTCTTAAAAAAATTATGTTGTTTAGCAATTGTACTAAGTCTCAGTTGTTTCTTTCATTTTATTTTGTCTGAATAAATACTAGTAATAAATTAGGTAATTTCTCCTGCTTTATTTTCTTAGATTTAATTAGTAGGGTAAGCACCATGGGTAGATATTAGGTCCATCTATAAGTTACTCTTTGAACTTTCGAAAAATAAGACACCTATGTCAAATTAAAATATAAAACCCCAACTCCATCTACCTTTACTATCTATTTTATATAGTAAATAACTTTCAAACCAAAAATACCATTATATAACTTATCTCTCACTCTCTCTCTCTCTGTATATATATAAACTTTATCATGCAATGAACCTACTTTGTAAAATCCAAACCCATAAATACCATATTGTACATATATTAGTTTTAGTAAATATATATAATACTTAAAGTTACCAAAAAACCACATTATTAATTATATATTTTATACTTGTTATATAAAAATACAATGAAATATTATCATTTGCTACTTTAAGTAGTTAAATTTATAAAAACTTCAAGAATTCAAAAAATAAACTAAATTCACAAAAACAAAAACGAAATAACTAGATTATTAGTAGAATACAACAACAACAACAAAGCCTTTTCCCACAATTAAGTAGGGTCGGCTACATGGATTCTTCACCTCCATTCAGATCTGTCTTGGGTCAATCTCGGACTTATATCCAAAAACTATGATCCCTTCGTATAGTCTCTTTCCAACACTTCTGGGGCCGTCCTCGCCCTCTCTTAGCCGGCTCAACATCCCAACACTCGCATCTCCTAACCGGTGCATCAGTTGACCTTCTTTGCAAATGACCAAACCATCTTAAGCGGTTTTCTCGCATCTTATCCTCGATCGGAGCTAGACCAACTTTCTTTCGGATTGCATCATTCCGAATCTGATCTTTACGTGTATGTCCACACATCCATCTTAGCATTTTCATTTCTGCTACAGCCATTCTCTGCACATGTCTATGGTTCACAAGCCAACATTCAAAACCATAAAGCATAGCAGGTCTCACGGCTGCTTTGTAAAACTTTCCTTTAATTTTTAAAGGAATTTTTTTATCACAGAGAACAGCGGAGGCTCCCCTCCACTTTAGCCAGCCTGCATTTATTCTATTACTAACATCTCCATCAATTTTCCATCATGTTGCAAAATAGATCCCAGATATCTAAAAGAATCTCTCTTCTGAATGTTATCGTCACCAATCTTCACCTCGATTTCTTCATCATTGCTTCCATCAAAGGTGCATTCCATATATTCCGTCTTAGCCCTACTTATACGAAAACCTTTAATCTCCAATGCATGTCTCCAAACCTCAAGCTTCTCATTTACTCGATCTCTAGTCTCGTCAAGCAATACAATATCATCAGCAAATAACATACACCAAGGTAACTCATCTTGAATGTGACTTGTCAACTCGTCCATAATCAAAGTAAAAAGAAATGGACTCAAAGCTGAACCTTGATGTAAACCAATGTTGATATCAAAATAGTCAGTCTTCCCCGTCGGGGTCCTTACACAAGATAAAGCCCTATCATACATATCTTTTATGAGATTAATGTGTAGGACAGGTGCTTGTCTCTTCTCTAAAACTCTCCACAGTATCTCTCGTGGGACGGAATCATAAGCCTTCTCCAAATCAATAAAGATCATATGGAGATTCTTCCTTTTAGCTCTATAAATCTCCATTGTTCTCCTCAGCAAATGGATGGCTTCAATAGTTGAGCGACCTGGCATGAATCCGAATTGGTTTTCTTTTACTTGGGAAACTTGCCTTAACCTTCTTTCGATCACACGTTCCCAAATTTTCATAGTGTGACTCATCAGCTTGATACCTCTGTAATTTGAACAATTTTGAATGTCCCCTTTGTTCTTATAAAGAGGCACCACGATACTCCTCCTCCAATCTTCAGGCATTTTCTTACTTCGCCAAATAACATTGAATAGATTCGTAAGCCAAGTCAAACCACGCTCACCTAAAACTTTCCATACTTCTACAGGGATGTCATCCGGTCCAACACCTTTCCCAGGTCTCATAACCTTCAAAGCCTCCTCTACTTCTTTTCTTTGTATTTGTCTATAGCATGCACGATTCAAGTAACTTTCACTACTATCTAGATCACCCAAAGTGATCTCTCTATTTCCTTCTCCAATGAAAAGTTTATGGAAGTACTGCTCCCATGTAGTCTCTATATCCTTCTGAGTAACAAGCACGCGACCTTCCTCGTCCTTAATACATCTCACTTGAGAAAGATCTTTGGTCCTTCTTTCTCTTGCTTTGGCCAACCTGAATATATCCTTCTGGCCCTCCTTAGATTATTAGTAGAATACTAGAGCAAAATTTAAAAAATCAAAATATTCATCAATTTACCGTTGCTTACATATTTTAGAGGATCAAAATATATTAGAAATAGAAAATAACTAAAAGCTATATCGAAAATCATTTAAAATTAGCTTAAAAATTTCACAAATCGTAATACAGTTTTTTTTACTGAGTTTATAACCATTATGTACTATTTTTAAAATAATTGAAACAAGAAATCATATTTTGGTTAGTTAGGCACTTTTATGCAAAATATTGTTCATAACACAATTTCACATACAAAACAACATAATGTTTTATGAAGCCTTTTATTTAGACTTTTGTACATAGGGTGGAGCATTGGGCTCAATCCGTCCCAACTCGAGAAAGCCCGGTCCGAGCCCAATAAATTTCTTCGGGCCTTGGGTCGTGTCACGACCTGCTTTTTTAGGCAATTCCAGGGCCCGAGCCTGGCCCAAGGCCCACAGTGTCGGGCCCGGGTTCGGGTTGGGCTTGGCCCGCCTCCATTTTGATTTCTACGAAGCGCGATATAGATATGGCCATGGATCTCGCGACAATAGTGCTTGTCACCCACCTCCGCAACGATGATATGAGATGGAGACATGGCACATTGGTTAGAAACGATTTTTATAATATTCCTGTGCGAGATGTCTGAATGACTACGGACTTTTACAGGTATGGGAACATTGGTCGAGTGATCTGTAGTAAGAATTAGATCCTTCTCTTAGAGGAAATTACCAGAATGATGAGTCTCAAAGATGCATCCACATCGCACTACTTTGTGTTCAAGAGCAGCATACTGAACTATTACGGAGCTTGAGCCCAGGTAGGCACAATGCTTAAGAGAAACGTTGTGGCGACTCTCATATCGACAGAAATAGAAGTGATAAATCGAGAATTGTTGTATGATGGGATGTCGCTTACATGGATAATAGCACAGAAATAATGATTAAATTGCAGCATCAAGTTAGTCTGGGGGTTTACGTGTGATGCATAAACCCACATATGCAAATATGTCGGGCTGGGTCGGGCCTTAGCGGGTCACCTCGGGTTCGGCTGGGCCCGACCCATGTTTGAAAATTCGACAAAATTAGGACCTGGGCCCCGCCCACATGTACATCGGGTTCGGGCCGGGTCCGGGCTTTTACGGGTCGGTTAGGATCGAGTCCTGGTCGGCCCGACCCAATGCTCCACCCTATTTGTACCTATGAGTTTCAAATACAATAACATGATTTGTAGGTTAGAATTTTTAAAATTTTGTACCTTAGCATTTACTTGATTTTTGTATTTTTTGCTGATGTGAATATTGTATTTATTTTTCTAGGTATATATGCAATATATAGTGTATTTTATCTCTTTTACTATTTACGTGTTGTATATAATTTTGAGATTTAATGCAAATACATTTTGAGAAATTTTTTCAATTTAATTTTTATATAAAATACAATAATTTTTGAAAGGATTTTATTTAATTTTTAATATTTTAATTAATTTAATGTTTAAGAGAGTTTTAATGGAATAAGTTATTAATTATGGCAACAAAAAGTATCCCATCTATGCATCGGTTCCCAATTAGAGGCTTCATTTTTTAAATGTTATATAGAGTGATATGAACATTCAACTTTCGGGACTAACTTGGACATAAAAGAGTCACATAAGTTTGTAGAGGCATGTATTTGTGAAAAAAAGATTATGCTTCTCTTTGCTAAATTGAAAAAAGATGCCCCTAATCGAGAATGGACGCATAGTTGGAGCAATTTTTGCAATTGAGAAAAGGGATCCTACTCCATGGAGTAGGTAACTTACCTATTCCATTTTCTTCTTTTTTAAATTTTTTTTATTTTTTTGAAAAATACTTCCATGGATTTTCATAACTATATCTTTCTAATATGTCATTCAAATTTCGTCAGAAACAGAGACTCCTACGGCCTCCATCCAGACAGTCATTTTTTAACGGTCAGAGATTTGCTGTATTTTTCATGTTCTGGATGGAGGCCGTAGGAGTCTCTATTTCTGATGAAATTTGAATGACATATTAAAGGGATATAATTATGCAAATCCATGGAAGCATTTTTCAAAAAAAATAAGAAAATTTGAAAAAAAGAAAGCGGAATAGGTAAGTTACCTACTCCATGGAGTAGAATCCCTTTCCTCTTTGCCATTTACCTGGATAATTTATTTTCGGTATTTATCAATTTCCCTTTAAGTTACAATTTCTAAATTTAATGACATATTATTAGATGTTATCATTCATGAGTCAAAGATTTGCAACTCGATTAAAGAAAAATCAGGCACACAACAATCCCCTTGTTAAACTGTAGAAATAGTGATAAAATGCAAATCCTAACCAATGCAACTCTAGAGCCTTGTTGGGGAGGGGATTATTTAATAACTTGCTACTTGATGGTTAATACCTTAGTGAATTGAAGGAACAATTACATAAGTAAGGGTTGTGAGTGCCATTGGATCCCCTAAACAAACTGTCCTCGCTCATAAACAATTATCACATATAATAATCCCCATCAATATAATTAATCAATACAGAAAATATACAACCACGAGAGAAATATTTTAGCATGGAAACTCTACTAGGTAAAAACCATGAAACAAGTCCCTAATTTAGAATTTCTAATTGATCGAATTAGTCAACTATTCCACTTTCTCGATTCCTCATGGATAAGTCAATCGTTTTTGGATTCTTTGGATCACACATCAAAGACCTTTCCCGCAACTTGCATCACACAAGTTCTTTGTATACCTTGGATCAAAGACTAAGTGTTACGGTGCAACAATAACGTAGATGAAAAGTACAATAATTTATAAACTCTGGAATATAAATATGCAATATATAATGAAACTAAAAAAATGCATGTTATAATAAACAAAGAATTGCAAATAGAGTGTGCGGACGGGTGGCTCTCAAGATATGAAATTGAAGTAGAGAGTGAGTGAGATGGCCTTGAATATAACTTTAAGAGAGAGAGAGAGAGAGAGAGAGAGAGAGAAAGAGAGAGAGAGAGAGAGAGAGAGGCTCATAACATACTTTGTCTTGGAATATGTTTTCTCGAGAAAGGATTTAGTGTGTTTTCTCAAGAAAGGATCAAGGGTCCAATTTATAGCGGTGTAGGTTGGACCTTTGAAAATTAATCGCTAATCAGAGAATAGAAAGGAATCAAACAGATTCTACTAAGTTAACCAATCAAGATATTCAAGTTAATTGATTAGAATTAAAGTTGTTCGATTAATCGATTTCAATATATAGATCAAAAGCAATTATTGGAGAGAGTTTGAAATATGATTGATTAGGCTGGAAAGTTGTCAATCAAGAGTTAATCTATTAAATGTGAACTATTAATCAATCATGGAGTGGTTGATCAAGTCAAATAGGGTGATCGATCAAAGATAGATGATTGATCATATTAGGTAGGTTGATCGATCAGAAGTAGTTTTGACTTAATGTGCATACACGATACACATGTGTATAAGTTTAGATTTTTTATATATGTCTATTAGAAAAGTCTTCTTTTTGTTCATATTGTCCACAACTTTTAGCTTGTTTATTGAATGGGTCTTTATTATCCTTATAAAATAGGTGCTAGAGTAGCTAGGTATGTTTGCTCTTATTCTTCATTCTCCATGTACTCGCAAAGTTTGTTATAATCAAAACAATAATACGAATAGCATGCAAATATGATATTAACATGAGTATGTGTACCCTTTAAATTATCTTCGGTAACCTATTTATTTTATCATATTCCAATTATTTCAATTTCAATAAATATCCACACTCACAAAATCATTTAGTCACTGTCCCTTTTTTATTTATTCTCCAACAATACATCCTAACAATGAGGAGCCACATTATAAAAACCTAATGTTATTTCACAGTAACATATATTTAATATTAAGGAATAACCCAATGTTTTCCTACAAATTCGGAGACATAATAGAGACTAAGTTATTAATAAAGTGAAGAAAATACTCTTAAATGAGATATTCTCCTTTAGTTACATCAAATTTCGGATTAATATTACTTAAAAGTTAAATGAAAGCATTGAATGTTTAAGTTATGCCAAATATATGGATAAAATTCTCGAGGGTGGATGGATATTTAAATATTTAATTTTATTTTTCTTTACCATAATGATCTTTAGTGGCTTGAAAATTAAGTAGCTGGAAAGGTAGGATTAGGGATGGGAGAAACAAGAAAATCCTAGGAAAGTTTGACCAACCCACTACTCTGCTTAAAAAATACACTTGTCCTTTTTGGAAAAAAAAGATGCAGGACTATTCTAATCAATTACTATTGCTTTTTGCAAGGAACGAGGGGGATTCTGGCATACTCCTATGTATGAGGTCAGGATAGGAAGATACCAGTACCATTTTCATACTAGTGCTTATCTGGACCCTGCTTCAGAACATATGCTTTCTTGATCTTAAATCAAGGTATTCACGAAGAAGATCGAAGAAAAAGCTAGACCCGATTGTTTTTTAAGCCTGTAGTCAGCCTATGAGTACTATTTTCTAATTAAAGTCAAGAAGGTGATAGCGGGCCGATGCGTCAGGAAAGAGACGGGATACATACATGGCAAAAATCCCACCGTTGGCTGGGACCTCTCCTCTTACTTAGGGCTTTGGAAGCGAGCAAGCAACCCAGCAAGTTTTCCCGGCAGTACTGTACCGAATTTTGAAATACAATTCAACCCATAACATGAGTTATATAGATAAAACATACGATCGATCAATATACTTCCAAAGAAATCATATGAATTATTAAAGACTACATGTGTAACATAAATTTTTAATAGTTGAAACACATGGAACTTTTACACATGGTCCCTAAAATCTTGTCCAATTACACAGAGACACCTATGTTTTGTAATTACATCAAGATATATGTAACCTTACTCGGTTTAACGCATATGGATCCATTTTGTAATTCATAAGGGTCTGGTCCAATTACAAAAGATTATAGCAGTTGCAATGAATTAGATAAAGTATTAGGATGATGATGTAAAATACCAACCACAAAAATCAGATCAAAATACATGGAAGAGAGAGGACTGAGGGCCTTCTTTCCCCTTGAAAGACCCAACTCCATTGTCGGATCTTGCCGAGATCCGTTACAATCGACATCCGCATTATAAAGATCCGATTACGGATTTTCTTCAATAAGTTGCGTGAGCAGATGATGGGTCGGGGATCCGTCTGCAATGTCGGACCTCTACAAGCGGGCGAACGCCGGACGCCTCACCTTCAAGGGAGGAGAGCTCGCCGCACTTAAATCCATCGACAAGAAGAAGAAGAAGAAGCACAAGAAGAAGCAGGCCGATGATCTGCCGCCACCCGCCGCCGAAGAAGGCGAAGCTGGGGAAGGAACCGCCGGCGGCGGAGGGGAGGTGGTGTACACCATAGACGCGGCGAAGAAGATGAAGTACGAGGAGCTGTTCCCCGTGGAGACCAAGAGGTTCGGCTATGACCCCGCCAACATGGCCAAGACGGGCGTCAGGACCGTCGAGGAGGCCCTCGACGATCGCGTCAAGAAGAAGGCAGATCGCTACTGCAAGTGACGGCGTGGAGGCAAGGTGATGGTCTAATTCGATTTCCCAAGTTTTGGGATTTTCGGGTTTTCTCTTCTGGATGCTAAACAATGGATTTTTTTTCCTTTTTGCAAATTTGTTTGGTTGGTTCGGAGTTTTATTAAGTTTTTTTATATAAATTGGGATTTTGAGGTAGCGTTAGGGTTTGTTTGTGATTTAGTTGTGGAGTGGATGATATCCCTAGGAAATTGATTGGAGTGATGTGAGAACTGGGAGTTGAGGTCGCGACTCGTGAGGGTTGTTCTTGTTCTCTTTGCCGTGTTTAAGTAATATCGAAGTTAACAGCTGTCTTGCATGTTTATTTAGTAGTCTAGGTTCTAATGATAGGCAGCGTACGAGAGTTTTTATTTGGCAAAAGTGGGACTTTCATTACTTAGACATGCCGCATAAGGGAGTACAAAACCTGATGATGCATTGTTGTCAGTCCAATTCTCTAGAATGGAGTTACAAAAGTCAAATTTTGTAAGATCATGGGCCATCTTCACAATGTCCCTGTTCTGTTGGGAATTTTGGACAATTGAAGGAGATTGCAGGTGGGTTGGAGGCCTTCTAGGGGTCTTCTGAGGCTCTGGGGATGATCACGCAGTCTGATGATTCCATGAGCTTTGCTAGGTTCGTTGTTGCTGTGAGTCTGTGACTAATGTCTTTGGAGGTGTCAGAAGTGATGATTGCTACATGCAGAGGAGTTCTTCGCCGTGTTCTCGTATAAACCATTTTCTTGTTTCCTTGGAGTTTTGGAGATGTTTTTGCTGACACTGACACACTCTTCGCTGCGATATCAATTGGATCTCACTTTCACCTTCTGGGATTCCGGACAAGGTTGCCGTATGTGTAGTGGCTCTCATTTTGGGCGCTTGTGGATGCTTGAGGAGGGCTTTCAAGATAGTGTGACATTCTGATGGTGCAACCGACTTTACTCTGACTCTACTGTCATAGGGATGACCATGAAGCTTGAGGCTATGTGAAAAATATTGATTTCCTTCAAGAAGGAGTTTTGGAGACATACGGAGGACCAAAGGTTTCATGCTCATGTAGAGGTGGTCAGATTAGATGATGGAGGGTACTCGAAAGTTGGAGGAGGAGATGGTCACCAGTTGGGAGCAACATAAGATCGTCCTCAACGAGGATAGGAAGAATAAGGTAGAGTGGAGGCAACGATCTAGGCATATTTGATTAAAGGAGGGTGGTGTGAAAATGCTTTTTTCTATGTTGTGGCTAAATGGTAGGAGGACCCATATCTATAGGGATAAGCACCTATCATAGGTCAAGTTTGTATGGTGCAAAATAGTTGGGCATAGATGTTTCGGTTATTCAAGGATAAAGCTTCCGAGTTGATGCATGCTTTTAGCTGTAGGGAGATCCGTGAGGAGGTTAATCTTAGTGTGGAAGTTGATTGTTCTCTTGGTGCAGACGGCTTCCTGATTTTCTTCTTGCAAGAGTTCTGAGATGTGAGGAAAGACGATGTTGTCGGTGGTCGTGGAGGAGCTCCAGGTGGAAAATTGAGGCTTTGAGAGGCCGTACTCTCTGTGGTTTTCATCCTCCCTAAGAAAGATGTCTTACAACATATTAAGGACCCATATTCTATTGTTTTATCCAAGCTTGCAAAAAATGACTAACTAAGCCATTTAGTCGGTCCGTTTCATCGAAGGGTGAGGGATGGGGGCGGGGGTTAAGGATGGCCGACTTGGTTAGGACTAATCAATCTCTAGTCGGTCAACCGACTAGTAAGCCTGATTCAATGTTCATAAAATTGGCCGCACGAACCACATATGCAGTCGCATATGCTCGTATGACATGCAAACTGAATCGATTTCATGAATCAGTGCATTATGCGCCCTCCCTACATATGCAACTCGCATATGCCCTGCATATCCCGTATACTGCTCCAACATCTCCAACTTTCTAATCGTCTCATTCAGATGCTTAATTCCGTAGATCTGCTTCTTCGTCCATTCAATTATAAGAATATGACATGCATTTGTATACAATTGCAATGCATTATACCATTATATATATGCAATGTTTTATGTTTATCTCATGTATTGTTTTCATGAGTATATGCAATGTACCATCAAATATTTTAATATACGCCAATTGAGCTTTTGCTCATGTAGTGCATGTATGTGTGATGAAGTTTTGTTATTATGAATCATCTAATATGTGAAGTTTTTATGGCTAAATGTTTTTTTGTGATTAAATGTTAGGAAGTTAAAAGCATATATGCAACCATCTAACATGAACCGTTTTTCTTAGATCTTCTTTAACTCCACTTAGATACATAAATTTCAATAGTAATGTTATTCATAGATATTTATTTATTTATAAATTAAAAGTTAGAAAATCGCGTAGAATCGTATAAAACCTGCATATATCCCTGCATACCTGCTTATTCAGTATTTAGTATTCAGTGGCTTGTCTGAATGCATACACATACTGCTTTCCTGAACCTTAGCTCGATTAGTCGATCGACTAGACCGACTAGTCATTTTTTGCAACTGGACTATGTTTTTTTTCTTTTTTCTACTTTTTGTAAAGCAAACTTAATGTAAGATGCTTAATGTTTGATTGGAATTTAATTGTTTCATTTATTTCATTATGATAGCATAGAAAATGTATAGATTTATGTAAATATGCAGGAATGTATAGAGGAATATAGAAACAATTTACATATTTAAAATATATAAAAAACACAAATCTGATTAAAGTCTTTAGTCGCCTGACTACCGATTAATCCTTAGTCAGTGAGCTGGCTGACCGAGTATCGAGTATTGACTACCTAGTTTTGCAATCTTGGATTTACTTAATGTTGTTTATCTAATTGTGATGAAGGTTCTTGCTAATCGTCTTCGGGTGGGGTCGGATTCCATCATTGCACCTTCCCAATCGATTTTCATCGCAAGTTATCATGTGATGGACCGTGTGGTAAGGCTTTAAGATTATCTAGAATTGAAGGAGAAGAAAGCTGAGGTAGTTATAGTGTATTGTGAGTTGAAGAGATGTGTGACGACAAGCTCTTATCCGGTGCTAATGAATGGGTGTCAGAAGGAGGGGTTTTTTCATACTTAAAGGAGTTTCAGGCAAGAGTGTCTTCTGGCACCACTTCTCTTTGTGTCGGTAGCTAATGTGCTATCGAGAATGGTGTCTTGAGCAGTCCAGGTGTACAATTATGATGATTTCAAGCTTGATGATATTTGATCTTATTTTGCAGTATGTTGATGACACTATATTTTGGGGGGAGCCCGGGGAGGGTTGGGGGGGGGGGGGGGTTCTGCAGAAGTCAAAATGGATTGCTGTTGCTGGAGCTTTTTGTTGATGCTTCTGACCTTAGGGTTAATGAGGTCAAATTCGTCTTTCCCCCTTTGGCATAAAGGAGGCGGAGATTGTAGCTTGTGCGACCTTTTGACGCATACCATGAAGGGATCTCTCGATCAACTACATGGGTCTGCCTTTGGTTTGTGACTGCTCTATGGTAGAGAAGTTGGAGCAGAAACTCGCAGGATGGAGGACCTCATGCTTGTGAAGGAAGGGTCGCATGGTCCTTATAAAGGCGACACTATTTTCCATTCCAATCTTTTTCCTATTCTTGAGCTTGCTTCAGATGGGGTTTAGGGATCGTTTGGAGTCTTTGACGAATATATATTCTTTTGATCTGCCTCAAGGGAGAATGCCAGGATTACATCCAGTGAGATGGAAGATGGTGACACATTCTGTGAAGTATCATCTTACAGTGGTGCTTAGCTTGAAGGAGATGAAACACTACATTATTCGTCAAGTGGGTCACTTAAATTTGGGGTAGTGATTCTGTTTACTTTTAGAGTGTTGCAATGCATGTATGGCGTCTCCAAGATGTTTACGAAACTTCAGGTGATGTGTTGTCTACTTTATCGAAGGGGATTTATATAGTTTTTATGGAGATGCCGCCTTCCTTGAAACCAGTTCTGTGTGTTGGTTGTGGTTTTAGCTTTTGATAGGATGATTGAACTAGAGTTTAGGCTTTTTGAGATAGGTTACTTTGTTTGTTTATGTTAGCAGTTCACCGAAGAATTTGTGTTGGCGAGGCCTAGATCAATGTGGTTTCTTCCCCTACTTCTAGTATAGTCTCTTTGATCAGAGAGTTATGAAGGTTCACAGTGATGACAAAGCCTCTTCTCTCTCTTAGGGGTTTGTCCAACGGGATTAATCACTGGACTTGGGAAGATGGGAATTTCTCCATGAAGAAGACATACATTGTACTTCAGTAGATGAGCAATGGCTAATTTCTGTGGAGTGGCTCACACGCATACTTCTGCTTTCTAGGAGTCAATTATGTTATCTCAAATGAAGTTGATGGTGAGAGGATTTAGGGTTTATCCTTGCTTAAGGGGATCCAGTTAACGAGAAATGGGTGATTTTTTGGAATGAGAGATTATATCTTGAGACTAGTCGCATTCATGATGAGATACTTGGTTTATGTTATTTGTCGATGATATTATGTTGGTTGATGATACTAGAGATGGAGTAAATGAGAAGCTTAAGGTTTGGAGACATGTCTTAGAGACTAAAGATTTTTGTGTAAGTAGGGTTGTGACCGAATATATGGAGTACACATTTGATGGAAGTAGTGGTGAAGGAACCGATATGAAGATCATAGAAGATAACATTTAGAAGAAATGCTGTTTTAGATATTTGGGATCTAATTTGCGACATGATAGGGAAATCAATGGAGATATTACTCGTAGAATAAATGCAGATTGACTAAAGTGGAGAGGAGCCTCTACTATTCTATGTCATAAGAAAATTCCTTTAAATCAAAGGGAAGTATTACAAAGCAATCGTGAGACCTGATATGCTCCATGGATATGAAAGTTGGCATGCGAACCATAGACGTGTGCAAAGAATTACAATAGCAGAAATGAAAATGCTATTCTGGATGTGTGGTCATGCACAAAAAGATTGGATTAGAACCATGTGATAGAAGGAAAGTTGGTGTAGCTCCGATAGAGGATAAGATGAGAGAGAACCAATTAAGGTGGTTTGACCATTTGCAAGGAATTTCGGTTGATGCACCAGTTAGAAGATGTAAGATTTGAGACATGTTAAGAGAGGGTGAGGAAGGCCCAACAAGTGTTGGAAAGAGACTATTTGAAGGGTTCTTAATTATTTGAATCTAAGTCCGAGAATGACCCAAAACAGATCTGAATAAAGGCAAAGAATCCATGTAGTCAACCCTGCTTAATATGAGAGAATGCTTTGTTGTAGAGATTTTATGTTGAGGATGTGCTTGGACATGTCAAGACCCTAAGTGACTAATACTCTTTGTACTTCAGATACTTGAACTTGTGAACGCTATTTTTTTAGTGTTGGTCTTTTCATGAAAGAGTAGTGTTGGTCTTTACGGTGCATGCCCTTTTCCTTATTTTTGAAATTAGCCAACTGGTATATGGATTTAGCAAAGTAGAAGCTCTTGAATTAAGGTTTTTATATTAAAAATTCATCTTCATTGGGTTTGTTTGGATTTTGAGCATGTGATTGGTGTAATTATTTTAGAAATGGGAGCTCAGACAATCCGGTTTTCACTTTCCTCATCATTGTTTGTTGAGATATTAGTCATCTTTTATCACTTTTATGTATTCTCTTTTCTTTCTACCTACTTTATATAATTTACCCAACATGTTTCTCCTATGTATAAAAGAACCTTAGTGTCTCATGAATAAGAAACACATTATTTTCTCTCCACATGATTCTAGAGCAACGATCCTAGAACAAAGTACCGTACCCATGCCCTAACCCCTCCCGCCACCTCCCTTTTTCGTGTACAGCTGCTACTGCTCTCTCTCTCTCTCGTGCGTCACCGGCGATGCCGCCACCGTAGCCACCATCCCTTTTCTTCCGAAGGACCTGTGGCAGCTAAGGAGGGTTGCTACCACCGTCGCCCAACCTCCTGCGCAGCCAACCACGCCGCCTGGGTGACTGTGTCACCACTGCCCAACCACGTTTGGTGCCACCCAGCCACCGCCAATCCTCCGTTGACGTTTAATTGGCTCCCTAAGCTCCATTAGGCACTCTAAGGATCTTCTATCCAGCATCGTCCAGACCTGTTGTGTAGTCTGATTTTGACTAGAAAAGGCGATTTCATATCAATAAATCGCCTTTTCATGCACTGGTGCGGATCGAGGATTGACGAGGATGTTTGTATGATTCTACTCGTACAACGAATCCTCCATATGATCTTGTAGACTCGCTCGGATCGATCTACTACCCCAATTGAGTTCTTTTTCGACCTCATTTTCCCATCATGTCAGAGAACAAGGGTGACGTCTTCTCTTCATCTGGTGCCTGCAAGGGCCCGACTCCCATCGTGAAGATGGATGTGACCGGCTATGAGTTGTGATCCATGCAGTTCTTAACCCTTATGCGGTGCAATAAAAAGAAGCACATTCTGACACAACCAAAGTCGATGGATAAGACTGGGGAGAATGCTTCGTGGAAGCAAGATGAACACGTGTGTTTGGCTCTCTGGTACTCTTACTATGTAGATCGCCAATGACATTGTGAACCAGCACATCGCCAAGGTGGTGTGGGATATCTTGGCATCTACGTACGTCTAAGCAAAGAATGGGGCCAAGATTCTTCAGCAACAATTCAATATCTACACGACTAAGCAGGATGGTCATCCTCTGCATACATTCTACTCTTCACTTCATGGTATATTCAAGAACCTTCACAACTTCATGCCTGTCACCACATCTACTGATCAACAGATGACATACAAGAACTCCACGATGGTTTGAGTTTTCTTGGCGGCTTTGGACCCTGAGTACGAGGCTGTATGCATACAACTTCTTACAGGTGTGACCATACCTCCTATGGAGGAGGTGTCCAGTCGCCTCACCAGGTTACTTGTCCACCACCTGTCACCACACATACCTCCTCAATGATGGTTGCATCAAATTTGCCATAGCATCGCAAACAGATAAATAAACACTTGGGTTCTACAAAGCCCCACTTCATGTGGGCAACCATTTATGATTTTCCGATCTCTACAGACCGGGTTCACGGGCAATGGTTCAGTGGAACCGTGATAACCCGACATGCCAGAAGAAGTGGACCGCAAATGGGTAAAGGAACACTTGGGTTCTGCAAAGCCCCACTGCATGGGGACAACCAGGTCATGATAAAAAATGACAAAGCCTCCTCCTACTTTAAGTAGGGTTGGCTACATGAATTCTTGCTCAAATCCATGTTGAGAGATCCAACTATTTTTTACACTGGTTGTTGGCTACCTAACGTAACCCCCACAAAGGGGGGATTTGAACCATGCTATTTTGGGTGGTAGGCACACTGCACTACCACGGTACCACCCGACAATTGAAGTGGGTTGCAAACCTTCTAACACCCTTGATGATAAAAGACGAAATACGGTAGTGTTTGTTTTCAATAGTATGCCCGGTAATTTCAGAGGTTCAGAGCATCCCCCTTGGGACTCGGGTCCTTTAAAGTGTAGGCACACTGCACTACCACCAGACCACTCCTTGGATTCCCAAAATACGGTAGTGTTACTGCCCTTCATCTATGGATATCCGAAGCAGTCCATTACGTGCTTCATATGACGGGTATCCAACAAAATGTATAACTACGTTGATTGAAGCGGCCGAACCATTGATGCAAACCGGGTTGTATTATAATGCATAAATGGGATGGATACCAGCCCTACACACACACACACACCTATCTGCAAGATCCAGTTACCTAGTTGATTTAACCCTTGTCCATTCTCAACAATATTGTTGTTAGGCTTTCACGTATGCAGTGTTCTTTATTTCTCTGTTCAGTGGAATCTCATCTTTGAGAACTGAGAACATGAATACTTGTAAAGCTCCTACATTGAGTATAGCGGGTTTGTTTTTTCGTCTGTCTGTTTATGAAGTCATTGATTTTTTTTTCCAATTTGAAATAAATTTTGATGGCGTGCCTACCACTGTGTACAGTACCTATCATACTCTTGTAAATAAAAGACGGAAAAATAAATAATCTTTGTGTCAGAAAGCTGTGATATTTGTATCATTACCTCCATCCCCGAAACTTGGAACCCCTCATTGAATATATTGGACATAAGAGATACTTATAATTCCCAAGTATTATTGTGTCTATGTCTTTGGCTGTCTAGCTTCTTTCCCATGTCATTACATGTATGAAAATCTATCAATATTAATCATAGTATCTAAGATCCCCACTTAAAGTGAAAAAGTCCAGATGGTTGTTTAATTACAGCGTTGAAGAATTTTTCGCTGGCCATGTTTTTTTTATCATACTGATGCTTTCTCGAGCCAATTCTAGGTTATTTTCTTCTGGATTTTGCACTTTGTTTTGTCCCAGAATTCAGATTAGTATGGAAATCCTCTGCAGGTGCTGAACTATCTTATATTTTCATATGCTGGTGGCTCTGAGTCGAGAATCATCCGCAGAGGTGGAGTTGCACCTTGTAATGAACTTAAACCAGGGTTTCGCAGAGGCTTCCTTCTTTTCCCTGTGTAATGTATTGACCGTACATCTCGTTGTCTCTCTCTTTTTATCCAAAGATTGCTGACCTTAGTGGGTTAAATATATAGATCAACGAAATCATCCTAACAACATCCTAAGATATTGCCTTTTTTTCTTTCAAGGCATATTTCTTTTGAAGTGATTTTTTTTTACAAAACATGAATTCTTAGACGTCAATAAATGGAGATGTTATGCATATAACATTGATCGGACAGGGGCAAGCTCATGGACGTGAGTAAAATGGATATACTCGAAATAATGTGATGAAATCCATCAAGAGTTTCTTGGACATGATCGAAGCTTGAGAAGAGTTGGTTAATCTCTGCTCACTAGTTGTGGACATAAGGGGCAACTAGTTGTGCATTACAAATGGTCTCCCGTCACCTGCAGGAAAGTTGTACAGTTGTGGAGTATTCAGGTATCATGGAAGAGCCTGATTCTTGAAGGGCTTGTCTGGAGATGACCTTTCATCTCCACCTCCTCTCATAAAAGCATTTATATTGATTCCTTTACAGTGTTTGGTGACAATCTCTTTTTGTCTGTTCTTATAACATGCTTTTGTGTCAAACGCTTTTTTTTAAGAAAAAAGGGTGCAAAGCCGTGAAGGCAAGCACCCAAAAACTTCGTATTCACAAGTTATGTATCTTAAGTACAAGGACCAAGAGTCTCGAAGGCTCTTGGCATGTTCAAGAACATTCGCAACATACATTCTCTCCCTTCGAAAGACTACATTATTTCTTGTAAGCCAAATTGCCCACAATGTGGTCACTGCATGAATCATCACTGAAGATTGTAAATTGTGGGGAGTACCAATTGAATCCCAAAAGGATCTAGAATTCTCCACATCAATCCCAGTGAGTGCAAGCTCTGTTCAAATCTCTCTCGACGTTGAGCAGGCAAACAATATATGATCAATGTCTTCGACATCTTCCTTGCAACGTTGGCATGAATCACTTGCTCTGGGGAATAATCTGGCCCTACGTGTGCCTGTCATGATTCGCTCCCTACCTAGTAACCACATGAATACTTTGACTCGACGAGGAATCTTCCAAGTCCAAATCTGCCCCAAGGTTGGCATAGCTATACCAGGATAAAAAACAAATGAAGCATACAGAACTTTATATGCCTTCTTCACAGAAAACTGACCATATCTCCAAGTCCAATGGTCTCGTCCGATTGAGGGAATCCCCACTCAAGCGAGTAGCTCCCTCATTCTCAAGAGGTATGCTGTCTGATGCTTCGAAAGCTGTACATGAAATCTTGGTGACCAGGCATCATCAATCCATGTCTCACCTACTCGCCTGTGCTGGTTCACCGCCAAAGCAAACAAATTTGGAAATTTATCACAAAGAGCCCTGCCCAGACCAATCATCCAACCAAAAATGAAAGGCATCCCCAACACCAAGACATGGTCGCGTAGATGACGAGATGTGAGGGAGGATGGAGCAAATTCCCCTCCAAAAATTAGATGGCAAACACACCTGGTCTGATCTCCATGAGAGAGTGTCTGAAACCCCATAGATCTTCCGCACTAATGAGCACAAAAGATCTGAACCACTGCCCCAAATGCATGTCACCCACTTTGTCAGGAGTGCCTTGTTCATCATATCCAGGTCTTGGACACCCAAACCACCATCCTTTTCAGAGAGAATAATAGTCTGCCATCCAACCAATGGAATCCCAGGGGAGTTCCCTATACTCGACCAAAAGAATCATCGCATTAAGATCTCCAAGCATCTACGGACCCCTGCAGGAAGAAGTCTTGAGGATAAAAAGAAGATCGGAATGGCGGATAATACTATCTTCAAAAGAATCAAGCGCCCCCTCGTGATAGGCAAGAAGCGCGCCATCTTGCAAGTATTCGTTCGATCCGTTCAACCACTGACATCCAATCCGTTTGTCGAAGACGTCCACTAACTAGTGGTAGCCCCAGATAGCTGATTGGAAGGACACCCTCTATGATTTGAGTGAGATCCCACACGCCGTCACCTCCTCATCTATCAAATCAAAGGGGACAAACAATGACTTGTCATAGTTTATGTTGAGCCCTGAGATCTCCCCAAATAGGTAGGGATGATTATCGGGCAGGGTTGGGCATTGGCCCAAACCTGAGCCCGTTTATTTTGTTGGGTTTCGGGCCGGGCCGTAGCCTAAAAAAATCTGGATGGGCTAGCCCGAACCCGAACCCGACCCAAAGTTAAACGGGCCGGGTTTGGGCCGGGGCGACTCAATAGTTTTTTTCCCTTTAAAAACTTTTGATTTTTTTGAAAATGCTTAATTCAACGGGTGACACGGAAATATCTTTTTATAAAAATTTTTATTTTTTAAAAAACTTCTGATAAATCTAAGAGTTTTGACATCCCTATGGTATTTTGAAATTTTTTTTTGAAATGTTTGATTTTTTTCTCTTCAAAAACTTTTGATTTTTCATATACATTTATTTTTTTTTTCAAAACTTTGAAATGTCAGTGCATGTAGTATCGTTGGAGAGTGGAAATAGGGTTTGAGGGGGATTGAGTTGGGGTGGGCCATGAGGGATTAGGAATATTATATATATTATATTATATAAGTTTGAGATCGGGCTTCGGGTCGAGTTTCGGGCCGGGTTTTCGGGCCAGGCTTCGGGTCGGGCTCTACTCAGCCCGAACCCGGCCCGTTTTAGAAACAGGCTCTTTTTTTGGGCCCGAGCTCGGCCCAAATTTAAACGGGTTCGGGTTCGGGCCTGTCTTAACGGGTCGGGTTACGGGCCGGGTCGGGCTAGCCCAGCTCAATGCTCATCCCTACAAATAGGTCAAGCACTGTAGTAATCCCCGTTGCCTCCCTAGCTCCCCCTTCTATGAAAAAAATTTTGTCGTCATCATACTGTAGGATGTGAATCGACAAGTTATCCAATCAGTACCCTGTGAAGAAGCCTCCTTCAACTGCTCGAGAAACCATACGCGATAGTGCGTTCGCAACCAAAATAAAAAGCAAGGGAGCCAACAGACATCCCTGTCGAAGTCCTCTTTGTGGTTTGAAAAAACCACCTTCTTGCCGCCTATTCGCCAAAACTGAGAAATAGGTCGTAGTCACACACCTCTTCATCCATGTAATCCAGGCATCTGGAAAGATCTGTCGAGAAAGAGATGTCCATATGAAATTCCATCTAACACAATCATATGATTTAGAGAAGTCAACTTTGCAAAGCATTCCCTTAGTCTTTCTTCTTTTCCAATCTGCAATAATCTTTGAGGCAATGACCACACCATCCATCACGTGGCATCCAGGAATAAAAGCAGTCTGCGAAGTCGTAATAATGGAGTCCAAAACCTCACGAAGTCGACTTGCCAAAACCTTAGCCACAATGAGATATATGGCATTTGATAAGACAATGGTTCGAAATTCCTCAACATGATGAGCCACATCTTTCTTTGGGAGGAGAAATATGAGAGATCGATTAAGTCGCTCGAAGCCTTGATTTTCTAACACCAATTCCTCCACCAGAGCCACCGCATCATGTTCCACAAGATCCCAGAACTCCCGAAAAAAGAACACCGGAAAACCATCTGGACCTGGAGGGAGATCCATCAGCATTTAACTCAAAGATAGCCACACGAACCTCAGCTGGAGTAAAAGCACGAACCAGCCCAACACTCTGGGCCTCATATAGGCGGGGGATTTCCCTCCCCATCTTGCGCCCCCAGATCAAAACCTCATGCTCATCTCTCGGAAATGGCTCACAACCGCAACCCCAATGGCTTCCTCACCCTCAATATGGGTTTCTCCTACCTCAATTGATCTGATCAAATTGCGACATCTTCTTCCATTGGCAACTGCATGAAAGAAACGAGTGTTCGCATCCCCTTCCTTTAGCCATGTATGCCTGGATCTCTATCTCCACTCCACCTCTCGTTTGTGATCTTCCTCTGCAATTATCTTCATTTGAGTCTCTCTTTCATTTCTTTCATCTATTTCTAGATCACGGGAGTTCTCAAGAGCATCCAACCTCGTAATCTTAGATTGAGCATATGCCCTCCTCTATTCTCGACGAATACGGATCTCTCTACGGAATGCCATCAACATACTCTTCAATGATCTAAGACGAGCTGCCATGTCTCTAGAAGTAGAACCACTTCTTGGCATTTCTCGCCAACAGGCAGCAACCCATTCACGAAAACCCTCCTCTGAAAGCCATGCACGTTCAAAACGAAAGATGCTTCTATGACGACAACCCTCTCCCAAATCCCAGTAGATGGGAATGTGGTCTGAATGAGATCGTGGCATCAAGGTCACTGAGGCTAGTGAGAAGGCCTCCAAAAGTTCCAGCGAACCAAGGAAGCGATCCAGCCTTGAATGCGACGAAGAGTTCCTCCAAGTGTACTTAGAGTTCGATGCATCATGAATCTCCACGGATGAGCTACTCACAAACTCCATAAAAGCCGACGAACCGGGGTCTAACCCACCTCTTTCTCGTGGCCGGTCTACTGCTAGAAGAGTGACATTAAAGTCACGCCAACAAGCCATGGAAGATCAGGAAATTTGGATCTCGCCAAAAGAAGTTCCTCCCAAAGGGGAGAACCTCTGCCTGCACCAGATGGTCCATATACCGTTGATACGAGGAGATAGATATCGTCCAACCTTCGATGGAGCACAATAGACAATGAATGGCGTGCCTCAATCGTGTCAACCATCTCCAGTAGGTCCCCATTCTAACCAGCAAGAATACCACCAGAAGCCCCAAGCGAAGGCACTGCTCTGATTTCTGAGAACTTGCTCCCTGAAATTGATTTCCAGATGAGGGTGTCCAACACTCTAATTTCGTTTTCTGTAAGAATACCACATCAGCTTGCCATGCACCAAGGAGTGTTCCCACATTTCTCCGCTTCTCTAACTGCCCAAGCCCTCGGACATTCCATAACATGATCCTCATTTTGTGCCAAAAGTTTATGTATATTAGTTCATGTTCAAATGGGAGGAAATGAGATTCACGCAGGTTGCGATGTGACCTACAAGGTGAAGTAGTCAATGCTGTTGCCGGTGGAAGACGTGAAGAGCTCATGGCTTAGTATGAGCTTTTGCTGCTTAGGGTCCATATGTTCTCGGCAAAGGTAAATTTACTTTTTACGGTAAGTTAAGAGATCGTTGTCGGCAACTCATGTCTTATTTCCACAACCTGCATCTACATATCACTCGTATTATCTCCGAAGTTAATCCACCTGATTGTCATTTTCTTTTAACCATGTTGAAGAAATCACTAAGATGATCGCCCTTTCTAGTTCTTTATTCATTGTAATTATCCACCATATTTTCTCTGAGCCATGAAACTTGACTTTATGTTTTTTTAGATCTATCTGCTCTGCGACTTTTTATTCTAAGGATTTTTACCCAGCAGATCCTATAAACGTTTTAAAATGCCTATACGACCTTTTTGCACAACGTAATTACCCCATCGACCCTGTAAATTACCCAAAAAACCTCTACGGGCTTAAAACATATTACCCGGAGGGTTCATGGGGTAAGAGTTGGTAAGTTTACGGGGTCGAAGGAGGAATTAGGTTTGTTTCAAAGGTCATTGAGGTGATTGGCAAAGTTTATAGGGTCTGTCGGATAAAAATCCTTTTATTCTAAATCCATGCTGATGCTAGGTGTGTATCTAGGAAATTTATCAAAGTCACCGTTATAATATTTTTAGAAATGAAATATTTATGTTGTAATTTACTCGTTTCTTATGGAAAATTAGTGGTCACTCGACTTTACTTGGAAGAAGCTCTATTTCAATCTCATGAGAAAGGAAGCATTATATACCAAGAATAATATAATTGTTTTTTTCCTAAAAATTTACGAACCTAGTGGAAGCTAGAAATTAATTTCGTCACATGTTGATAAAATCTGACTAAATTATATAGAGTGCCTCAAATTAAACCTTCCGGAAAGATGTGAAAATTTAATTTATTTAGACTTGATATGTATTCTTATATGGTTTCATTGATATCATCTCGCCAGCTTTTAAATGTTCTCTCCATTCTATGGTTGTGGACGGGCAGGTGTATCCAAATTATCGAGGCTAACATCAACGGTTACTCAACTTGATCCATCCATTTTGACCCTAAACTTACGGGTATACATTTGAACATGATTGAATCAGACACTTGATATACAACGATCAGTTTCCCATAGGAAAACCTATGTGGAAAGTGAGGTTATCCATTGAGTAGCCGGTCGGAAGTCCTCGTTACCTCCATTGAATTTGAACTAGGGGTGCATGTTTGTCGGATATAAACAAAGATGCTACCTTATCCTTATCTTCATCCGTTTCAAAATTCAAATACAAATGTTGATATATCTATCGATGGATATAAAAAATGTGTTATATATTCTGGATCGGATATGGATAATAACATAATATTTTAAAGATAATCTTAGATTTACAAATATTATACCTTGCACATGAAAAGATTAAAGATGTTTGTTCTCGTGACAATTATATCAAAGATGATAAAAAGATGGAATACAAGTTTTAGTGTATATAGTTAGAAATAAATAAATATCACACGCACGCACGTGAGTGCGTGCATGTGCAGGTGTGCGAGCCTTTTGAATAGTTACGTGGTCCTCAAAGGCTATAGTTTTTAGTTTTACATTTCAAGCATGCAGTACAAGTACAAAGAGGATGTTTAGACGTTAAAGCATAATAAGATGGATTAATCATATTTAAGAGCAAAGTAAAGGCTGAATTGAACAAATTGATATGATTGATCAAGAGACTAGACGATTGAAAAATTCTACCGAGGTAAGGCAATTACTCATTCTGTGCCTCCATGATTCAGAGTCCTAATATAAAGATAACCTCTATTATTCTTGTAACAAACACGATAAATGGTTGCCTCAGAATCGGAGCCACTCCTACAAAGAGATATGAGGAAAAAATTATCCGGAGCATGTAACTGCCACTATCATTGAGAATAAATGATCGGTCATGTCACAATAAGGATGTTGCGAATATAAGTGAGAGGGATTATAACACTCTAACATAATCTCACATCGGAAACTCATGAAGTGGGAGAGTGGACTGTAAGTGGTGGGGACTACTACTTAAAAACTCAGGCTTAAACATTTTAAATGGTTGTTAATGGATGCAATTCATAGCCGAACCCAACAAGTTATTCGGGCCAGTTTTCCTATATAACGGTGTAGGGACTTAGCCAACGGCATTATAAACATATCGAGGTTGCTACACTTTTGATTGATACTAGTACGTTTGTCTTGTGCTACGAGCTTATTATGTAATGAAATATCTATAAGTAGAAGGAAACTCAAGGATGGAATTACAAGAGTTCTTATTAAACTTACATGTAACTCCCCATGTTGGAAATGAGAGTGGTTTGTTTACTTAATGATGAATTATTTATCATTTAAGGAAAACAGACTATATTCACATCCAGAATAAAATTCATATTTTCTACCATGGAGCTTATGCCACTCATTTATCTTCTATAAGTTGCTTGCAAATATTTTTAACAAGTCAAATCTTGCATTTATAGTGATTGAGCCCTTTTCAACTATCTAATTTCAATCAGTTGCTAAATACCAAATGTGTAAGTAATTTAATTTTAAGATTGCGCCAATATTAGTCTTGTTTAATCACAAAAGTTATTATTAACCTGATGGTATTTTCTTTGAGCAAGCATCTCTTATTTTCTTGGAGCCAACCTATTTTATCTCCAAAAATCCGGATCTGCCTTCGTTTTAGCAACATAATATGTTATTTGCCTTCCTTCATAATACAAGACCTTAATGAGATTGGATAAGATTGGAGGATTGCATTCTAAAATTTTCAACATAGTTTTTGAGAGCATTGAGTAGCTGAAACTCTCAAGATTTATAGTCCATGATCATCATTTTTCTTGGACCTACATACTTTATCCTAGATGATGATATATCTTCGTTTAGATGGAATGTTTCCCAACCAAAGAAAATCTCTGCTTATTTTGTCAATAACTTGAAGTATCTTTTTGGATCTTAAGGGAGGTCAGCATATGTGTGACAAGTGGAGTGAGTATTGAGTTAAAAACGCTACCGGGGATCATTCGGCTCGGTGCCCTGCAGGCTCCACTCGCACTCTACCTCATCACCGGTACCCTCCTTCTTTATTCATAAACACAATCTCAACAGAGAAGGCAACCCACCCAACCTGATATGTAAAACACCGCACCACTAAAATATTTAGGGAGTGATCTCAACCCCATATAGCAATGCCAAGGCAGATGGTGATAAACCATCTAAGGATTTCATTTTCAAGCATGCCTCTCTCTCTCTCTCTCTTAAAATGGAACAATGCAGTGATTAGAAAGCAAGCAACAATCTGCATCGAGTAGAGCATGAAGCAAACCACTCCCTAATCCTGTCTTCTTTTACGAAACTCGAGATCCACTAATCTCAAGAACTCAACAAGTTGGAGTTCGTGGGGTCCACTGCTATCAACATGACTGTCGAAAAGCCTCATTGCTCCATTACGATTCATGTTTCCCAAAACCCCCTAACCCCCACCCCCACTCGATTCTTCAGAATGGAACGTGCCACACCTCCTCTTAGTTGGCATCGTTCCCCCCTCCCCCCCTCCTCTCAAAGACTGTTTCGTTCTGGCCAGCTAGGGGACCTTGATCTCGCAATAGAGGGAGCAAAAAATGATGCCATAACCACCTGAAATATATTACAATCAAAATCAAGAATGTCCCTCTATATGAAGTATCCGAATGTAAAGCATTTCCCTATTTCTTACTTTGCCAAACTAAATCTCCAAACATACAACATTCACCATCACTCAAAATGGTTTTCAAACCTACACTTGAAAATTAAGTATAAAAATTTTGTATGTAAAAAATGAATATGTATGATGAAGGAACACTAACTAGATAGATTTTTATGATTGGACTCGAGATCATCTTCCTCTTCTTCATCATCATCCACTAACTCGCCACCTTCACGCATCCAACCCTATGTGCAAATCAAAGCTTCTACGATGGCTGGATCGAGACAGCTTCTGTAAGCATCAAGGACCCTTCCCCAATACTGAATGCACTCTCTGAAGAAACACCTGAGACTAGAATTGCAAGAAAATCTCGAGCCTTGTGTGATAAGATTCAAAATTTGTTTGCAATCATCTGCAACGTTTCAAAAATATCAAATGTTGAATTGTCCACATTGTCTGCAGAATTATCTTCTAAGTATAATTGAACCTCAGATTTTCCTGAATACGAATAAAGCAAGACTTTCTTTTGTTTTAGGAATTTCATTTTGGTATCTTCCTTTATTCTTGGTGCACAAAGATCACTTTCAACGACGCTTTGCATCATATTTTTCACGTATTCTTTTACTTTAAAAATTAATACATATTCATCGAGTAACACTTGGAAGACCCTCTGCACTTGTGCTACATATTCAATCACTTCCTTCACTGAGAAAAGTTCTGAATAAGAGAAAAATAGAAAATCAAATTTGCAACAGATATAAAACTGCTGCAATGGCAAGAGGCGGCATATCATCCTTGTCCGTCCAGTTCTTGTCAAATTTATCGTACATTTTAATGACCATGTTTTGAATCGAAATATTCTCATTATTTTTCAGCAAAAGCAAATCCTTCTCTATCTCAAAAATTAAAAAAATATTTGCAGATGCATGTTTGACCAGAGAATAATTTGGTCGTATTAAAAATATTTTCCAAAATTCCCTGGATAAGGTTCACCTTTTTCCACTCGGGGGTGAAGGGATGTCCATCAAATGAAATTCATGAGTCTTCATTCTATTGAAGACTTTTTTATATAATGAGACATATTTAAGAATAAAGAATGTGGACTTCCTTCTCGTATTGACGTCCAACCGTAAGGTTTTTATCACTGCAATGCGCTATTGGTGCACATATCCAAGAAACTCTTGATGCCGTCAAGAAGAATGTTTAATGCACTTCACCATGTTGTGGAATTCACCAATAATTTCTCTAACGTCAAATAACGCATCCTGCACGATTAGGTTAAGAATATGTACCTATCACCACACACAAAAAAATCTACCACCAAGAACAAAGTGAGTTCATTGATGAATAATGGTCAACCGAATTTCTCGTCACGACATCATTTATGGACATATTGTCAACAATCAACATGCACAATTTAGAAATATTCCATGCACTCAGCCAGCTAATCAATAGATCTGAAACATGCTCACTCGTATGATACAAAGGTAGAGATCGGAAACTCACATTTTTGTAACTTACAATGGTCATTAATGAAATGTTCTATAATAGTCATGTACCTTAAATTTTGCATATAAGATCATATATTAGTTGTTATGCAAATTCCCCTACATAGTTATCGAGGATGCTCAACAATTTTAACTTCTTAGCCTCACAAAATTTCAAATAGTCTCTCTTTAGTGTAATATGAGACAAGACCTTATACTTAGGTAGTAGATTCCCCATGAAATTATGAAATTAGGATTTTCTACAATCCTGAATAACATTTCTACAATGATAATCCGTTTCACAAATTCCTTTCAGCTATTTTATTGATCAAATTTCCACGTCAAATTTGTGCTCCCTTTGTCAATAGGTAATCACATTTAACATGGTTTTGAGGTTTTTCGTCTTTAGATGACATATGAGAAGATAAGAATTTCTTTGGCATGATAACAATTTCCTACAATGATTATGATG
Organism: Ottelia alismoides; assembly: GCA_037367405.1. Lineage (NCBI taxonomy): Eukaryota > Viridiplantae > Streptophyta > Magnoliopsida > Alismatales > Hydrocharitaceae > Ottelia > Ottelia alismoides. The sequence goes on along the minus strand of JAZKJV010008104.1, from coordinate 444,261 downwards.
ACACATCTCCTAGCCATCCATGACACCCATCTTGGTTAAATGATTCAAAACACAAGATTGAGACTAACGTATACGTTTGTTAAACCCTTCGGGTTCGACTTGGTCCTCTTTCTCATATTCTTCCTTAAGAACAACCTCCTCCACTATAGGTGTAATAACTTCCTCATTTTTTGTATTTGACATCTATTAAAGGGTAATGATAAATTGCAACCACGACAAGAATCATGAACATTCAACTATACGCTCAACATAGACAACAAGCCACAAGATGTATCTACATATGGCATATCTGTTGTTATAATAGTAACAATAACACATATCATTCACTAATTAATTTTAGATCTAAATCAAAAATAATCCCCAATCACTAGTTTTAGTTTAAAACATATAAACAAACAATCAAGTACTATGTTGAAAAATAAATAGATAATATTCGTGATCAAGGTAGAAATGCATACCTTCCTCGATGATTTATTTGTGCCATGGTTGCCGCAGACGGAGATTGGATTTTGAACAATGATATGCATAGATATGGGATCAACAATTGAGTCTCCATCATGGAGGACTCAAGTCCATATCATGTCTTCATGGGGAATATCCGCACATAGTGGAGTTCACAATTACCAGAGGATGGAGCTAGATATTAGCATTGGTCTAGGTCGGAACAGACCAATCTCGACCCAACCCGAGCCCAGTCAAGTATGTGGGCAAGAGGGCTAGGCCCAAGCCCGAGTCTGACCCATGAGTACTTGGGCTGAGCCTGGGCCGAACCGACCGAGTTTGCATCACACACTCTTTTGCACCAAGTAACCATTGACTTTTTCATAGAATTTGAACAGAAGAATTTTTTATCAAAGGAAAAATGAAAGCCATCTTTCTTTTCAACATATGAAATACTAGTCAACTCACAGAATGGATTGGAACGTGGAAGCATCAAGAGGTGATTTGTGCATACATAAGTAGCTTATGATGTACATATACATTCAAAATATTCATTGAATGCATCGCTAAGTACACAAACCTTTCTAAAAATATTCAATTTCCCACATTTCACTTCACAATATAATATGGACATTTTAAAAGTTTCCATCGAGCAATAAGGCTGGCAGACCATCCCCAACATAATCAACAACACAACCATGCTTCTTAATAGAGGTGCATATATGTGGAAATCTATCTCTGAGTTTTTAAACGATAAAAGTCTCCATAGAAAATAAATATTATGATTAAATAAAAATATCAAGCATTTGAATAATTAGCTTCAAATCTTATCAGCAAAATGAAGTGATCGAACACAACATAGCCCTACAATTTTGTAAGTTCCATCTTCCAGCATTGACCTTAATGTACGACACATTTGTCCTAACTTTGTAGGCTCTATCAAAATGCTATCCGAAAAACTTCTAATACAAGCTCTGAACACATCAAGAACCAAATGTTGTCCCAGATTTTTAAAACTAACATAAAGATTTGAGATTTCTGATAAAAAGATGAACTTAAGTCCCTAAAAAGTAACAAGTAGCAAGAACACATACCACCATCACAATATTGTTCATCTAATAAAAATATTACATTTCCCAAGTAGTAACCTATGGTAATGTCGAATGACATTTCAAAAAACACAATAAGGCACTAAAGTCTCGAGGATTCCCCAAATTGACGCAAAAATGATATTTCGTCCAAATTGATACCGCAACCACTTGCAAAATATTACAATCAAAATCAAGAAGGCACATCTATATGAAATATTTGAATTTAGAGCATTTCCATATTTCTTACTTCGCCAAATAAAATCTCCAACCATATCTCCAGACAGACATCATTCACCATCACTCAAAGATGGTTTCCAAACCTACACTTGAAAAATAATTGTCAAAATTTCTTATGTAAAAATTTGAGTATGTGTAATGAAGGCTACCAGATAGTCTTTTATTATCAGACTCAACGTCATCTTCCTCTTCTTCATTACCATCCACAGACTCATAACCTTCATGTATCCAGTCCTCATGCAAATCAAAGCTTCTACGGTGGCTGGATCCAAGGACCCTCCTCCCATTAACGAATGTACTCCCTGAAGCAACAGTCGAGACTGGAATTGTAAGAATATCTTGAGCCATGTGTGATAAGATTCGATATTTGTTTGTATTCATCTACCACCATTTCAAAATATCAATCATTGCATCATCCACATTGTTCGTAGAATTGTCTTCTAAGTATAACCGAGCCTCAAATTTTTCCCGAATCCGAAGATGCCAAGACTTTCTTCTGTTTTAGGGATTTCATTCTTGTGTCCTTTATTCTCGGTGCACAAGGATCTCTTTCGGTGGTGCTTTGCATCGTGTTTTCAATGTATTACTTTCATTTAAAAATAAATATATATTCATCAAATAGCTCTTGGAAGACCCTCTCCACTTGAGCTACATATTCAGTCACTTCCTCCACCGAGTAAAGTTCTAAATAAGAGAAACACATAAACTTAAATTTGTATTGCGGATCTACAACTGTTGCAATGGTAGGAGGCAACATAGCAACCTTGTCCATCCAGTACCTGTCAAATTAATTATACATTTTAGTCCCCATGCTTTGAATTGAAATATCCTCATTGTTTTTCTATGAAAGCAAATCCTTCTCTATCTCAAAATAAAAAAAACAAATTCACAGTTGCATATTTCTGATCAGAAAAGATCTTAATTGTGATATAAAAGTTTTTTAAAATTCCCTTGATGAGCTCCACCTTTTTCCACTCAAGGGACGAAGGGGCATCCATCAAATGAAATCACAAATCTTCATTCAATTGAAAATTTTCTATTAAAATGAGGTAGATTCAAGCATTAAGAATGTGGAGTTCTATCTCGTACTGACATCCACGTAAGGTTTTTGTCATTACAATATGCTCATGGGGCCATATTCAAGAAACTCTTGATGTCGATGGGAAGAATATTTAGTGCAATTCACCATGATATGGATTTTGCCAATAATTTCTCTAATCTCAGACAACTGATTCTGCACGATTAGGTAAAGAATGTATGCCCAACATCGCACATGAAAAAAATCTACACCCAAGCAAAAGTGAGTTTGTTGACGAGTAATGATCAAACAAATTCCTCGTCATGACGTCATTTGTGGACAAATTGGTTGTGCACAATTCAGAAACATTCCACACACTCAATCGGCTAATTAACAGATCTATAATGTTCTCACCCATATGACGTAAAGCTATAGTTGCAAAACTCAAAAAAAAATGCAACATCCAATAGGCATCAACAAAATGCCCTGTAATTGTCATGTACCCCAAATTTTGTACAGAAGATTAGATTCAGTTGTTATGCAAATTCTCCCTACAGATTTGTTGAAGATGTTTAACAATTTCAACTTCTCAGCCTCATACAATTTTAAATAGTCTCTCTTCGTGTAACATGAGACAAGAGCTTGTATTTTGGTTATAAACTCCCCATGAAATTACGAAACTTAGATTTTTCTACACTCCTAAATGATATTTATCTAGATATAACTCATCTCACAAATTCCATTCGGTTATGTTCTTGATCAAATTCCCACGTCGTAACTGTACTCCCTTCGTTAGAGGTAATCATATTTAACATTGCTTGAGATTTTCTGCCCTTCCTATAGTACAAACATTTATTCTCTAAATGATGCATGAGATGACTTGTTTCGCTTTTTAGTTTGGCATGATAATGGTTTCCTGCAATGACTACAATGACACATCTCCTTGCCATCCATGATACCAACCCAAGATTGAGACTGACGTGCACGTTCGTTAGACCCTTCGGGTTTGGCGTGGTCCTCTTTCTCTTGTTCTGCCCTAAGCACGATCTCCAACTTCGTTGTAGGAGTGATGATTTTCTCATTTTGTGTATTTTGCATCTATTAAAGGGTAATGATTAAGTCACAACCATGCCAAGAATCAGAAGCATCTACTACACTCAACATAGTCAACAAGCCACAAGATGTATACACATATGACATATTTGTTGTTATAATAGGAACAATAACACTTGGCACTCACTAATTAATTTTAGATCTAACCAAAAACAATCTCCAATCACTAATTTTAGTTTAAAACACATGAACAAACCATCAATACACTATAAAAAAATAAATAGATAATATTCTTGATCAAGGTAGAAATGTATACCTTCCTCGATGATTGTGTGTGCTAGGGTTGTTGCAGATGGACGGGACAAAGAAAGGAACAATGACGACGTTGCATTGCAGTCTTTCTCTTGAGCTACTCGGCTGCCTAGGGAGGTCGGAGGAAGGGTGGTATGTGGTGGGAGGATAGAGCAGAGGATGGGGATATAAAGGAAGGAGGGAGGGAGGTGGGGTTGTGGGGGCCAGGGGAGAGGACAAAGGAGTGGAGAGGTTGGCAAGCTTCAAAGGTATGCCACGTATGTGGTGTCGTGTGGGATCGTGGAGGGTGGAGAAGGTGGAGTGGCGAACCACGGAGGGAGGAAGGGTGCATCAGTAATAAAGAGAGGCGGCAGTAGGGGAGGGTGTGCAGTGCAACAACGTTGTTGTCAGGAGGGAGGGAGGTTGGGAGGGTGCATGTCCTGCAGGAGTGGAGATGGAGGGTCCATGAGCCGTAGAGGTGTGAAGGAAGGAGAGGGCGGGTGCGGCACTGCTAGGTCACAATAGCGAGGGGAGGGTGTGCATGGGTGTTGTGTTTCCTGTTTGGGTCAGAATGGAGATTGGGAATTTGGGACCTAAATGTTCCAAGTCCCCTACCCTAAACCCATCATTCGGGTAGGGCCCAACTCCCTTATCCGCACGAGTTCGGGTCAGGTCTCTCTTGCTAGCTTATATATGGGCCATGATCTTCGAGCTCGGACCCATTGTGCCTGAACCCTGCCCGAATTTGGGATTATGCCAAAAATTAAGGCCCAAGCCCGCCTATCCATTGCTCGGGCTCGGGCCTGGACGAGGCTTCAATGGGCCAGGCACCGAGCTGAGTCAAGCTGACTCTACCCAATGCTCATCAATAGATGTATTTTCAACTGTTTCCTCTCTCTCTCTCTCAATCTTCTCCCTCACTCTCTTTCTTGACAGCAACTTCATCTCCTTTTCCGGACTTCAGCCTTCATTTTTCCACAGCTCCAGCCCTTTATTTTCTCCAGGTTGTGGCCCCCTTTTTTTAAACGGTGTACAAATTAAGGGCTCTGTTGGGCCCATACAAATAGAGAAGAAAATAAAACAACCAAGGCCCGATATGCCTTTATAGGACATTGTATAAAAAAGGAAAGTGGGCCTTCCATCAACCTTCCGTGTTCTAGGGTTAACGAGAACCCATCTTCTCTGTCTCAAACCGCCGCATGTGCACCGATATGGATCTTCGTTGAACCCACTGATAGAGGGCGGAGGTCCTGATGGGCGCTCTAGGGCACTGCTGCCCAACCATCAACAGTCAACACTGCTGCTGTGTTGTCCCTCCGTCAGAAAACGAGGGGGAGCTCGTATTCCTTGGTGCTATCGTGGCACAATGCACGGTTCAGATGTCGACGGTCGGTGGAGACATCAGGCTATCTTGGATCTTACCGCTGTAGGTGGCTGGGGAAGCCATGTTGCTGTTTGGTCATTTTCAGCATCAAGAAAATGAGACAATTTTTGAACTAAAATCGAATATCCGTGAAGAAAACTCCACCAACTTCATGCTCATCAACCACGAGGGAACCCTATTCTGGAATTTCTATAGCTATGTAAAAACGCAGCGCCATCTCATTAACAACAACACGCCGTTTCACATGCTTGCTCGATCTCCATGCTTAATCACTGTAAAAACTCAAATCGAAATAAACAGGTAATTGAAACAAAGTAAATTAACCATCAAACCCTAGAAATCAATCCGGTCTGATACCATGTTGAAAACAATATTGTGAAAGCGAATCAAAGCAAGAACAAGATATAGAAAAAACTTTGATTTACGTGGAACCATACTTCTTAAGAGATGGATAAAACAATGGGAGAACTGCCTGAAAATGCTGAAATTTCATTCAACTTTCTCAAATGTTACAATAGGTATGAGGCTCTTTATATATGCGTACTTTTCTCACCTCATCTCCTTACGCTCCTTGTTCGCTTACACATCCTCGTGACAAGAATATGACTACGAAAAGCAAGGACAGCAATTTTCTTATACAAAATATAAAAACACACGGAGGGAACATGGATTGGATTACCTCTGATACTCAAGAATAGTTTCTTTCGATCTTCGAAAGCTTTCCACACTACCCAACATCATTCTTGTGAATAACAACAAACACATAGACCCTGTTCGGTTGGGGGGTTACCCTCCACTTTGGGTGAGTAACCCCCCAAAACCCCCACTTTTAACCCACTAATGGAGCCCACTCCAAGTCCATCAAAAAAATTATATATTATACCATCATATCATCTAAAAATCATAAAATACTCAACTTCTACTCATTATTCCAAACTTCAATACAATCACATCACAACAAACACCCACTTTTCACATTTCAATACAATCATATCATAATAACTACCAACTTTTTCAAAATCCAATACAATCACATCACACAAACCCTCCCAACCCTTAACCCACCAACCAAAACGAGGGCTCGTTTGGTAACGGGTTTACCCCCGGGTTATCCCGGGGTAATTGGTAACGGGTTTACCCCCGGGTTATCCCGGGGTAACCCGATTTACCCCTCTCTTTTGATGGGATGGAATTCTATCACAAATCATAGTGACATCACATCGCATTCTTTATTCCAACCCTCATAACCATCCCAAACAACTACTATTCCAATCAGGTTACCCCAACCCACTCCAACCCATCAACCAAACGAGCCCATAGTGTTAGGGTTGGCATGATTTAGTGAGGGTAGCCATGGATCTTAATGATGTTTATATATGGATTAAATGGATCCTTATGCGGATCCATCCAAATCTTGCTTTGTGCATTACTCAATCTTTTGTTCAGCCAAGGATTCATACCTTTCTGGTGTTCGATTCAAAAATTTATTCTCTTTGCATATTCGACATTGTTACAAGAGCTGTCCTCATTCCAAACTAATCACTTGACTTGGTCCAAAGTTCATATAATAAGATGCTTTTAATAATACCAATTTTTAAGTATCTCGAGGCAAATTAAGATTAGATTGTATCACGATTGAGTAACTCGTACGTTGTTGATATTTATACATTCCTTGCTATATTTCAAAATTAAGTGTGTATTTAACGAGAAAGATGTCCACATGAGGTGTTATTTTGGAAACTGCGATAAATCCCTTGCTCTAATTTGAGCCTACTTTTATCATAATTAGATTGACAGTAGATAAATCTAATTATACTGGTGTAATTTTATTTTACATTGAGAAAAAAAGATTAACCACCCACTCTAGAATAGAGCATCAGGTCAGGTCTATCCGGATTCAACCCTGTCCGATCTGCCAAAGCCCTGGCCGGCCCAAACCCAATGCACATATGAATCGGGCCAGAAGGGTTTTTGGCTGTTGCCGGGGAAGGGATGCTAGAGGGGTGGCAGCCGAAGAGGGATCACAACCTTGCAAGGAGCATTGGTGGTTTGGGGTGGGGTGGGGGGGGGGGGGGCAATCGTGTATGAGGGAAGGGGGGTTGCTATTTGGGAGCGGGTTGAGCTTGACCTGAACTCGAGCACGGGTCGTCGATTTACGGAAAATATCTCGGGACCTAGGTCCATGGCCCGAGAAACATTCATGATTTGACATAAATTGTGCTCAAGTAGACCTTCTTTAGGAATGTAAGTCTTTCCCACAAGCAATTAATAATAAAAAAGTTATTTCTTTATATAAATACAAAACAAACAAAAGATTGATTTTCTTAACCAAAATTACTTGTGGAGATCTAACCACAACAAAAGGGGACGAAGTGATAAATAGAAGCAAACCCCACTCCCGAGTCACCCCCGAGTCCTCCTCCTCCTCCTCCAACTCGATCGGCTCCATGACCCAAAGCCAAAGGATCTCTTCCTTTCTCCGCGATTGCAAGCAACGCTATCTATCTCCTCTCCTCGCTTTCCGCCCAATCTAACGACCAATCCTCGATCTGCAATCCTTCAATTAGCGATGAACACCGATCGCCCATCGCCGCAGGATCAGCAACTCGTCTCCTCTTTCCTCGAAATCGCCGTCGGACAGACCGCCGAGACCGCCGCGCGGTTCCTACAGGTCCTCTCTCCGTTCCTTTCTGCTTCTAAAGTTCCGATCGCCATGAAAGGCGCTGCCTTTCGTCGGAACTTTTTGTGGGTATTTGCCTTTCAGGGTTACCTTGTTCTGTTTGATGTGAAAGGTGCGATATTTGTTGTGTTTCGGGGTAATGTAGGCCACGGCGTGGAACCTCGAGGAGGCCTTGCAATTGTTCTATGTGGGTAACGAGGCGGGAGTGGTCGCTGGGTCTTCTTTGGCTCATGCGGCCGAAGGAGATGTGAGGTACGTTGGAATTGGCATGTAGCATTTGTATGTTTAAACATTGGGCATCTGCATTGATTAGTTATATTTATCGTGGGCCGAGTTGCTGTTTTTGGTGTGATAGGACCATCTCTCGGTAAATGATGTGTTTGTTCGCTTGGCTGCAGCGTAAAGGAGGATGCTGAGGCCAATAGGCTTGCACTTGGGGCTATTCAAGAGGAGGAAGTCCGTGCCCCTCTACCTGTGAAAAGAGAGGCTCTTTATGATGATGCTGCATATTATAGGTACCTCCCATGCCAATGAAGCTGAACTTAATAGCATGATCCTTTGTTTATTTTTGTTGGGTGATCCTGATAGGTTCGCTGCTTCCTTCGCATCTTTAATGTGGCAAAATCGTTTTGGCCTTCTATCTTATTGATTTAGGCTGTGTTTCCCTTTTTGATATTTTTAATTTTCTGGTCATTTCAGGATAAATCCAAGTTCGGTTGTCGCATTTAGGAATTTTGAAGAGGAGTCAAAGCAAACTGGTGTTTGGGAAATTGATCAAGATGCTGCATCCACTGCAAATAGTTCCCATGATCATCTTGCTTCTTTGTATCGGCCGCCTTTTGCATTGATGCATCATGGACCATTTGACAAGGTATAGAGTGAATGCTCTTTCTTTTGAGGACAGTTTGCATTTATGTGGTATAAAATGCCTCTGCATACCGCATATCCTTATAATATTGTTAAAAAAAATTGGCAATGGCTTGGACAAGATGATTAGTTGAAAATTCTAGTACTTAAAATCCACTTTTTTCTATTTTTAAATGTTCAAATTGGGCAATGGGGGTTGAGGTGTTGCAAAATTTGTTGGGATAGGGGAGGTGCAGGAGAGGTGGACAGTAGAAAAGGCTAACGAGTATCTCTTTGTTGGAGGTACAAAGAAGGTGCTTTTCAGAAACTTTTTGGAAGTATTTTGACTGTTTGAGATCAATATATCTGAAGTCTGGAGGCTGACCACCAAGCCTGCGACAGTTAGAATTCAGTGTAATACTCTAAATGTGGTAGGTTGTGAGACCTGGGAAAGGTGTTGGACCGGATGACATCCCTGTAGAAGTATGGAAAGTTTTAGGTGAGCGTGGTTTGACTTGGCTTACGAATCTATTCAATGTTATTTGGCGAAGCAAGAAAATGCCTGAAGATTGGAGGATGAGTATCGTGGTGCCTCTTTATAAGAACAAAGAAGACATTCAAGATTGTTCAAATTACAGAGGTATCAAGCTGATGAGTCACACTATGAAAATTTGGGAACGTGTGATCGAAAGAAGGTTGAGGCAAGTTTCCCAAGTAAAAGAAAACCAATTCGGATTCATGCCAGGTCGCTCAACTATTGAAGCCATCCATTTGCTGAGGAGAACAATGGAGATTTATAGAGCTAAAAGGAAGAATCTCCATATGATCTTTATTAATTTGGAGAAGGCTTATGATTCCGTCCCACGAGAGATACTGTGGAGAGTTTTGGAGAAGAGACAAGTATTTGTCCTATACATTAATCTCATAAAGGATATGTATGATAGGGCTTTATCTTGTGTAAGGACCCCGACGGGGAAGACTGACTATTTTGATATCAACATTGGTTTACATCAAGGTTCAGCTTTGAGTCCATTTCTTTTTACTTTGATTATGGATGAGTTGACAAGTCACATTCAGGATGAGTTACCTTGGTGTATGTTATTTGCTGATGATATTGTGCTGATTGATGAGACTAGAGATGGAGTAAATGAGAAGCTTGAGGTTTGGAGACATGCATTGGAGACTAAAGGTTTTCGTATAAGTAGGGCTAAGACGGAATATGTGGAATGCACCTTTAATGGAAGCAATGGTGAAGAAATCGAGGTGAAGATTGGTGACGATAACATTCAGAAGAGAGATTCTTTTAGATATCTGGGATCTATTTTGCAACATGATGGGGAAATTGATGGAGATATTAATAATAGAATAAATGCGGGCTGGCTAAAGTGGAGAGGAGCCTCCGTTGTTCTCTGTGATAAGAAAATTCCTTTAAAAATTAAAGGAAAGTTTTACAAAGCAGCCGCGAGACCTGCTATGCTTTATGGTTCTGAATGTTGGCCTGTGAACCATAGACATGTGCAGAGAATGGCTGTAGCAGAAATGAAAATGCTAAGATGGATGTGTTGACATACACGTAAAGATTGGATTCGGAATGATGCAATCAGAAAGAAAGTTGTTGTAGCTCCGATCGGAATAAGATGCGAGAAAACCGCTTAAGATGGTTTGGTCATTTGCAAAGAATGTCAACTGATGCACCGGTTAGGAGATGCGAGTGTTGGGATGTTGAGCCGGCTAAGAGAGGGCGAGGACGGCCCAAGAAGTGTTGGAAAGAGACTATACGAAGGGATCTTAGTTTTTTGGATATAAGTCCGAGATTGACCCAAGATAGATCCGAATGGAGGCAGAAAGTCCATGTAGCCGACCCTACTTAATTGTGGGAAAAGGCTTTGTTGTTATTGTTGTGACTCTAAATGTGGTAGGTTGAGGATATGGATAATGCGACTTGCAATGGTGCTTGTAATTCAGTTTGTTCTTTTATTTCAAAGAAGGCAGTGATCAATGTGGCTATAGTTTATTTTGCCAAATTTCATATGACAATGATTAGGAGGTGCCCCTTGCACCTAACATTTACGCTGTCTCTTGCAAATCCTTAAATTCTATAGATTACTCCCTTCTTTGGAGTCCATTGCATAGAGGAGGCTTTTAGGAGGCTCTTTTAGGTTAATGGTCCTTTAAAATTTACCAAGCCAAAGTTAAGAAGACACTAGGAAGCTAGAGAGGACCAACTTCAATAGTTTCAAGTGGCTATTGCAAGAAAGCAAATTCGAAGAACAATACTCCGGCTCTACTCTAATCGTTTGGAGGTTTTGTTATCGTTCAATAAATAGGTGTGTCACTACCCGTGGACGGTAAAGTGACAGCAACGAACCCAAAGGATATAAGAGTTTTTCTATAGTTTTGTTAGGAGCACAATTATAGTTAGCAAAAGGGTAGGGTTATATGTGTTACTGGAAAAATTCGGAAGGATAGAAATGTCAAAATAATCGGTTATAATGGTTGCATTCTGAATCAACTTAATGGCCCGATGGCAGTGCAGTGTGTCTACCACCCAAAAAATCAGGGTTCAAATCCTGGGGCTGGCACCGGTGCATGCTTCCCCCTCTTGTTTCAGAAAAATGGTTGCATTCTAGGAATAGGAAGTGCTTCTTGACTTGTTAACCAGAAGCCTTTTATAGGCAGTATGATTACACAGGATCATTCAATCTGCTACACTGAAGTTCTCCTGTAATGCAAATAGTCACTCTAAATTTCTTGTATCCTAAATATTAGACAAACTTATGCACTTGGCATTGCCAACTTTATTTGAGAACTGAGTTTTCCTGTTACTTTTCTTAATTTTATTGGATCATGGTTTTAAATAATGCCAATGGAATCAAATGTTTACACTGGTCAACAATTTTAGGCAAAGGTGGAGGCTTCTCTCCAGGATAAGTGGCTTCTTGTCAATCTGCAATCAACTGAAGAATTTAGCTCCCACATGGTGATTTCTTTACATATTTTCTGTCACAAATAAATAATTTATTTTTTACATCCCACAGAGATGAATTTCTGGTGTTGTGTTATGAAGCTGAATAGGGACACTTGGTCCAATGAAGCGGTGGAGCAGACCATCCGTAGTAACTTCATTTTCTGGCAGGTTTGCATTCCAACTCTGCTTAGAGAATTTGGCTAGTAGTCCGGTAAATAGACTCAAACATCATACGATATTCATTCCTTTGATTTCTGCTATGCACTTTTCTACTAGATGTTTAAAAAAGCATCTCACAATTTAATTAAGGATAAGATCGACGTTTTACTTGGTTTTAAGTAGCTGTTGCCATTATGTGATATGTAAGCAGGGATATTGGGCAATCGATCCTGAGTTTTAATGTCAACACTTTGTGCTTCTATAAATAATAAAGGACCACAGTGCATTTCGACAAAACTTTTCTTAGACATCTTTCTCTATGATTCTTGCAATGCAAGACAATTGAAATATTTTAACTTAGTTCAGGACAAAGAAAATCCTTATATGAGAAGTGACAGCATAGTTCTTAGGACAGACCAATAAGTCTGCCCCTTTCTAGACCTATGGATATCTTCTATGTAGCAGTTAAGCTTCTCTTATGTGGGTAATACTTAATGGGGGTTATCTTGTAAAAGAGTCAACAATATATTTAAAAAATCTACTTAAACTAGTTGTGTCATGTTGATGTCTCGGTTGGGATATTTACAAGGCAAGATGAAGGTGGTTGCAAACTTCATCTTTTGTTCTTCCTTAGTAAGCTCATTCTTTTGGCCCGGGAAATAGGCATGGATGGGAGGTAGCAATGACATGCCCTACAACAATGGTTGGTGAAGAACAATTGTTAACCGACATCCTAACGCTGACAATGGAGCTAGTGGCTGATATAGGAGTGTTTGCATCGAGGGGATCTGCATTTATCCCAAATGAATATCCTATCTTGGAACGTCTAGGGCTTGGGGACCAAGAAAAGAGGGAGGTGGTTTCCGACTTCGTTCAGGACTAGAGGGTTGACATTGTTCTTCTTAAGAAACGAAGTTGGGAACTTGTGACTTGACGACCTAGAGAAGTGCGAGGGAAGTAGATTAATAGAGGTACTGGCTGTAAACGCCACCGGGAGGCAGGAGGCATTCTCATCGGTCGGAACAATGAGGAATATGAAAGCATTGGTTCCCTCGTTTAGACCAGGGTGGTGACAATAAAGTTGAAAATGAAAGCAAGCAACTTTTGCTTTGTTGTCTCCTCGATTTATGGTACATTGTCTCTAACGAGCAAGGATGAAGTTTGGACAGAGTTACTGAAAGCCAGATCCAGTTTCATGAACATGCCCTGGCTGATTGGAGGGGATTTCAACTGCACCCTTCTTACGACGAATAGACCTGGCGATGCAGGTGGAAGGGACTCTGGATCAGAAGAATTCTGGGATACACTATGGGAAATGCAACTTGAAATCTTGGATGCCGGAAATTGTAAATATATTTTTTTGAGTCAAGCTGGAACTTGTAAATATACACAGAGAAACTCTTCTACCTGGGAACTCCCCTTGTGTTTGCCAAACCGAAAAGGGAACATTGGTTGACTATGACATGATGTTTGACTACGATTTGGAACATCCTAACTTCTCTTCTGGAGCATTCCAAGATCTGGAATCTTTACCTCATGCAAGGAGCCCAACTTCGTCAAAGACAGTGCCCTGTCGGGGGAAGGAGCCTCCCCGTGAGACCTAATCGCCTCCACCCTTGCTCGCTTCTTGCTTCTCTCCCCTGATGCAACCTCGATAGTCGATGGAGAGACCTCTGCTACAGTTCTCGTTCCCTGCATGTGTCCTTATCGGCCGAAATGCCCGGTACTCTTTTGCGTAGAAAATGAAGAGGAGTGCTTCTTAATCTAGTCTTCCAAACAAAATTGGAATGATCTCCTACTGCCAAGATAGTCCTTTCTGGATGTCGTCAACTAGACAACTAGTGACACAGTCCCTCGGAGTGAGGATGGGTGCGAGAGGTAGTGGGCGTGTTGAGGGCGGTGCGAGTGGAAGCGGGAGCTTCGAAGGCGGTGCGAGAGGAAGCGGAAGCTTCGCGGGTGGTGGTGCAAGTGGGAGTGGCTTCTTCGTAGGTGGTGGCTCGCGGGAGGTCGTCGTGGGAGCTTCTCCAGATGGGCGCTCGGAAGATGGGCGCTCGGAAGGGTCATTTATGGGGTCGAAAGCGGTTCTCGTGGGCTCGGAGGTTCACATCAACGAGTCGAGGGTAGCGGTCAACAATGCGGTGGTCTCGTCTGGTGATTCGAAGGGCAAGGACATCAGCTCCACCGACGAGGGCTCTGCGGGCTTGGCTCTCGATTCCACGGCTGGGTGGAGATCGGTTACTCATCGTAAGGCTGGGAAACGTTGCTTCAGATGTGGGGAGCGAGGCCATATTGCTTCTTCTTGCCCACAACCTCCTCGTTGCTTTGCATGCGGGGATACTGGTCATCGTCGTGCCTCTTGCGGGTGGCTTCGTCAGCGCCGCGAGCTAAGGTCCGGGAGACCTCCCTTCTCGGTGCGTGCAGTGCTTGATCCTCCTCCTTCCCGCCCCTCCATCCAGGGTCGTTCGTTCGTGCAGGTTGTGTCTCCTCGTCCACTTCAGTATCCCGTTGGGGTGGCGACGGAGCACAACGGCATCTTGGGTGTTGCTTCTGGTGCTGGCGGTCTTGGTTCGACGTCGGCTGTGGGCAGTGGGCCTTCTTCTATGGTGATTATTGGGGTCGCTCGTCACCCCGTCGTCGGCTGGGAGGCGGTCAAGGAGCTGGTACTTGGCGCGTTGGGTCCCTCGTTCCTTGGGGACTTCTGCATTTTGGACGCCTCCCATTGTTGCCTTCGTGGTCTCTCTCCTCAGCTTCGGGACTTCATGCTTTCTCATGGCTCTAACGATGTTGTTTACTGGCGTCCCCCCCGCGTGGCTGATGGAGTCTCGCTCTCGACTGAGGTTTGCATGGCTTCCATTTCGGGGGTTCCTTTCCTCTCAAGATCGATTCCTGTGCTCAACAAAGTTTTCCACCGGTGGGGATCGATTCTCTCCATCTTCGACGACGGCCTCTCCCCTTTGGCCGATTGGCAGACCATGAAGGTGTTATTCAAGTGCAGCCCAGCCTTCCTCCGCGAGTCGAATGGGCGCTCCGTCTTTAGGTCTCTCAAGATTGGCTCCTGGAGTTTTCGACCGATCCTTACTGTTCTCCCGCCTCCTTCGACGGACTCCGATGCTCCATCTCTGACTGACGACCAACTTCCTACAGCCACGGCGGCCGTCGTCCTGCCGGAGTTCGTGGACGCTTCGTCTTCGCCGCCCCACGTGGTATGTGACGCTTCGACTCCCACATGCCACGTGGACACGACACCGGTTATTTCTTTGGAGGCGCCCTTCTCTAATGATGTTGTGGGCTTTTCCGAGACGCCTCTTCAGGTATCGCTTCTGACACGCGAATCTTCGGATGGTGCTGGCTTGGGGGGTATCGAGAACGATTCGGCTTCCTTTCCTATTAGATTTGGTTCGGCCCCGGTTCTTCGGGTCGGTTGTTCGGACCCGTGGGCGGATCTGTCTCATTCTCGGAGCACATACTCTTTCCTTGGCGGATCGTGGCCGCGGGTATCGGGTCGGGGGTCTCGTGTGCCCGACTCCGTGGTTATTCAAATAGAGCCCCTTCGGTTGGATGTTTGTTCTACTGTGGTATCTTCGACTCCGATACGTGACCGCCCTCCCCCCACTATGGCTTTCTCTCCCCAGGTCTCGGGAGTTCCTCCTACAGGTGCAGGGTCGGGAGCTCTTCTTACAGGTGCAGGGACGGTCTCCCCCTTCAGACGATATGGGTCCACTTACAGCAGGCGTATCACCTCCTCCCGTACGCCCTCTGTTGTTCTTTCTTGCGCGACCTTTCGTCAGGCTGTTGCCGAGACAGCGGGAGTGTGCGTCATTAACGCAGGCTTGGATACGACGGTCGAAGATGCACAGGGAGTGCTTCCGCAGGGGTCGGAGACTTCCGATTGATGTCTGGGATGTGCGCGTGGCTTTTCCTTTATCGGGTCGTTATCTTTGTTATTTTAATGAAGATTCTGTCATGGAATGTCCGTGGTCTGGGTGACGTGGTAAAACGACAGTCTCTGGGCTCCCGGCTTTTGGAATGGGAGTGTGATGTAGCTTGTATTCAAGAAACTAAACTCGCAGCTCTTGATGACTACTCGTGGCGTTCTTTTGGAGCTGGCTCTTTCTCTGAATTCCGTGCGATTAACGCGGTGGGCGCTGCGGGCGGATTGTTGATTACGTGGCAACCTCGCTCGTTCTCCTTCAGATCTATGCTTGCTGGCCGACACGTTCTCTCAATTGTTCTGGAAAATGTTCGGTCGGGCTCTCCTATAGCTATCTCCTGTGTTTACGCTCCTTCCTGCCACATTCTTTGTCGGGAGTTATGGGATGATCTTCGTGCTGCGGATAATTCCTTCTCCGGGATCCCGTGGATTATTGGCGGGGACTTCAACGTTACCATCCACTCCTCCGATCGTCCTCGCGGTCGGGGAGGTCGCGATCCGGACTCACAAGATTTTTGAGACTTAATTCATGATTTGGCGCTCACTAATTTGGTACCGAATGATATTTACTACACGTGGCGGAACAATTCTTCGCGCTCCAGGATCGACCGATTCTTTGCTAGTGGTTTGGCTTTGGACTCGTTCCCTCTTTGCTCGGTTGGTTCGCGTCCCCGTGCCTTCTCGGATCATTCGCCTATCATTTGGGACGATGGCGCCGGCCTCTCTCCGCACAGGCTATTTCGATATGAGAAAAGTTGGCTCCTGGAACCCTCCTTTAAAGATATTGTCATGAATCACTGGAATCATTTCCCGGCCTCGGGCTCGGCGGCGGTTAAACTCTCTCAGAAGCTCTCCTCTTTGCGTCGGGTTCTGGTTGATTTCAAAGCTACCACTAGGCATTCGCGTAAGGCTACTCATACCGATGCGGAGAATCTTATTGTGCTCCTTGACTCCACGGAAAATGATCGTGACCTTTCTATGGTCGAGCTTCATGAGCGCTCTGATGCTATTGCACGGGTTCAGGCCGAGGATAAAAAGCGTTGTATTGAATGGCGTCAAAGGTCTAAGGAAAAATGGATCAGAGAAGGCGACGCCAACATGTCCTTCTTCCATCGGGCGGCTAGCAACCGGAGGCGCATTAACTATATCCGATCTATCTCCATCAATGATGAAATGTTCTCGGGCGATCATGCGATGGGTACTGCCATCACTGACCATTTCAGACGATCTTCTACTGCTCTCCCTGACGGTGGCGCTGGCTCGGGGGGGGGGGCACGGGTTTCGGATGCAGACTCCTTTTTTCTCACCCGCCCTATTTCCTTGGCGGAACTTAAGACTGCGGTGTGGGGCCTGAATAGTGATTCCTCCCCGGGTCCGGATGGTTTTCTCATTTCCTTTTACAAGGATTTCTGGGACGTGGTCTCGGGGGACGTGCTCGCGGTGGTCTCCGACTTTTGCTCTGGCAACCTTGGCTTTGATCGTATCAACAGGGCGCACATTGTGCTTATTCCGAAGAAGTCCCCAGCCCTTCGCCTCGACAACTTCCGTCCTATTGCCGTCTCCAACGCTATTTATCTCATCGTCGCTAAAACCTTGGCCAACCGTTTATCGCAGATCTTAGACGGCCTCATCTCTCCGGTCCAAGGTGCGTTTATTAAAGGAAGACATATTGCGGATTGTATTCTTGTGGCGTCGGAGATTGTGGCTGATTGGAAGAGGGAGAAAAAGAAAGGAATTTTATGGAAAATCGACTTTGCTAAAGCGTACGATTCGATTGATTGGCGCTTTCTTTGGTCTGCTCTTCATCGGCGGGGATTCCCGAATGTTTGGATTTCTTGGATGCGCAGATGTATCTCCACGGTCTCTCTTTCTGTGCTCATCAACGGCCGTCCGGTTGGGGGGTCCTTTCAGCCGCGCAGGGGGGTTCGCCAAGGCTGCCCTTTGGCCCCTTTGCTCTTCGTTCTTGCCTCGGATGTCTTGTCTCGGATGGTGCACGGCGTCATTGATGCCGGCCTAACATCGGGCTTTGTGAAGGGAGGTTTATGCGTGCCTATTATTCAGTACGCGGACGACACTATTTGCTTCATCGAGGGGGGGCCCCGACGCGGTGGCTGGGATGGCGCAGACTCTCTCTATTTTCTGTGAGCTTTCGGGAATGACGAATAATGTTGATAAATGCAGTATGGTGCCCTTTGGCTTGTCGGCGGCGGAGGAAATTGAGTGCAACCGTATACTCGGATCTCACATTGGGGAGCTTCCTCTCCCATACCTTGGTGTCCCTCTTTCGATTGGCCGGAACCGCTCTAATGACTGGAGGAGTATTCTGGATCGGATGGAGTCGCGCTTGGCGGGTTGGAAGACTTCTATGCTGTCCCGGGGCGGACGTCTTGTTCTTCTTAATTCGGTTCTCTCTGCTATCCCCATCTACTTCCTCTCGGTTCGGAAGATGCCGGTGGGTGTTCGCGTTCGTTTGGAAAAATGCATGCGTCGTTTTTTGTGGGGACGCGCGGACGGCAGTGGCCGCGGGATACACTTGATTGCTTGGGATGTGGTGACCCGGCCTAAGAGGTTAGGCGGTCTTGGCGTCCGTCACTTGGCTCGCGTCAATGAGGCTCTTCTCCTGAAATGGGTGCATAAGATTTGGGGCAAGGATGATTCCTTTTTTATCAACGTGCTACGTGCGATCTTGGGCGAGGCCTGGAACACCTTCATGCGCGGGAGCTGCCCTGTGCACTCCTCTCTATTTTGGCGTTACGTCTTTGAGGCTTATCAAAGGAACTGCTCTTTGTTCTCTCCGGTGCTGGGGTCGGGTTCCGTCTTCAAGTTCTGGCAGGACGACTGGTTGGGGGGTGGCGCCCTTCAGCATCGTTTCCCGCGGCTTTTCGCTCTGGCGGCTAATCGGTTGGCCTCTGTTGCCGACTACTGGATCATCGACGGTTGGTGCCCTTCTTTCTCGGGCATTCTCTTGACCCAACGCGCCAACGACCTTGCCTCCCTGCTGGAGGCTCTTTCCTCTTCCGTTTCCCCTACTGGTGGGAGGGACCATTGGGCTTGGAAGGACGGTCCCTTCTCCTCTCGCAAGGCCTTCTGTGCTCTGCTTCCTCCTCCCCCTCCCTTGGCTGCTCCCTTGGTTCGTGATTGCGCCTTCGTATGGGGGCTGCGCTTGCCCGCTCGGATCACCTTCTTCTTTTGGGTCTTTCGCCATCGGCGACTGTTGACTCGCGAC
This sequence comes from Ottelia alismoides, assembly GCA_037367405.1. Taxonomy (NCBI): domain Eukaryota; kingdom Viridiplantae; phylum Streptophyta; class Magnoliopsida; order Alismatales; family Hydrocharitaceae; genus Ottelia; species Ottelia alismoides. Next base: position 424,936 of record JAZKJV010008104.1, on the reverse strand, counting down.
CGATGCGCCTCTTTCCTTCCCACCCCCAACGTCCAATGCCAGCTTTGCGGGGGGTCGGATGAGTCGGCCGACCACCTCTTCTTTCAGTGTTTGTCGGTGACTCGGATTTGGGACGATGTGGCCTGGGCTCATGCGGCCAATACTGAGGACTTCTGCGATATCCTTTGGGTCAACAGAAAGCGACCCCGGTCCGATCTGCTGGGTCCCATTGCGCGCCTTTGGTCTATCTGGAGGGCTCGCAATGAGACTATCTTCTCGGGGACGCGTTTCTACAAGGAGAATGTCACATCCGCGGCCGTTGGTTTAATTTCAGATTGGTGTATATAGTTGGGCTACGGGGCCCGGTTGTTGTGTTCGTATGTTGTTATCTTGGCTTTCCCTCTTCCCACCTTCTTCCCCCCTTAACCCTGTAAGTATCTCTTTCTATACCTTTAGTTATATATAATACTGGGGCGAACACCAACGAGTGTCTCCCCCTTCTTTTGAGTTTAAAAAAAAAAAGATAGTCCTTTCTGGATCCATGAGAGTTTCGCTCCGCCCAAAGAAGAGGCTCCAATGAGAAGGGATTCGAATTAGGTGGATCCGTATACATCTCTTTGGGCCTTGTAACTTTAATTTGCCCCACCAAACTGCCAGTGTCGAATGAATTATTGTCGCCAAATCCCGAAACATGAGGAGTAACAGCATGCAACCCCTCAAACCCTCGGTGCGACGTTTTCGCTACTCGAGAATCTGGTAGACATTTCGAAAAGCCTTCGTCAGGGACTATAGTCGTCATCCTTCCCTTATTCGACAACCCAACCGACGATCGAATTTGATCTAAGGTAGCTACAGAAAGACCCTGCCGAGATGAGGAGTTGATGCAATGACTCACCTCAATGTCAAAGTAACACCGACCCACATGGGTAAACACCATCGTCATCAGTTCTTAGTCTAGTCTCAGCATCATTGAGGCCATCACATCCAATGAATTGCTAGGCAGAAGCATGGAAGGACATATCGATATCGATATCGTGTCGATATCGATATATCGGCGATATATCGCCGATATATCGACGATATATCGCTATATCTAGGTATCTTTCTGAAGAAAATGCCTGAAATCGGATATATCGATATATCGATTTCGATATCGGTCCCATGTCGATATCGATATATCGGCGATATATCGCCGATATATCGGGATACGGCCTTCCATGGGCAGAAGGCCAGTGGAGTGGATCTCGAGAACCCTCCCAACAGACTCCAACGCTAATACAACGAAATCAATTGTCTGCGCTCGAAGTGGCATCCTCCGAATCGCCACCCAAACGTTTTGATGTCAAGTCTACATCCCATCACGGAGATGAGGACGACACCATGTAGGGGTGGCCTCGTCTTTATCACCATCTATAAGAGAAACCACCAATGATGATCCCACACCATGAGCCATCGCCACACGATCATCCAGAATAAGAACATCACCTGCAAAGTTGCTACTAAGACTCGCTCTAATCGCATCCAGGAAAGAGAGTCCTTCCCAGACAAGGAAAGAATCAACATCAGTCACACGAATGTCGCAATGCAAAATAATGATCGTGGGTTCAGATTCGGTTTGCCACCTATCCCCCACCTCCTTTCGCCATACTCCAGTCGCCTTGCATGCCATTCGATGATTACCAATCTTGTCGCACATGAAGCATACAATATTACCACTGCAGACCTTCACAACATGACCGTATCGACCATTATGCAAGCAAAAAATCCTTCTTTGAGTGCTCCCAAAGCGGGGACCCTCCTCCTGATGTTTGGGAATCGCCTGCCGGTGATGCCCTCTGCTTTGATAAATAAACCATCCACCTTTCACGAAGCCTCCCTCTCGCTTGCCAACCTCTCTTTCCCTCTTGTTCCCATCCTCTCTCTCTCTCTCTCTCTCTCTCTCTCTCTCTCTCTTTCTCCCTATCTCCGTCTCCATCCCAAAGGTCCAGCAGGAGTAGGACATGGATCAAATAATCAACCCTCGATCTTGGAGTTTATTGAGGTCCATGTTTTTGGTTAAATTCATTAATACTTCAACGAGTACTTGTAATGTTTTTTCATATATGATATATCACATTCCCCCCACACCCACAATATTTTATCCAAGTGGTAAGTTTTATATAAGTTATGGGCTGTTTCTTATTATTCTATTCATCAAATATGAGTCAAGCTATATTTGATATCGTTTCAAAAAATGGACAAATGAACTGTTACTGGATGAAAAAAGAATGGATCTATTTGAAAGAGATATATTAGTTTTGATCATTGATTTCAAATTTTGATTTGGTCTGAACGGGTACCAAAATGGGAGAGCATTGCCTGCATTTCATGCTTTTTCAACAAAAAAAATTGCATGCATTTCATGATTGCATTCTTAGCAAAAAGCCAGCTGATAATTAGCGATGCTCAACATCTTTTTCCCCCCATACCGGTGTGTCACCACTTGCAACTGTTTTTCACAAAGGTTAGGGAAGATTCTAAGGCCCCATTTGTTTTTTGGAAAGGAATTACAATGGAATGGAATCAATAGAAAGAATGGAATTAAGAATGGCATGGAAAGAAATAAGTTTTTCCATTCCATTGTTTGGTTCATATCAAGAATTGAAAGATTTATTGTGAGACATTCCTTTCTTATGTTTGGAAAGGGAAAAGAATAGAAAGAAAATAACATTCTTTTTGATATATTTCATATATTGATATCCTCCAAGTTATTTTTTTCATATATTGATATATTTCATATAAGGAATTAATAGCCAAATATAAATGTGGAGTACTTTGATTTTTTTTCATACAATTGATATGTTTGATATATCCATATCCATATCCGCTAGAATATTGTATTACCATATCCGTATCTATATCGTAAAAAAGTTGAAAATGTTATGGGTATCCGATCCACAAAAAATAAAAACGCATATCCATGTCTGTATACGTATACACTAAAACCCGTATCCATATCCTAAAATAACTAAAGATGGTATACATATCCATATCTATATTTGCAAAGAAAATAAGAATTCATTTCCATGTCTATATCTATGTCCGCAAAACAATCCCAGTTCATGTCCATATTTGTATCTACAAAAAAATTTGAAATCCATATCCATATCCATACATGTATTCGTTAGAATATAATCAATATCTATGTTTTACAAAAAATTGAAAATTGCATTCGTATCCATATCCATATTAGAAAAAAATCATATATCTCTATCAATAGTATCCGCAAAAAATAAAAAAAGGCATATCCGTGTTCGTATTCGTATCTGCTAGAAAAACATATTTGATATATTTTATCCATATAATAGATATATTTAATAAATATGTATTCGTCTCCGCTAGAATATCTCGTAGCCATATTTTTTCTGTATCTTATCCGTATCCATAAAAATATCCCATATCCATGTCAGTATCCATATATCCATTTATTTGTAACTTATCCGACCTTTTGCATCCATATATTTGTATTAATGTCGGTGTCCATATATCCATGTTCAAAAAGAACAATTTCCATATTGATATCTAAAAAAAATATTCAAAAAAATACATGTACATGTCAGTAACTATATATTTGTAACAATGATATATGAATCAAAAAATATTAAATAAGAATACATTCATTAGAATTTGCAAGGAATGGAATCCCAATTCATAGGGGGTACCTAGGATGCCTATTCCCATGTATGAGGGAATCCGGTTTCCATTGTAATCGTTATTCCTATCTTAATATGATCTAACAAACACAGGAATGGAATCAACAGAGGAATGGTGATTCCATTCCCCCCTCTATTCCAACATAACCAATGGGGCCTAAGGGAGTTCACTTTGAGGTCACGTATAATGGTTAATGTTATGCGTCATACATGTGTCAAGGTTTATATGTTTTGTTTTTGTTTTGTTTTTTTGTGATTAAGGGTGTACTTGTACTTTGGCATATCCATCTCTTATTATATAATGAGGGTGTACCTTTATTATTTGAGAAATTATATTCCTAATTTTCACATATTAGCATGTGCTCTAAGACGCGCGTCTCAAGATGCCTCCATTTCATCTTATGAAGAAATACCACCTTCACAATCATTTTCTTTCATAATCATCTTTATCTGCGCCATCTCCAACACCTTCACTGCACCTTCTCTGCCTTTACTATGTTGCCTTCATCACCAACGAAGCAAGGTTCTCCAGCATCGCCTCCACCGTCGACCTTCACCAACATCATCTCCAGTGAGATTTCTCCAAGCTTTCACCACCTCCAAGTTTCTCCCCTTCCTCCAAGTATTTTTGTCTTTGGTTTTGCTCCACATCTCAACAAGCCTTTATCATTGTTGCCGACTTGCCCCAATACATCAAACGAGGTTCCCACCTCCACCACTGAACAACCTCCAAGTTCCTCCAGGAAGGCTCCACATTGCCGCCTCCAAGTGTCTCCACTACTAGTTCTGCCTCTACATCTCCAGCGAGACTTCACTGTCGTCGCCTCTACATCTCCAATAAGGCTCCCATCTGCACTCAAGGACTCTAGCAATGCACAACACCTAGTGATGTTTCTTCTTCCAGCCTTCAGCAACGCTTGCGGATTTTGATGGCCCATCTTCCAATGGTCTTCGAGCTACAATGCCAATACCAAGGCATCAACAGACTATCTAGGTTTGGCAATCCTAGTTGATTATCTCTTTCAGCAAGCTTCTAATGAACTAACTGGCTTCTATAATGGTCTAATCTCTACCGTCTGAGATCTCAGGTTAAAGTTGCTTTTATTCCGTATTGTTGGGTTCCTAAAATCATGTAGTATGTTGAAAATTGTTTAATTCATCTTCCACTAGTGAAGGAGAGGTGAAAAACTCAATTTTAACCCCATTACCAAGTTGGATTGGATCAGTTATGTATTTTGATCGTAGGTCCTATTGAATGTGATTGAGGGATATGACAAAGAGCACATTGTTAACAAAGAAGAATCCGTTAAGAAGATTGGTAAGGTGGCAAATTGGAAGAAAGACAATTCCTTGATTAAGGCTTGTTTCATGCGTAGCTGTGTTCAGAGATTATCAAGGATCTTGCACATCATAAAATCGTTAAGAATATCTTAGAGGCTTTGAAGCGGACATACTCTGAAGAGGGTAATTATGCATGAATTTTACAGATCTATTGTAAAATTTTCAGATAAGACGGGATGCTCAACCTTTAGCAAAATATTATTCTGTAAGGAACTCATAGTTTTCAAAGATTGTATTCGCATGTATCTATATGCCCACGTATGATGCAAGAAATTTTTAGATCTCAATTAATGCAGGTTTTGGAGTACCGACGCCCCATACGAGGCCTCAAGGTCGCATATGGCTATTGCTTTGGAGATAACCTCCATGGAAGAGGTGCACAACATATTGAGCATCTTCTCTATATCTTATTGTATCTTAGAGAGTTGGGACTATCTTTGCTATGGTTGCTCCATCTAGAAGAGGCAAAGGGGGTCCTATTCGTGCTCGTAGTAGTCGTCTTGCACAAGGACATGCGGCATATTATTGTACATTTTTCATGATAGAGTATCGTTGCTGGAACAAACACTTCAAATTGCATGCAGTTTATCACACAATCTTAGGGCACTCCTATTGACAATCTGTCTACCATCGGCAGAGTACAATGACCTTCTTTAGAGATTGAGCCAACACTGTGTCGCCGTGCAACCGACCTCCAATTTTGATGGCCCTTATATGGAACCAAATATTGCTGCCTTTGTCGATCCTTCGAGTACATCATGCAATAGGATTTGGATATTGTGATATTTCTTTCTCTTCAGATTAGCTTGTAGATTCGAGTGTGTTCATGCATATTTGTGGCAGGAAGATGCAATTCTCTTCTTGTAACCATGTTTCCTGTGACATCATTCTCATAGCAAATAAAAGGCAATCTCCTAATTCTGACCAGAATGATGTTGTGTAAATCCTAACATTCACCTGGAGAACGCTCTTCTAGATCCTGAATTCCCTGTAAGTTTAATGTCAGTTGGCAGAATTATCAGGGAATTGCATTACCAAGAAATTTTAGATCTATTGTCCTTTTTCATGCTATACTGAGGAACATGGTGGCTGGATGTGGCCACGAAGAAGGGCGTGCTTACAATTTGATCCAATTTCCATTTACTGGTCGTGCATCTACTACTCATGGGGGATCTTTTGTGTAGGGGCATCTTCATCTCGGCCACTTCCGCTATCAATAATGAGGAGGGTTCTACTGTAGATTCTCGCCAATTCTTCCTTTCAGTGTGTGTCATATCAACTGGAAAACATCTGATGAGTGGAAGTTAGCCTGATTGAGTATCCAAGTCTGTTTCGAGGTGGTCTATTTTTGAGTATGTTCCTTATTACTCAAGGTCTGCATTTAGTCTTGTTACTCCTGAAACTAATGGATTGCATATCTGCTAGTTCCTACTCCATCTCAAAATGGGTCTGATCTAAAGGAGAGGTTTAGGATCATCTGCTCTTGACGTCCCGTGATTCCGACCACAACCATTTGGCAAGATCCTCACATGTTCCGAGGGTCAATGACAAAGCTAAGAATACTAATGATTTTGTTTATGAGATATCCGTAGATGTTGATTTAGTGCCGGTTTGGGATAACATATACATCCCTATTTGTCATTTGGAAAAAGTGTATCTGCTGCAAACTGTTTACGTGATCTACTGACTTATAGTAAAAGATCCCCATGTATTTCTTGGAAAATTTATAGTCCCTCTAGTTCTGAAGGTTCTCTTGCAAACTGTGTGGTCCTAAATCCTCATGGCTTTTTGGCAAATTCTAACAAGGTTCGAGCAGTGTGATGATCTGAACTTTGAAGTTTCTTTTCTGTTTTTCATAGTATTGGCTTCGTCAATTTATTTCCTTACTTGTGAAGTTTAGATTCCTGGCTTTTCACATTATATTACTTGGTTTGCTTCCCTAAAGATTTGCTTATTTTGATATATGTATGAATACCTTTGTAGCTATTTACTTTTATTTTGTTTGTAACAGTCTGTAACCTTTTTTTCTTCAGATTTTTTCTCTTTAAATGGTCTGTGTTATTTTATTGTAGGTATATAATGACACTAGTGAAGGGAAAAAGGTTTGCACTTACTACAACTTGGTTTCAATACCTGCCGTCCTCATAATTGATCCCATCACTGGACAAAAAATGCGCACATGGAATGGTATGGTGCACCCTGAAAGGCTGTTGGAGGTATATGAGTAAATGCCTGCTACGAATCTTTGCAACTTAGGGCTTTTGACTGATCTAAGAAAACTTATAATATCCATTTTATCACTCCTAATCTAAATTGTTGTGGATATCAAGCACAAAGATGCAATGGCACACAGACACATAATTACAAAGTTCCCGTATTTATACTTTCCGTGGATGGTGGTGATTATTCTTTACTATGGAAAAAGGAAGCAAGTGCGGATGATTACAGGTGGCATGAAAGCCAAGGCCCAAGTCTTAGGGAATTGATATAGCTACTCGCAGTACATAAAGATCTGGTAAAAATCCAACTCGAATAAATAATTGGATGTATAACAAGACCGTCGTTTTTGAAGCTGGGGATTTGCCTCCACTTCTGATTTGAACATATCAGCAGTTAATGCGTTAGGATTAGAGGCATATCCAAAAAAATGTTGCCGCTTCTGTGTCATTGGCACATTGCTTTGTAGTCCGAACACTTTACGGCATATTCTCTTTTTACAGGGCTAGTCTCAGAAGTGACTAGGTTCTCTTAAATTCCAAAGGAATAATAACATAATATTTACTTGGCAAATATTTGACCTATCTTTTTAACTGGAGTAATATGCATGTATCATGAAAAATACTTCACTGCTTATTTCTTTGTTGATTATTTGTCTTGCATAGCTGTCAAATTATTTCAGATGTATTTATTCAAGAATTTTTTTAAGATGAATGTAAATTTGCTGGGTGAATCAATATTTTCGTAGAAATCATGATACTTGTATGTCTCTGTTTTGTTTCTTACAACTCTAATGCATCTCTGCTTGTTCAGGATTTGTTACCTTATATGGATAGAGGACCAAAGGAACATCATGTGCCTCCACCTCGCAAGCGAACAAGGGAAACCTCTCAGATGTCAACAAGCAATATGACTGGTGCGAGATTGTCTTTGATCTGCAAAATGAATATGGATTTTTTGATTTTTTTTTGCAAGTAACAAATAAAGTAATTTTATATACCATTGCTAGAAAAAAATTATAATTAGTGGCATCCACATCCTAGAAAGATTTCTTGTGAACTGGTATATACAGAGGTTGATGGGTGACCATAAACACGATAAGGTAACTGCTATTTTAATTGCATGGACGTGACAGAACATAATTGCAGCTTCTGAAAGGGACTTGTAGCAGTTGTTTGTGGGCCACATTTAATTTTTATTTGCTTTGTTCTCATTGTTTTTTAATGAAAATCCTCTGAGTATTGTGGTGATGCAGTTATGCACTGATGGAGTCAGCCTTATTTCAAAACTTTACCATGATATTAGATGACATATCTACTCTAGATTAAAAACTCTCATCCTGTAAAATGTAATACTCGAACTATTAAGCGATGAGCCTTGGGCATCTCGGATCAGGGTTAAGACAAACAACAACAAAAAAACATAAGTTCCCTTGAAAGAGAAATTTCCGAGAGTTTCTCTGAGATTGTAGGTCATGAAAATAATCCCAAGTCGATTTTTTTTCAAAAAAAGAAGGTTGATAAATAAAACATAAATATAAACTTATCTGTAAAACAAAGGTGTAGATATAAGTTTTGAAGTAGTATTATCATAATAATCACCACACATGTTGATATATAATAGCAATGTGTTGCGTAGAGTTAGAATTGGTTTCTGAACCAGAAGCAAAAACCATGATAATCATATTTTCAACAAGAATGATGTGGCACTTGTAATAACTGCTAAACTATATATATATATATATATATGTCAAGAAACATTTGTAAAGAGAAAGGATGAAGAGAGGGATGGAGCGCGAAGCGTCGTCCCGAGAGGTCGGGGCGTGGGGCGATCGGGGGAAGGCTCCCGTACGTGCGGAGGTGGTGGGCGATCCTCAGAGGGGGTTCTCGGCGAGGGGGCCTTTCGCGTGGGGTGTTGGTCTCGCCACCAGCCCCCCGGATGTCGGGGATTCTCGGGCTCGCGCGGTGTTGCGCCCGTCCAGGAGGTGTTTCAGATGCGACGAGTTAGGTCTCATCGCACGTTGGTGTAAAGCGAAGGATAAAGTTTGTTATCGATGTCGGATGGAAGGGCATGTGCGGAAGGAGTGTCCTCGTGGTTCCACAGGGATGGAGGTTGGCGGGGGCAGCGGCCCGTGGACCTTTGGAGGAAAAGGGTGAAGTTGCTGACCCCGTTTCTGGGGTCCTCATCGCAGAAGGTCCTCATGAGGATTTGAGAAAGGTGATTGAGGTGTTGGCGTTTGGCCGATCGGGCGGCTGTCTGGAGGATGAAATCTGGTTGTCTGACTCAGAATTGTGTGTTCGCGGGGTGGAGGCCGCGGAAGCGGGGGCCTTGCTCTCCATTGGTCATGACATGTTCCCAGCGTCCTGCGCTTCATTATGCGAGAGCCTGGTGACCTCCACGGGCAGGACTAGGAGGGAACTCGTGGACCCGATTGCGCGCTTGTGGTGCATTTGGTTGGGAAGGAATGAGGCACTCTTCGCGGGCCAGCGTTTCTACAGGGAAAATATCGCGATCCTTGCCTCGCGGTTTGTGCTTGACTGGTCTCCTGGGTAGGACATCTTTTCGTTCCTCGGGTGTTGTTATTGTAGGCTTTTTGCTTTTGCTTTTGCTTTTTCTTTCTTTCTCTTTTGTAGACACTATTCTCCTTTTCTTCTCTTTTGTAAAAACTCTTTACTCCTTTATTTTAATATATTGGGGCGAACACTACTGAGTGTATCCCCCTTTTTTTGAGCGTCAAAAAAAATGTTCCCAGCGTCGATTCGCTGGCAGAGACCTAGGCTGCGGGATGGCGCGGCTCGAGCCGAGTCGCGCACGCTACTGGAGGTTGAAGGCCTGCCGATCTGATGTCGGAAGTTATCCACGGTCAAGGAGGCGCTTCGGGACGTGGGAGACGTGGGTCGTTTGGTGCGCTCTGGTCTTTGCCCTGGTGAAGATTGGAGTGGGGTGGTTTCCTTGGTTGTGGTGCGGATGCCGATCCCTGCGATGGTCTGCTTCTCGGTGGGTAGAGCCACCTTCTGTTTGCGTCTGAGGTGTGTGGAGGCCTCAGTGCTCCGCTCCTCAGCTGGTAGTGCGGAACCGGTGGTCTTCCGTCGGAGTTGACTCAGGGGGAGGTGCATGTTCATTCTAGGTCTTCGTCTTCGGTGGTCGGAAATCCCATCGGTGGGGATCGACCACTGTCTCCAATCGATCGATTGCTTCGCGAAGGGAGGCGAAGGGTCGGGCGTGATTCGCGGGGGGAGCTGAACGGCCGCTCAATCTCGCATGCGGTCGTTATTGCAAATTTGAAGTTTCGGGGCCCGTAGGTCCCACTGGTGCTTGTCATTGAGCGTGAGGGCTCGCAGTCTCGTGGGTTCGGGTGCGTCAACTCGGGCTCTGTCGGACCGAACTCGGGATGCGTTCCGGGTGGCTTTTTCGGGTTCTCTCCTGATGGCTGGGCGGGATCCGGTCTCGGGCCTGCCGTGGTCTCCTCGCTCTGAATCCTTGGAGGGGACCTTGGCGTTGTGGGCCTTCTTCGTTTGTCGCCTGGGGTGGTGGTCGACGCTTCCAGAGCTAGTGTGCGAGACTCAGATGTCCCTTCTGTGGGCTGCTTAGGGGGAGTCGATGCCATTTTGCCCGCTTTGGGAGATTCGTCGCATGTGGAGGGGTCGTTGAGGGGGGCTCCCTGCCTAGGTGTGATTTCTGAGTTGTCTGTTGTGGAGGCGTCGATGGCGACAGTTCCGGGGGAGGAGTACGGCGTTGATGTTGGGGACTACGAGTTGCGGGAGACCCCGCCTTTCCGGGAGGCGGATGAGGTCAACCTGGTTCCGGGGACTGCATCTTTGGCTCGTAGTCAGAAGATGGCACTGAGGATTCTGGTCGTGGAACGGGCAAGGAGGGGGCGAAGGTTGGCGTTAGGAGAGGGGGATAGAAGGTCGAAGCTGGATCCTCTGCTCTCTTTCTCGCGTAAAAGAAGGAAGCCGGAAGCTAGATTGTGGTTGGAAAGAGAATTAGAAGACACAGAGAAGGGCGCGGCTGGAATCGAGAACTCCTTGATGAAAGTGGGAGCTCAACATTACTTGGAAGCTCGGGACGACAGTGCGGCAAAGGATGCGGTGGGCATTTACGTGCGGGTTGTGGAATGTCTTGGGGTGATCATCCCCACCTCAAACCCTCTGAGTGGATCCAATGAAGATCGTTTCGTGGAACGTGCATGGGATGGGGGAAGGAGAGAAAAGGAGGACGATTGGAAGATTGTTGAATTCTTGGCAAGCGGACGTGGCATTTTTGTAGGAGTCGAAAGTTAGTTCTTGGAGCGAGGTACGTTGGAGCTTGTTAGGATGTTCAAGGTTGTTCGATTACAGAGCCGTCCCCGCAAGGGGGAGCTCTGGGGGTATGGTTCTGGCATGGGATGGGGCACTCTTCGATTTTGTGGCACACAATGGGGCGAGTCGATCTGTTTCAGTGGTGTGTTATTGGACTACAAGCAGGGGATGGGCAGATGACTTTTTACGACGGTTTACGGTGAGGCTGGGGGGGGGAGCGACACGGTTCTATGGGAAGAGTTGAAGGAGATCAGAAGATCTTACCCAATCATCCCCTGGCTTGTGAGCGGCGACTTCAACGTGACTTTGTTCGCGGCGGATCGTCCCGACAGTAGGGGCGGAAGGGATGTTGGCTCGGATGACTTCCGTAATTTTGTGGGTGAGATGGAGATGGAAGTCATGGACACAGCTAACCAAAAATACATGTGGCGTAGCAGCTCCTCTAGGTCTTGTATTGACCGTTTTCTCGTCTCAACGGAGTGGTTGGAGCGGTTCCCTCTTTCTGCGGTTCATGCCCTTCCGAGGTCAAGGTCGGACCACATACTCATTGTTTGGGTGTCAGGGGATGGGCTGATGGCGAAATCGGGATTTAGATTTGAAAGATCCTGGTTGCTCGACGACGGATTTAAAGAGATGGTGTGTGATTTCTGGGGCTTCTTGAGAGTGGAAGGTTCTGCGGTGCAAAGGTTGCGGCAGAAATTAAGTTTATTGCGGCGTATGTTGACGGAGCATAAAAAGCAGGTGATCAGAAGCAGAACTGAAAATCGAAAGAAGGCGGTTGCAGAGATTTCCATATGAGATGCTATAGAAGACACACGACCTTTGAGCGGTGAAGAATTGATTGCTAGAGGAGCACAACAACAGGTGGTCGCAGAGGATGACAGACGAAATGAGGTCGAGTTGCGGCAAAGGTCTAGGCATAAATGGTTAAAGTAAGGCGATGCGAATACCAATTTTTTTCATGCAACTGCCAGCGGTAGGAGAAGGGCGAACAAGATTTTTGAACTAAAAGTAGAGGAAGCCAGTGTTACTGGGGATATGGAGATTGGGAAGGCTCTTGTTGAGCATTTCTGCAGGGTCAGCAGGTGGCAGCCCGGATCAGGAGGGAGCTGGTCAGGGAGGGGTCTCAAGAGGCTAAGAAAATAAACATGAACGGCTTATCTCGGCTTTTTCAAGGGAGGAGGTCCGTGCGGCGGTTTTCGACCTCAATGATGATGGTTGTCCGGGTCCAGATGGGTTCCCAAGGAATTCTGGTCATTGGTGGAGCCGGACGTCTTGAATCTGTTGGTGGAGTTCAGGGATGGAAACATGGGATTGGAAAGGCTTAACAAAGCGATGTTGTTCTTGCTCCCTAAGAAGGAGGGGGCAGTGCGTGTTGACGAGTTCAGGCCAATTGCTTTGTCGATACTATTTATCTTATCATTGCAAAGGTTCTCGCCAACCGGTTGCGTGGAGTAATGGATGATCTCATATTAGAATCACAGACGGCTTTCATTCCGGACAGACAATTGTTGGAGGGTATGGTGGTAGTGACAGAAATAGTTGCTGACTGGAAAAGAAGGGGCTCTTCAGGTTTCTTATGGAAAGTCGACTTCTCCAAGGCCTATGATTGTCTTAGCTGGAGGTTTCTATGGGCACCACTGGTGAAGAGGGGCTTCCCGGAGTTATGGATTGATTGGATGAAGCATGGTTCGGAAATGCGGTCCATGCGGCCACATATGCGGCCGCATATGCATATTCGGTCGCTTTACTGTAGCACATATGCTATATGCGGCAATATGCGGTCAAAATGCATATGCAGTCCGCATATGCGGCATATGCGACCGCATATGCGGCCACATATCTGATAGGATTCATGTTAATCCATGGCATGTTGATGACACATTAACTCGATTTTTTTCCAAGCAACTCTTATATCATCATTTACATTGATGCATCTTTTCATTATTCTTTTATATGTTGCATTTGGCAATATAATCTACAGTATTTTTTCTCATATCCAATTTTTCCATTGTTCTCAATACTTATTAATGAATTGTTTACTGTTTTTTGAATTTTCTCTCTAATGAAATCCATTCTAATTCTTCAAATAAAACAGTAAATAATTGACTAACAGATTTGCACTTTACATTTTTGTGCTTCTAATAAATTTTATATGAAAATACAAGTTTCCCCTATATTTTGTCGACATGTTTTGTCCAAATTTTGGGTGTATCATTTGTATACCTATGATTATTCTTTAGTTTTTGTTATCTATAGGATCTAATATATACATTAATGATTTTCTTATAAGATTCACGTGTTCCCTATTGAATCCAAAGTTGTATATGTATATAAAATGCATTAAATTCAAATACTTACTAAAAAATAATTAATTTATAATATCATGCTTATATATCTTATTAATTATATTATCTTATTTAAAATTTTTGATTTGGAATTTTATTAGATCATCAACTTTTTTATATAATCACAATTTATTGTCTATTTTATAATAATTTATATTAAAATATTTTAAACTGCGTATACTTGCGTATACCCCTCCGCATATCCGCTTACTCGCTTTATACCGCATGACCGACCGAATACCGCATACCGCATTTCCGAGCCTTGGGATGAAGAGGTGCATCACTACAACTTCTCTGTCGGTTCTGGTGAATGGCAGGCGGGAAGGGGGTTTCATCCAGCCGCAACGTGGGGTGAGGCAATGATGCCCTTTGGCTCCCCTTCTGTTTGTCTTGGCAACGGACGGTTTGGCTACGATGGTGGATTTAGTGGTAGAAGGGTTTTTTTTCAAAGGCTACACTAGAGGGTTTGCTCAGTATCGGTGCTACAATACACGGATGACGTGTTACTCTTTATTGAGAGAGGGGTTGAGGAGTGCAGGGCAATGAAAGCGGTGGTTGACATTTTTGGGTAGCTTTTTGGGTTGCAGGTGAATGGTTCAAAATCGGCTTTTGTTCTTTTTAATATGCGTTCGGAGGTGGTGGTGAGGTGTGCGGAGATCTTGGGAACGGAGCAGAAAACGTTACCTATCAACTACCTGGGTCTGCCACTGATAGTAGGGAGGTTGAGACAGATGGATTGGATGCCGTTGATAGAGAAAATGGGAAGGAAGTTAGCGAGTTGGAAAGCGTCTTTTCTTTCGGGGGGGGGGGGGAGCGGGTGCTGGTAAAAGCGGTGTTGGCAGCCATTTCGATTTTCTTCATTTCGACTCAGGTTTTACTAGTAGGCGTGAGGGAGAGGCTGGAGGCCTTGATGCGTTGCTTCTTCTGGTCCTCCGCGCCAGAGAGGGGGCTTGCTCTGGTTGATTGGGCTACGGTATCCACTTCGCTCAAGGAGGGGGGCCTTGGCGTACTACGTCTCGTAGATATGAACAGGGCATTACTGGCAAAATGGACAATAAAGATCTGGGGTCCTGGGTGCGACCTTCTCTCCAGTTGATCCGTTCTATTTATGGTGTGGCGCAGGATCTTGAAGCTAGAGTGGACTGTATTGCGTCGCCTACGACTTTTTGGAGAGGTATCTGCTCAATCTTGCCTGATATGGTGTGATTTTTGCGCCCGCATTTGGGAAATGGTCGGGGCTTTCGTTTTTGGACTGTTGACTGGTCTGGCCTTGGAAAGATACGTGAGCTTTTTCTGCGACTCTATGCTTTGGCCTCGAACAAGGAGGCGTCGGTGGCGGAAGTTTGGTCGGATGGCTCATGGACGCCGGCTTTTGGTTCAACTCTTTCTGAGCAACGAGTTGATGAGTTCTTGCGTCTTTCTACCATGTTAGGTATTAGTGTCGGGCCATATGCGGGGAGGGATTATTGGTGCTGGAGGGATGGCTCCTTCTCGGTCAGGAAGGCTTATAGGATCCTCATGGGGCAGCAACCGGTGGATGAGACGGGATCGAGAGGGGATTGTTCGAGAATCTGGAAATGGAAGATCCCAACGAGGGTGAAGATCTTCTTTTGGCTGCTTAGAAGAGAGCGGATTTTAACGGCGGCTAGGAGGGCCAGACTGTTTCCTGATGCTGAGGCCGAGTGCTTGTGTTGCGGATCAAATTCGGAAGGCATAGATCATTTGTTTTTTGTGTATCTCGGTTCAATTGAAGTTTGGCAAAAGGGAGATTGCACGGGGTTAAACTGGGAGGACAAGTCGTCTTTTTGGAACTCAATTGGTGGAGGTTGGACGGGCTCTGAGGAAGGGAGATCTAAAGTTTGTGCAATCGTGTGGGCATTGTAGTTGGCTAGAAACGATGTCATTTTTAAGGGAGGGAGGTTTTATGTTGAGAATGTCGTGGGGCACGCCACTACCCTTTTTGAGTTGCGGCGGATGTAATTTTTTAATTTTTTTAATTTATACAATTTTTTGGCTAGATCTCTAGAGGAGGTCTATCCCATCGTTCTCTCAAATATATATATGTCAAGATAAATCGCCTCAGCTCTATAACTTGAATTTAACTCTTGAAGCTTGTTTCGAACTGATTTGGTTTGGATTTAGACCAAAAGTTTCGAAGCTAAAGGAACTTCATAAACAAGTATAAAGCTCCCTAAGAACTTAACACATCGGCAGAGAAATGGGAAGATTCATTGATATAGGCAAATTTTGATGAAAACAAAGGGTAGATTCCTTTATTTTTGACATTTCGATGAAATCACATGCAATTTCGATGAAATTTCGCTGACATTTCGTTGACATTTCACCTAAATCATTGAAAAAGAAATAAGGCAGTGTCTCGATCTCGCTTTACTGGAGAAATGGAAATATCGGGAAAATTTGACAGAATTTCGCTGAAATTTGAGGTTATGCTCACCGCATTGATCATATGCTCTTCGTGTTATTGCTATTCTTTCTTTGTGTTCTCTATTATTTATGGATCTGTCTTTTCTTTTTTAGATAAGGTTTCAGAAGATGAAGA
The DNA here is from genome assembly GCA_037367405.1 of Ottelia alismoides. NCBI lineage: Eukaryota > Viridiplantae > Streptophyta > Magnoliopsida > Alismatales > Hydrocharitaceae > Ottelia > Ottelia alismoides. The sequence goes on along the minus strand of JAZKJV010008104.1, from coordinate 408,498 downwards.
GATCCGGAGAGCCATAGCATCGGCTTCTCTTGATGAGAGAAAGAAACAAAAAACTGCCACCAATACTGAAGAACCAATGTCAGAGCGAGATAACGAAGGAGGTGGCGAGAAGAAAGAAGTGATTGACACCAACATCAAAGAACAGAAGAAAGAGATATATGCTACAGTTGATATGGTTGGGAGACCTGTATACCCACCACTTCCTGATGAACCTCAGGGTGACAGGTCCCTTTTATGTAGAATGGCGATCAGACTTCCTGATGGCCGGAGAATCCAGAGGAACTTTCTTCGAACAGACCCAGTACAGGTGAAGATCCAACCTTTTAGATATGAAGTTCATGTAGATTCGAAAAAATATATTTAACTTGAGATGCTCTTGCAGGTACTTTGGTCTTTCTGCTGCTCGCAACTAGAGGAAGCAAAGATGCGTCCATTCCGGTTTACTCAAGCCATTCCTCGGGCTCCAAAGTGCCCGGAGTACGAGAGCAAGCTGACATTAGAAGAGTCTGGACTTTCTAACTCTGCGATATTGCTCATCTGGGATTGACTTCTTGGCAACTAATTGTCAGAGGAACTTATTTTCGTCCGGATGGTGGAGAGATGAGAACTGAAGAAGGTATCAACCTCCCACTTCTTGAACAGATGTATCTGTTGGTTAATCTCACTTCTCCTGTCAGTGTAGATAAAGTCCCAGGATTTTAAGTTTTTGTAGCCATTTTTATTGATAAACTTCACGGATGCTTGGTTAGTGGGAGTGTGGGTGCGATTATTTACGCGTTATAGTGGCAAATTGTATCTTGACGTTGTTCTGAAAAGCTCGCATCCATTACATTATACGAACCAATACTACATACAATAAATGCAGCTTATAACTTTTAAGGTGGGCTTGAAAGAATTGACTAATGTTGAGACTTAGCTATCACATACCCCAGATATAAAGACTGAAGATTACGCCGAGGGGGCGCTGTTACCCTGGTTGTGAAAAAGTGAAATCCGCATGAACAGCTAGCGCATGCTCTATCCAAGGGTTCTCCAACTTCAAGTGAAGCAGTGGAGAGTATTTTCTGAAGAGGTCTTTTGTGAATCTCTTCTGGAGATTCAGCGAGAAGCAAGTTTTGATTTTGTACCTCTCTATAGGCTATTTTGTCAATTTGTTTGATGTAAGGTTTGTCCCATCATACTATAAGAACAACGATCTATCTATTGACTTATTTGTTAAAATTTTTATTAATCATCGCTACATTTTTAATAATAAATAACCATTGCTATATGATATGTTGCTAGTAATATTATAACAATTGATATGTTATTTACTGTGAAATCAAAGAATCTGGCAATGAATAATATTTGTTGTTATACATTTAATTATGGAAGAGTTGGTAATGAACATCAATTTATTTATTGGTTTAGGCCAATCTTTTTGTGGTGGTAGTTTGGAATTTGACAATAACATAAATGATCGTGTTGGATACCTTGTTGATAATTATGTTGGAGATCACAAGAAAGAAGATTCATGATCGGTTATGTCTTCTCCATCAAAAGACATTGTAGAAGGCTACATTACAACCCATCATAGCCCTTTCCACTAATGAGGTACATGCATGGTGGCTGTAGAAAAAGAAATCAAGGAGGTTACACGTTTTGACGATTGTATAGGGATATTAATCTTGGGCAAAAGATTCACATTGTGGTAGTCAAAGTACAATATACTTGACGAAAGATCAGATGCACCATAAAAGAATAAAGTACCATGATATTAGATACAGTTTTATTTGAGAAGCGATCTCCCAAGATAAGATGTTGGTGAAGAAAGCTCCTATGATTGTAAATCTTATAAATGTGATGATTAAACCTCTAATTCCAAGCCAAGTTTTCAACCTATGCAAATTTGGTTGTTTTTGTCGAGTCGTAAGAAAGTTTAAAGATGAAAAAGAGAGGAGATTCTAGCTTGACGAGTTCAAATTGATGAATTTTTTATTCATAATGCTAACAGGTTCAAATTAATAGAAAATTAATCTCTGTATTATGCATTGCACCTTACATTATGCATAAATCACTGCATTCAAATCCCATGCACATTTCTTTTAAAAAGCCTTAAAAAGTCTACAAAACACATCATTATGGTAATAATAACTAATTGAATTTACACCCTACTATGCACATTAACATATTTATATATTCTTTTAACTAAATTATGTCTATTTATCGGTATTATTAAAACAAATCAAATCATTTTCAAAAAAAGCACATCTTTATGATTAAATTTATTTAAAATACATCAAAAAAACATATCTACATCAACAGAAAATTTATAAGTATAATTGTTCTAAAATAATTTGTGGGTTTTAAGATACAACAAAAAACGTAAAATCAACTTCTCTGGGTACACTCATTTCAATGGGTCTCTCTCCCTCTTGAGAACTTCAAAAGATCACAAATTCTATTTCTTGCCTAAATAAGATAATCTTGTGAGAGTCGCCACTTAAATCAGACAAAAGCAGTCAAAGTGGTAATTTGATGCACTTTGGACACAAATTCATATACAAAATCAGAGCCTAAATCACACATAAAAAACTGATTGTTGATTTTAGAAACATATAGCTATTTTTAAGTGAGGAAATTTCCATTTTCCTTAGCAGGTAATATGGTTAAAGGACATTGTGCAAGGCGCCGCCATCAAAGAAAGGAATAGCCATTGGAAACATCAGTCCATAATTTCACACAGTGGCTGAAGATAGGTGGATGTAGGAATCCTATCCAATCACTTTTTAACAAACACACACACACACAATAAGAGTATGAAATTTTTATTGTGCAATGATAACCTAAAATTGAAAAGATTCCACATCTATGGTAACTTGTGTGATTGGTAAATCGGGGGTTATATTTGTGTTTGAGAAATTCACTTGGGGAAGATGACACATCTCGAGAAAGTGTGAGCTTACATGAACAATGTAGATATGCAATCAGAGTTTTTCTAACCCTTCTTAGGCAAGTCACCATGATTCCTTTTGTCTAATGACAGCTTCAATGTTTGCTTCCTTTCCCACATCCCTCTCATTAGTGGAGTGATCATTTCAACCATGGATTCTACCCAAGTTGATTCTTGGTAAGGATATTTCACTCAACCTCCACGCCAAACAACTGTCTACCATGCCACATATATGATCCCTCATAGGAATTCATTCGATATCGACCTCTACATGGAATAGGGTAAAAATTTAAAACATGTCAAGACTATGATATGCCTTTCCCCTGTGTGATAAGAATAGGTCATTATCGGTCGATGTAGTATAAGGAAGAACCATATCAAAATCAGAAAGATAGGAAGTATATATTATGTGGATTTACTTGGGCAAACCCCAAGATTGACTCAAAGAGAAACTTGGTTAATAAGCTACATAGCTCTATGTAAATGTAGTGGCTAAGGGATCCGGATTATGTGTTCAATACATGCCTAATGAGGTATTTTTGTGACCTTTTGAGATGTTTTAAGTTTTTAGATGATTTTAATTTTGTGTTTTGATTTATTTTAAAACTTTATATTTTTATATTATGATATTTTTAACTAATTTTGAAAATAATTTTTATTTTTTATTAAGGATTTTATATATTTTTTATTTTTTGAGGTTTTTTAACTATGAGAAAATAGGGACAGATAGGTGAGAAAATAAGTGGAGAATATCTTTTACGCTTTTAGTTTTGAAAAGGTATTTTTCGAGGTGTTTTAATGTTTTTAGATATTTGTAATAATTTATAAAATACAAAGAAAGGAAAGTAAACATAAGGAAATAGCTCATGGATATAAATTTTGGGTAAAATATAAAATGGCTCTAAAATAATCTAAAGGTGTTTTTTATTGTAGAGAATACTTTATGATGCAAAATGGGTACTTGTTCTTCAATTTACAATTTTAAGAGTTTTTATATATAGTAGGGAAAGTTTTTCAATGTTTTTACATTTTTGAGAAAAACATAGAGAATTTTGGAATTAATTCTAGAAGGTTTATATGTCTACTAATACAAACTCCCTGATTTTTTCAGAATTGTTGAGCATAAACAAAATAAATTTGACTTTCTACTAAAAATTATGTGTTTTTACTTTTGCTTTTCTTTATAAATAATAATTATACCAATTTTGCAAGATAAAATATAAAATGGTACAATATACATACGTGAATAGGTCCGACAATTCTACAATATGACCGTAATAAAAATAAAAATACTAAAACATAAAGGTAATTTTAAAATGCAATCAATGTTGAATTTTGCAAAAAATGGGAGAGGGTTTAATTCACTAAATGAAGGGTTCATAGCGTCAATTTTCCCAACGCAAGATATTCAACCTATAATACACAAATGATTTTTGAATGAAAAACCTTGATTTTCATAAATGAGTAAACTAGTAAGTGGCTTTATCAATCAACACGAACAAGAAAGCCCTAAAACAAATCATCTCTTACCATAGATGAACTCATAATGTTGCATGAAGGAAAAGAGTTCTTCCGCAGCATTCATATGGAACTTGGGAAACAAATGCAAGAAAAGGGGTTTCAGCTCAAAATACCCCTGGAGTGTTGTTACTCGAATCTAATTGTCGTGCTTCCCCAACTCTAGGGTTGTACACCTTTTGCATGGTGATAATACGATGGCCCATAGTGTTTTCACCCTCAATCTACTTTCATATTATTTATCTCATCTTGCAACACTTCATGTACTCTTACATGTTCTTACATATGCACTACCATCAACCTTGACATTTCATGGATATCTCCATTGGTATTGTTCCAAAGTTTGGCCACCCATCTCAGATTCTTCTAAATCATATGTTAGCATGTTGATAAGCAAACTGAATTATTATCAGTCGAAAATGGTGGCGACGAAAATATTATATCGAGATGAGGGTATACCGTAAAAAGAGGGTTAACACTTTAAATAACTTGGGTTTGATTAACTACGGAACAACAATGGGAAGAAATCAAGTTTGTGAGAAGAGCATTCTCAAACCCATGAAGAAGAAGCGATTGTTGGTGTAAAGTAGAATCTCGCAAAGTCTGAGCAAAAAATTCGACACTCGCTCGTTTTCGATAGTAAGATGTGATGAGTGTGAGGAAGATATAAATAAAAAACAAAGAGAAAATATGAACGTCATGGAATGCACTTGCGAACACCAAACAAACACAAGACTAAAACTCGCGTTGGTTTAATTACCCGTGATTGTCGCAAGAGTCCGGTTCTATTTTAATTTTTTTGTAAGGAAATCTTTTCAACTACATCTCACAAAGATCCAACAGCAACAAGTGGTCGATGTACTTAGTTTTGCTTGGGGATTCTCGTTTCACACATTGTACGACTTCAGGTTGTATTCCATCGTGGAGATGATAAGCATCTCCTATACAATTTACCACTCTCAATCATTGTCATACCCTAATGGTGAATACTTAGAATATCAATATCGTCGCCTCCTAAACCTAACAACACACAAAACAATGACCTTCACCATGGTTTTGATGAGAAGATACCATGTCCACCTTGGTCTCAAAGTAGCAAATTTCGGAGGGCACACCATAATTGATACAATGGTGAATGTGCCTTATTACTTCAGAAAACGCAACATGAATGTGGGGAATACCTAATCTCTTTCAATTCTTACAGGCAACTCTCTAATCCACACTCTCAAGTGAGGATTTTTACAATACGATATTGCAACTATACAATCAAGGATTTGGACTCTAACCTTAAGTGTATAAGAACTTCTCTCAATGGAAATTGCATGCCTACAATGAGGGTTTAAAAGCCCAATACAATGATACCCATATTATGATTTGTATTTGGATTGAATTGTTCTTAGCATTCTCTTTTTTTGGTTTCACTTTTTTTTGGATCATTTCAAACAACTTAATGATTTCCCTGAATCTTTATTTTCCTAAATAAGAAAAACTAAGGGGGAGACGTCAATGGATTACAATCAAAAAGCAATGATCTATGTAAGTTTTCGAGATACTTGCAACGTATCCTAGTGCTCTCTATATGGATGTAACACAGAATCTAAAACCTAAGCTATATGCAAATGCAAGAAGTAATCTTCCTAAGCATAAACTTTTATTAGCATATAAGAATTGATTGATTTGACTAAGTTCAACCGTTTTCTATAGAAACATGTGATACTAAATTTTCGTATCTATGTCTATAATGGAAGAAGCAACAGAAGTAAATACATAGGGACTCTAAAACATAAAATAAAGGGAAAAATATGGAAAACTCAAAACTCAAGAAATAAATAAAATTAAAAAAAGTGAAAACATGGGGAAGAAAGCCAATGAAATTCCCGACCTACTGAGAAGCGAGTCGAAATAGACCTCGAATAGTGTCTAGTTATTATAGGGCATTACAAGAATAGTTCTAAGTTACTACAATTTCTACCAATATTGAAAAGGAATTAATAATACTCTAAAGCTCGTTTACAACTTTCCTTTGTTCCTCTCACAGTCCACTTGAAGATCGGCACGACAAGTTGACTTCTCAACTTGCTACGCACTCAAGGGTACATGTCAAGAAGCTAACTCCTTGCATAAGATAGTAAGCTCAAAAGCAAAAAAAAAATGTAAAGATTGAAAATAAAAACTATGATAAGTAAGTGAAGCCATAAAATCCTCCTAACGGATAAGTTATTGATCTACCCAAGATAGTTGTGCCTCCTCGACAACAATGTCATTTTCTATCCAGCTTCCCCAATTGATAATAATATATCCTTATCGAGCGGTGTGGTATGAGGAAGAAACATATCCAAACAATAAATGTAGGAAGTATAGATAATAATGATTTACTTGGACAAAACCCAAGTTTGAACTTAAGGAGACAAATTGGATAGTTAGCTACCTAGGCCAGTAGGTGCACAACATAGGATCTATTGAGGTATTTTGTGGCTTTTTTGAATATTTTAAAATTTTAGGTGTTTTTAATTTTGTCTTTTTGATTTGTTTTAAATTTATAATTTATATTTCTTTTTCTATTTTTATATTTTTAAATTAATTTTAGAAAAGGATTTTTAATTTTTATAAAGCATTTTTTTGTTTCGTTAAGGTTTCTAATTGAGAAAAAAATAGAAACGAGTAGGTAGAAAAATAACTGGAAAATATTTTACGATTTTAAATTTTGAAAAGATATTTTTAAGATGTTTTAATATTTTTATATTTTATGGTGTTTTATAAAATAGAAAAAGGAAACTAAACATAAAAAACTAGTGGATATAAAACAAGAGGGAAAAAGAAAATGGCAATGACCCATAACCCCGAGTAATTTGGTAATTACCCCAGAAACCCTCGATAATCACGAATTACATTCAGAACTCCGAATAACCGCTCCGTTTTACACCCATAACCTTTTATTAGTTTGGTCCATTAACTCAATCAGATGGCCTAGTTAATCTAACCAATCAGTGTAATGGCTGAGATTAATCCAAAAAAAGAAAGAGGTCCAGGGGAGGGGGCTCGACGTGGGCTTCGTGCTTTGATGATGGCGGGGGCTCAAGGGGGAGGGGATGGACTGCGAACCGGGGGTGGGGGCTTCTTCCAGGAGGATCGCGCGGGGGAGGGAGGTGGGGGGGCTTCGTCCATGGCGGGTAGGGCTCGGGGGGGGAGGGGATGGTCTGCAAATCGGGGGCGGAGGCGGTTCCCGGAGGAGCGCGCAAAGGGGGGTGGTGTTTCGTCCATGGCGGGCAGAGGGGATGGTCTACGAACCAGGTGCAGGGGCGGTTCCAGGAGGAGCGCGCGAGGTGGGGGGTGGGTGGGTGTTTCGTCGAGATGGTCTGCGACCTGCCCGGTCCGGACGTCCAGCTCATCAAGCTCCTCGGCCTCCCGTTGACCGTCCAGTGCATGATGATGCTTAGAATGACAAGCACGCCCTCATTCTGGTCGTCTGCTCCGCTAACTGGTTCCGGGGCCCCAACCCCACCCACCTCGATAATCTCGTGGGGCAAGCCGTGCTCCGAGTTGGTGCCGCCGCGCTTGTGATCGGCTCCGACCCGATTACTGACGTCGAGAAGCCGCTCTTCGAGATAGTTTCCGCATCGGAGAGACTGATCCCGGAGAGTGAACATGGCGTCGCGGGAAAGATGTTGGAAGGAGGACTCACCTTCCATCTCTCCAAGGAAGTCCCCAACATCTTCTCTGCTCACATTGAGAGCGTCATGACCGAGGCATTTGGACCTCTTGGCATATCGGATTGGAATGATATCTTCTGGATTGTGCACCCCGGATGGTCGGCCTTCTTTGACAAGTTCAAGGTGAAGCTCGGACTCCAGCCCACTAAGCTCCGGGCGTCTAGGCACGTCCTCCGGGAGTTCGGGAACCGGGGGGGGGGGGGGGGGGGGTGGCTTCGTCGATGGCAGGCAGGGCTCGGGGGTGGGGGGCAAGCTGCAAACAGGGGAGGAGGGGGAGCTGGGCGCGGCGCTCCACGATGATGGCGGGGTGTGGGGGGCTCAGGGAGGAGGGGGCTTTGAGGATGAGGTTCCTCGCCGGGAGGGTCTTCCAGGAAGAACTCGGGGGGCGTAGGCGGAGGGGCAGCTTGTCGGGGACGAGCAGGCTTGCCAGGAGAGGGGCCATCATCTTCTTTGACAGAATGACATCATGTTATAAATACGATGTCTTTCGAAGGATAAAATGGTCAACATATTACTTTTTCCGTCAGAGTTAACGGAGAATTCAGACGGAAATTGACACAGGTTCTGCCATGTAAAGGTTAAGCATTATTCGGGGTTCTAGATGTAATTCGTGATTATCGCGGGTTTTTGGAGTAATTACCAAATTACTCAGGGTTATGGGTGTAAATATCTCTTTAAATTTTCAGAGAAGTTGATATACAAAATTGGCACTAGTTTATGTGACTTTGAGTTTTCTAAATTATGTAGAAAATGGCAAAGGTTTTCAATGTCTTTTAGTTTTACAAGAAAATAGAAAAAATTTGCAATTCTTTTTGGAGGGTTTATGTTTCCACAAGAGACACAATATTCCAAACTTTTGAGAGTTTTTGAACATCAATGAAAATAAAATAGATTTTTTTACTAAAATTGTTTTTTATTTTAAATAAATAGCAAACTATACTAATTTTGCAAACTAAACTTTGAGTGAGAGAATATATATACTTGAATAATGCGCCTACTAGAATTTCGCAGAATATTACATTATGACCTTAATAAAAATAAAAGGATAAAACTGAAAGGAATTTTTAAAGCACAAACAAAGTTAAATTTTGCAAAAAAGGGGAGAGGATTTGGTTCATAAGTGATGGGGTCCTAGAATGATTTTTCCCAGCCTAGATGTTTAACCTATGATATAAAAATGAGCATCGAATGAAAAACCTTGAAATATGCAATAAATATTAGTAGTTCAGAAAAACACAAACTCAAGTCCAAAAGTTGGGACTATATGATACAAGCTCATTAAAACTTTAATCACTCAAAAAGGTTAAAAACCGGAAATTCTATGATTGCAAGAATTTAAATTAAAATGAAAAGGAAATAAATATAAAATTCTCAAATAGCCATGCCAGGGACTTAAATGCAATATCAGAAAAATTCTTAGCACTTCGGTCCAACCCCATGGCATGACTAAAATGTAAATACAAAATCTACATGGTGCTCTCACAAAATTTCCCCTATGTGCCTACGGAGGTGGGACCTGATTCTGCAGTTAGAGGCACTAATTAAATCAAATAATTCTAATTTGATTAGAGATTCTCTCGATAAAAAAATCGAAGAAAAGTTTGATTCATAATGAAACTAACTAAGTATGAATTTGAGCTGTGATTTGATTTTGAAATGAATCAAATTTGAATTAACTTGAATTTGCTGGATAATAAAAATTCACAAATACATATATAAAATATGCGTGTTATACATTCATGCATATGTACGTACGTATTTAGTTACATATTACATGCAAGGATGCATGCATATTGTTTAATATTTGTGGCATAATTACCACGAGAACATCATTGTTGTGAAAACTATTATTCCTTTCTTGCCCTGTTATTATGTCTAGATATGTAAGCTTTCTTTTACATTTGTGGATTTAAAATGAAATGCATTATAATATTTGGAATCAAAAATAGGAAACCATTGTGAACTATCCTACTTTATTTGTTATATTGGTATGTGCAAATGAATGATATTCATAACTGACACATGATCATGTTCTAACCCCATTGCATGGCGTATTGGTGGATCAAACCTATACATTATTATTTTTTTACTACCGACTCCAACGACGAACTTTAAACGTATTTAAATGACTTCAAAGTTATTATTTCCATATTTATTCAAAGAATGTTTATGAAATTGTTGTAATTATTTTTTGGATGAGTGACAATAGGAAGTTCAGAAGCAATTTATGCGAGAAGTTTCTTTGAGTTTAATAATTGAATGAAACCCTGCAGGAGTAACATTAACAAGACAGCCGACAGTGGCAGAGCGTCAGCCTAACCAGCACAAGTACCAAACACAATCAACTGATTCCAAATTTTCAATATCAGTTTTTATCTATGAATCAAGAATCTCTCAAACAAATATTCTCTTGCCAAATTTGAGAATCAGATGAGCTAACAAAAAAATGAATGAATATATATATATATATATATATATATATATGTATATGTATGGGGGCCCTTTCAAATAGGATGCAGTCCTTCTTGAGTTCAGGAAGGCCGGTTTTTTTTTGTATAAATCACGAACACTTTAGTAGAATACGTATACAGTTTGTATTATAGGTGCACGTTATAAATACAAAGCCTCATACAAAACTGCGTAATATAATACAAACATTAAAACTTCACATTATAATACAAAACTGTATGTGTATTGTACTAAAGTCATCTCGTTTTATACAAAAAAGAGGCTGGCCTTCCTTAGGGATGGAAGGACCAAGTCCTATTTGAAAGAAATCCTGTATATGAAAACCACCATCAAAACCGTCGTCCCTCCTTTTTTATGGAAATTCTTAACCGATTAACTACATATCCGACTATTTTTTCGATTTGGAAATATTTATTATCATCAATTTTATTATGTCGATTTAATGAGGCGGGAATGTCGGAGGTGAACATGGTCTCCCTTTTCGGAAGTAATTTATTACTTTCCTTGTTTCTAGTATTATCATAACCACCCGCCGATACATTCTCATAATTAGTTAATTAATTTTTTCCATATAAAGCTTAATTTAAAATTTTAATATGTAAAGTCGCAACATCTAATAGGAATTGTATTTTTTAATGCAACCAATTTTTGTAGTATAGTATAAGTTATTTCAAAATATCTTCAAACATTTGTAAAATTCAAATGAAGTTTATCAAAAAAATAATTACAATTCAATCTTAGTACAAAATTTCAAAAATTTATAATCTTATTTTTATTTTAAAAAAGCGTAGTATACTTTGTTGAGGCCATCAACTTTTAATAAATTCGATTAATTTTAAAATTTCAGTAGTATATGTTATTTCATTTTCTATTAGAATCTTTGTATTATTATACGTTCCAATTTCAAATTTGTGTCAATGTATTCAAATTTTCGACGTAACATTTTATTATTAAATATGTTAATAAATTTTACAATACAAAACATATTTACATTGTTCAATAAAAGAAATTGATCGTAATGAAACATCGTTATCATAAGGATACAAATTTTTTATTCTCCTAAGCTATTTAACTAATCCTCATGACATAGATATACTATATATGATGCTTTTAAAACCAACAAAATATGAACAAATTTTTGTAAATCGATTAGCTTTATTTCAAAAAAGTATCGTACAATAGCAAGTCGTTAAAGTATTATTCAATAAACTATCCCAAAAAAGTAATATTTTTTTACTATTTGCTATTCACTATATAAATTAGCCGTCCTGGCATCTGTTTTAAGAAAGTAGTTTTTCCTAATTTGTAGTTCCACATTTTTCTCTACTATCCCATTAAAATCGCACGTTCGTTTTCTCTATATATAGAAATGTTTTTTCGACAAAACCATTCCATATAATGATGGTGGTTTTGATCCCATCCATCGGATCTTAATCCAACCGTATTTATTGTTGGCTCACTATAATCTCTATGAGACCCCACCTCATTTGAAAGGATCCCTATATATATATATATATATATATATATATATATATATATATAGGGCTTATCCACTGCGCACAGGGCTCATTAGCGTTTCAATGAGCACTCATTTTAGGCCTTACACGTGTATTAACAATAACTATATTTCTAATTATAGGTTACGACGTGTTTAAAGAAATCCTATATTTCCTATTATACAATGTCCTTAAAAATTGGAAGACGGTTTTGGAAAGAATCAATTCAAATAAATGATTCCACGCGGATGATTAAGGATCCAAACGCTATTACTGACCATAACTTACTGACCATGACTTACTGACCATAACTTTGTTATTACTGATCTCATAGTAGCTATTACTGACCATTGGTTATGGTTTTACTGACATCACAACAAGCACTTACTTGAGCAATGCCCATGACTTACTGACGACAACTTTGTTATTACTGATCTCATAGTAGCTATTACTGACCATTGGATATGCCCATGACTTACTTGAGCAATGCTCGTGACTTACTGACCATAACTTTGTTATTACTGATCTCATAGTAGCTATTACTGACCATTGGTTATGTAAATTACTGACCGTTGTTTGGATATTACTGATCTCACAACAACCATTTACGTGAGTATTGTGTCGAAATTACTGAGTTCTATTCAAAGTAGTAATACATATAGAAATTACTGACCATTGGTTATGGTTTTACTGACATCACAACAAGCACTTACTTGTCCATTGTGTATATATTACTGAATTCTGCAACATGTAATACAATGAATGTAAATTACTGACCGTTGTTTTGGATGTTACTGATCTCGCAACAATCATTTACTTGACTATTATATATATATATTACTGACATGAGCATTTTGATCTCGATTTTCTGTAATAAATCATCTATTCGATTGTTTTCTTTCCAAAACGATCTTCATATTTTATAGGACGAGATATAATTGGAATAACACTTACTGTTAAATCGCTTTGCATATTAATCTCCTTCCAAAAACATCCTTCGAAATAGGTAACCACTCAAATGAGAATACACGTGTATGGCCAATAAATGGTGCGCACCAAAACGCTAATGCGCCCTGTACGCATTGGATAAAAATCCTATATATATATATATATATATATATATATATATATTTATGTGTGTGTATACACACACAAAGAGGGGGAGAGCCTACTTTGTGAAGTAGGTAACATTACCTACTTCACATCTATTTTTAGCAAATTTTTTTATTTTTTTTGAAAAATACCACCGTGGATTTTCATAACTATATCCCTCTAATATGTCATTCAAATTTCGTCAGAAACAGAGACTCCTACGGCCTCCATCCAGACGGTCATTTTTTAACGGTCACAGATTTGCTGTATTTTACATGTTCCGGATGGAGGCCGTAGGAGTCTCTATTTCTGATGAAATTTGAATGAAATATTAGAAGGATATAATTATGAAAATCCACGGTGGCATTTAAAAAAATTAAAAAAAACGAAAAATGGATGTGAAGTAGATAAAGTTACTTACTTCACAAAGTAGGCTCCCTTTCCTCATATATATATATATATATATATGAGGAAAGGGAAGCTACATCATGATGTAGCTAAGCTTAGCTACATCAGGGGCAATTTCGTCCTCTTTTTTTATTTTTTTTCCGAAATTTCCACGATGGATTTTCATAACTATATCCCTTTAATATGTTATTCAAATTTCGTCAGAAACAAAGACTCCTATGCCCTTCATCCAGACAGTCATTTTTTAACGGTCATAGATTTGCTATATTTTACCTGTTCTGGATGGAAGCCGTAGGAGTCTCTATTTCTGATGAAATTTGAATGGCATATTAAAGGAATATAGTTATGAAAATCCATCATGGAAATTTCGAAAAAAAATTAAAAAAAAAAAGAGGATGAAATTGCCCCTGATGTAGCTAAGGTTAGCTACATCATGATGTAGCTTCCATTTCCTCTCTATATATATGTATATGTATTTGTATTTGTATTTGTATATTATAGGACGCAAAACAAATCCCACTGTACCCTAGTAAAAGCATGTTTCTATCACATTAGCATTCTCCTAATCAAAAAATAGATTACTTGTCCAAAACTTCGACATAACCATTTGCAAAGATTAAGATACAGTGACCAAAAATATTGAATCTGTTACAAAATTGCTGGCTGCCAACCTAGATCAAGACCGGTAGCTTTATATAACAATGCCTATTCATTACATGAGCAGATTCCAGTACTCTCCAAATAACTCTACCCGACAATGTGGAACCCAACTCTGAATTGTCAACCTACAAGATTCTTACTTTGCTATGAATTTATATGATCATAACTTGATAAGCAGATGCGACGAATATTATCCTGAATCTGAATCAGGTTCAATGTCTACAATAGCAGGAATGGAACCCAGAGAAGAAGATCCATCTGAGTCATAATTTGGTGGCACTTTCGGAAGGATCGATGTCTGCTTCACTGGCTCAGTTGGGCTTTCCAGTGGAAAAGAATTGGCAGGGATATGAGCTGCAAAAGAATCGGTCGAAACAGAAATAGCAACTTCGCTTGGCATCACTGCATCCATGGAACCCAGAATGCTGACACTGTTGCCTTGCTCGGATATCTCACATTTCTTTTCTTGAATGGAAAATTCATCTGATCCCCCCGAGGTCATTTCAACATCATTCGGCAGATCACAAGTCAACTGTCTCGTCTCGTGTATAAAATCAGAATGGATGGCTAAGAAAGGTTCCCCTTCTCGATGATCTTGACCTGATGAAGCTCTACTTGGTGCCTCGATAATATTCCCATTTTTGTCTTCAGTTGCAATAGTCACCTCATTATTTTCCATGCCTTCCTGCTCGATGTCGTACAAATCATCATCATTGATGTTCATTTCATTGGTTTTGTTCTCACGAAACATTGATACAGGAGTAACTGGGACTCCCGGAAATTTATGAAATATGTTGTCCTTAAAGTGGTTCCTGCCTACGGCGTCATGATAGGAATTGTCATCCAATGAACGAGGCAATGGAAGTGCCCTGGGATGGATAAGAACCTCCAAAGAAAGCAGAGCATGGGCACAGAATGCAGCAATATTTGAATTAACTCCTTGTTTTCCTATATTGCCAGAAAACTTAACATAATCAAGATCCGACGAGAAGGAAAAAAGAACCACAGAAAGAAGACATTTTTTCTTGAAAGTTCTGTTTATAGTTGGTCACCAGCAGATACTGATTTCCGCACAGGCGTAAAGTAAACCAAAGCTAAAGGAGGTCTTTTCCAACACTTAATACAGGTGGAAAATGGTAAATGACACCAAATAACAGTATGCTTGTCTTCCTTCAAGGCAGTTGAAAGAAAAAGATTTCAAACTAATTAAAAGGTGTTTTAATCATATACTCAAGAAATCACTAATCTGAGACAGATTATTCAATTATTTATATAACGTGTGATGACCAAAACAAAATTCAATCTGTTAAATTATTGGGTTTTTATTATTTATGCCCTTCTTAGATACTGCATTATTAATTATGCTCCTTACTTTTTTGCAATATCAGTTGTACACCCGACTTATCCACAATTATCACTTGTGTCCGTGGGTTAGGTTGGCCGTCAATGTGATGAACTCAACCATAATTTTTTTTGAGAGGACGGTGGGATAGATCTCCTTTAGAGATCTATCCAAAAAATTGTATAAATCAGAATGTTGGGAAACGTGAATGAGATACTCTATTCCATAGCCCTAGGCTCTCTTATATAGGAGAGTAGCCTATGGGTAAATTACATAAAGAGAATAACAAGAAAACAAAATAACGAAAAGATACAATTGTCTTATATGCGTCAACACTCCCCCTCAAGATGGAGCATAGATATCAATCATGCTCAGCTTGGACGCACACTTCTGAAATGGGCCTCTAAGTAATGCCTTGGTGAAAATATCAGCGGTCTGATTCTCTGATGTGACATGAGATGTAGCAATGAACCCCTTCTGAATCATGTCACGTATGTAGTGACAATCGACCTCAATGTGCTTGGTCCTCTCATGAAAGGCTGGATTATTTGCAATGAACAAGGCAGCCTGATTGTCACATTCTAACATCATAGGAAGAGGTATATCAAGACATAGATCTGCAAGTAGGGATTTCACCCACATCATTTCTGTGCTAGCCTGGGCCATAGCTCCGTATTCGGATTCAGCACTGGATCTAGCTACTACTGTCTGCTTCTTGCTCTTCCATGAAACTATAGCATCTCCAACATAGACTGCAAATCCTGATGTTGACTTCCTGTCCTTGGGGCATCCTGCATAGTCTGCATCCGCACATGCTGTGATAGAGATCTCCTTTCCTTTCTTAAATAGCAAGCCTGCACCTGGAGATGATTTTAAATATCTCAGAATCATGTGTATTGCATCCATGTGTGCCTGACGAGGTTGCTCCATGAACTGGCTCACACGACTCACTGCAAATGATATATCAGGTCTAGTGATCGTGACACACAGTAGTTTACCTACCAGTTCTTTGTACCTTCTCTTATCCACCTCTTCTGTGTCATCATCATACAACTTCATGCTAGGATCCATTGGTGTCGTAGCAGGTCGACACCCTAGCATACCTGTCTCACTCAGTAGATCTGTGACATACTTCCTCTGTGACATGACTAATCCATATGAGTTTCTAGCAAACTCCAACCCCAGAAAATATCTAAGGACTCTTAAGTCCTTAGTGACGAACTCGGTCCCTAGCCTTTCTTTTGCCTGCTTAATGCCCTGGTCATCATCACCTGTAATCAAGATATCATCAACATAAACCATGATTACAATGATACCTCTTGCCGTCTTCTGAACAAACAAGGAATGATCAGCATTGGATCGTTTATATCCTTGTTTCTCAAAGAGGTCTGAAAGTTTCTGAAACCATGCTCTGGGGCTCTGCTTAAGACCATAGATGGCCTTGTGTAATCTGCAAAGCTTGGAACACTCCCCCTCAACAGCAAAACCAGGTGGTTGTTGCATATAGACTTCCTCCTGCAAGTCTCCATACAGAAATGCATTCTTCACATCCAGTTGATAGAGTGGCCAGTCTCTAGCAACTGCAACTGATAGCAGGATCCGTAGAGTGGAATGACGTGCCACAGGGGAGAACGTGTCAAGGTAATCTACCCCATATGTCTGTGTGAAGCCCCGAGCAACTAGGCGTGCCTTGTACCTGTCAATGGAACCATCTGCATTGTGCTTAACTGTAAACACCCATTTGCAACTCACCGGGCTAACATCTGGAGGTATAGGAACCAAACTCCAGGTTCCTCTAGACTGAAGTGCCGCCATCTCTTCTTCCATTGCTAGCCGCCATCTATCATCCTGCATAGCATCCTGATGGTTCCGTGGAATGTCTGTAGCTGAAAGTGCCAAAGCAAACGTCCTGAAGTCTCCAGATAGCCTCTCAAAAGACACAGCTGCTGACAATGGATATTTGGCACAGCTTCGTTTCGGCTTGCGTAGAGCTATTGGAACATCCAGATCATCTGTGTTATCACCATGCTCCTGTAATGCATCCTGCTGAGAAATGTCGTCAGATCCATCAACATTAATATTTTCATTACATACCATAGGCGAGCTAGTTGACGGGTCATGACCATGAGCTGGAGGAAGCCTGCGGGTGTAATGGAATGGTAGCGGAGATACTAGTGATGATGGTGGTGGTGGTGGTGGTGGTTCCATGAATACGGCATCTGGAGGTATGGGTGGTGGCTGCATGTTTCCGGAGTCTGAAAAATACATAACAGATTCAAAGAATGTAACATCTGCACTGATCATATACCGCCGACGCACAGGATCAAAACACTTGTACCCCTTTTGAGTTCTGGGGTACCCCACAAAGATACACTTGACAGCCCTAGGAGAGAGCTTGTCAGTACCAGGCGACAACTGGTGGACAAATGCGACTGACCCAAACACACGAGGGGTAAGAATGAACAGATCCTTGTCAGGATAAATGAGTGAAAAAGGGATTTGTTCATTCAAGACAGACGAAGGCATACGATTGATAAGGTAACATGCAGTAAGGACTGCATCACCCCAGTAGGAGTACGGAACATGACTCTGAATAAGAAGTGACCTTGTGACATGAAGGAGGTGACGGTGTTTTCTTTCAGCAACCCCATTCTGTTGTGAGGTATGAGCGCAAGATGTTTGGTGAATAATTCCTTTTGAAGAATAGTAATTGGCTAGAATGTTGGTGCACAACTCTAAGGCATTATCACTTCTCACAATTTTGACAGATGTGGAAAACACATTTTGAATTTCATTTAGAAAGTGGATAATAATATTTCCTGCTTCAGACTTATTTTTCATTAGAAATACCCATGATGCTCTAGAAAAATCATCCACAAATACAATATAAAACCTGTGCCCCTGATGATCGGGAACACGACTCGAACCCCAGACATCGACATGAAACAACTCAAACTTGGAGTTACTACTCCGACCTTGACTACTGGGAAAAGACGACCTGTGATGCTTTCCCAACTGACACGCCTCACACTGGATAGATGTGTGAGAGAGACCATAGGGTAGAACTAGACGCAACTTCTGAAGCGGTAAATGACCAAAACGCAGATGCCACAGGAGAGGAGATACTTGTTCAGCGGGAGAAGATGTGATTCCGGCAAACGGGGCCTGGTTCAGACGATAAAGGCCTCCTTGCTCATAGCCATGACCAATCACGTTGCCCGTACGGATGTCCTGAAAAATCAAGGAAGATGAATCAAAAATAGCTCGACAATGGAGATCCTTCGTAATCTGACTAATTGACAACAGATTCATAGAAAAATGCGGTGCATGTAGGACATTCTTGAGCTGCATAGAGGACGTCAATCTAATCTCCCCCTGACCCGTGATAGGAGAATGCGTGCCATTGGCAATAACTACTGTCCGTCCTGGAGGAATCTGAGTGTATCCTGTAAGTAGACTCTGGTTGCCACATAGATGATGTGTAGCGCCCGAGTCCATGATCCATGGCAATGTATCAGATCTACTACTGTGGAGTGCAAGTATACTACCTGAAGTACTAGTAGAGGCAGAAGCAGAAGCAGCAGCATCAGTATGACTCTCTGTAGTCGGTGCTGGACCAGATGGTGGGATAATACCCCTGAGGCGGGCAACCAGGTCATCAAATCGTTGATCCAGTGTAGCAGCAGACGGGGGCTCTATCTGCTCGGCGGCTCGTGCAGATGCAGGGAATCCATGCTTTGAGTAGCATGTGTCTTCAGTATGTCCGACGCGGTGACAATATGAGCATGTTGGCCTAGTGCGGCCACCCCTTCCACGAGGGGTACGTCCACAGCCCTGGTGATGAAAACCGCGGCCTCTGTTGGCCGCCATAGTTGAGGGATTTTGACTCGCAGCTACTGAAGGTACTGTGATCCTACTCAATCTGTGAAAAGCTTCCTCCATGGGAGGAATAGTCGAGTCCGCTAAAATCTGTGAACGTGTTGCCTCATACTCTGGGTCAAGTGCAGCGAGAAATACACCCACCATCGTCGCATTCCTGTATGTCTTCTGCTGTTCTGGTGTGGCAGTAAGAGGCATGAAGCTATAGAGCTTCTCGAACATCCCTCTCAATGATGTATAGAGAGAATGTAAAGGACGACCGTTCTGCTTTATCGTGAATATATCATGTTGTAGTTGCAGGATCTTCGTCTCGTTCTTTGCCTGAGAATATGTTGCTGCCAGGATATCCCACATGTCTTTGGCTGTAGGTTGATGTAGAATGTCATTGGCGATTTCAATAGCCAATGTGCCAGATAGCCACACCTTGGCATATGCATCATCGGCCTCCCATGAGGCATGAACTCCAGTCTTCTCTGCAGGCTCGGGCTCGGTAAGAATGTGCTTCTTACCTGTAGACTTCATCATACTCATGAACTGCATTGCCCACAGTTCATAGTTCGTACCATCCATCTTGACAATGGGCGCTGGACCACGAAATGCGCCCATAGATGGGATATCTGCCTTGCTTTCTGACATACTGGAGATGGAAGACTGGAGTGACCGAGAGAAGATAATCTTTGTCTACAATGACATAGACGGGATTAGTTGCGTGTGTAGACGTCAAGCAACTAACCCCATGTATATCAAGATCTGTGCCCTAGGTTTCTGGGGCTTAGGGCACGCAGGCACGTGCAAGAGGCACGTGCGCACGCAACTGGATGTGCACGGTCAGGCAGGTGCAAGCGCTATTGCGTGCACTGGCGCACGTTGTTGCACAGCGCACAGAGGTGTGAGGCGCGCAAGGATTGCGCGTAGAAGGGCGCACAGTCGCGCAAAGGCCCGGGATGCGCGCTTAGGCGCAGAGTTGCTATGCGCACAGTCACGCACAGTTGCGCAGAGAGACTATGCGCACAGCCGCACACAGTCGCGCACAGTCGCGCTACGCGCGAGATGCGCTACGCGCGAGATGCGCTATGCGCAGAAGCACCGCAGGCGATCGGAGAAGGTCAGCGATCGGAGAAGGTCGGCGATCGGCTGGGGCGGCGCCGAGTAGAGAGAGAGAGAGAAGGGAGGCCGGCGGGTGGGGCGGGTTAGGGTTAGGGTTTCGAGAACTCCGGTCTAGGACCGTCGCTCTGATACCATGTTGGGAAACGTGAATGAGATACTCTATTCCATAGCCCTAGGCTCTCTTATATAGGAGAGTAGCCTATGGGTAAATTACATAAAGAGAATAACAAGAAAACAAAATAACGAAAAGATACAATTGTCTTATATGCGTCAACACAGAACAAAATGAAAAAAAATACATCTACCACAACTGAGAAAGGGCAGTGGCATGCCCCAAGACATTCTCGACATAGAACCTCCCTCCCTTAAAAATTACATCGTTTCTAGCCAACCACAAGGTCCACACAATTGCACAAACTTTAATTCTACCCTCCTCAGAGCCCGACCAGCCACCGCCCAAAGAGTTCCAGAAAGACGATTTGTCTCCCCAGATTAAACCCATACAATCCCCCTTTTGCCACACCTCCACAAAGTCGGGGCACCTAAAGAACAAATAATCAATGTATTCCGACTCTGACCCGCATCGCAAGCAACCAGCCTCGGCATTACGCAAAATTTTCGCCCTCCTAGCCGCCGTTAAGATGCGCTCCTTTCTAAGCAGCCCGAAAAAAATCTTCACCCTCGATGGGATCTTCAATTTCCATACTCTCAAACAATCGTTACTCAAACCTGTGTTATCTACCGCTTGCTGTCCCACTAGGGCCCTGTATGCCTTCCTGACCGAGAAAGATCCATCCCTCCAACACCAATGATCCCTCCCCACACTAGGACCACCGGTATTTCCCAACAAGGCTGAAAGACACAGGAATTCGTCAATCCGCTGCTCAGAAAGAGATGAAATAAAAGTCGGTGCTCACACGCCATCCGACCATACTTCCGCCACCGATGCCTCCCTGTTGGCAGCCAACGCATGCAGCCGCGGAAAGCGCTCACTCATCCTACCATGCCCAGACCAATCATCAGTCCAGAAACGAAAACCCCGGCCGTTCCCAAGCTGCGGACTCAACAAACGGCCCACGTCAGGAGAGTAGAGCAAATACCTCTCCCATAAAATTGTCGGCGAAGCCACACAGTCCGCCCTAGCCACAAGATCCGAAGTAACTCCATAGATAGAACTGATCATCCTGGGGAGTAGGTCACATTCCCGACCCCCAAATCTTTAGTACCCACCTTGCCAACAATGCCCTGTTCATATCCTTGAGACGTAACACCCCAAGGCCCCCTTGATGGAGACTGGAACATACTTCGTCTAATACAGAGGATGGGTTATCGAGCTTGCAGGCATCGTTGGGGTAGGGAACGACCACCATTGGGAGACGTCTCCATTGGAATCCTTGAAGCTTGATGTTGATCAACTTGTTCGGTCATTGTTGCTCGCTTTAAGCAACTCAAATGAAGAGGAAGTAGCGAACTTCTTCATGCCTCATTGTGAGGAAAGGAGTGGTGGAGCTTTCAACCACCATCCAAAGAAGAAATACCCACTTGTTGCGCACCCGTGTTGATCCAAGAATAGGGGGCGGCCCTTTTGTGTCTCGCCGGGTGCTGATCCAAGAACAGGGGCGTGATGTGCAGCAGCCCACTGTGTTTTGATGTCATAGGAACGTCTTAGCATGTTCTTCACACCGGAAGTATCGGACGAGGAGGACACGGGGGCCATTCCATCATCCTTAGGGGAGATGTTGAACTGCTCGAGGAGGGGGAGTACGTCCTTGGGGGGAGATGCCGAACTGCTCGAGGAGGGGGGCGGGTTCTTGGCAAATCGCGGTAGATGGGGGAATGGTTAGGACTGAGGGCAAAGATGACTAAGGAGCTGAATAAGGAGGAACCTTGAGGGAGAAGTCAGGGGAAGAGGAAGAAGTAGAGGAGACGTAAGGGAGGAGCTCGCGGAGGAGGAGATAGAGGGGATGTGGAAGAGTGGAGCCATAAGGAGCGGCAAAAGGTGGAGGAGGGAGGGACCCGATGGTGGTGGCGACAGATGGAGGAGGAAAGTGTATCGGGGCACTTTGAGAAGAAGCGAGTGGCCACCAGGAGTCTATGGAGCTAAGGGCACATAACAAGTGGGAGCCCCAGCGACGAGGTAGCGGAGGGGAGGGGGAATTCATCTAGAGGGTGATGGGGCTTAAGAGGGGCGAATATGGAGGCAAAGGAGGAAGGTGCTGGAGGGGAGGGTCCTGGAGGGAGGCGGGGTGGGAAGTGAAGGTTGAAGGTGCTAGAGGGGGAGGGAGGCGGGGGAGGGAGGAAGAGAAGATGGACGGAATTGCCATTTGCCCATAGTATTATTTCTATTACTACTGTGTCCAGCTGTTAATGCATTAGAGACATGGATGGACGGCAACTATACTGAGGAGCACAAGTGATCAAATTTAAAGAAGTGGCGCAGCTGATATTCCAAAAAGGGATATTTACACCCATAACCCTGAGTAATATCGTAATTACCCCCAGGTACCCTCGATAATCACGAATTACATCTAAAACCTTGAGTAATGCTTAACTCTTACACCCATAACCCCGTGTTAATTTTCATCCAATTTGCCGTTAACAATAATGGTATCCGTCCCGTATTTTATATTTTGTACCCTTTAACTTTTAATTATTTACAATAAGATAATCCCCTTCCTCCTCCTTCCCCTTCGTCCTCCAAGCTGCACATCCGCCTCCCCCAACCCGCCGGCCGCCCCGTCTCCCCTGCCCGGCAGCCGCCCAGCCCACCCCCCCCCCTCCTCCGGCTGCAACCCCAGGTGGAGCCCTCCCCCTGCCTGCCGGTCTCCCTGCCACCAGCTCCTCTGCCTCGTGCACTGCCCCACCGCCCCCTTCCGCGCCCCTCCCTACCCCACCAACTCGAACGCCGTGCCCCACCGTCCCTCCCTAACTGCGCACCACGCCCCCACAACCCCGCAACTTCTAGTCGACCCCCCCTCCCCCCTGACGCCTCCCTCCCTCCCTGCCTGCACAGTCCCCCACGGAAGGCACCGCATCATGCTCTGCGCTCGCAACCCAATCCCTCCCCCCTCCCCCCAGCTTCCGGTCGAGACTCCCCACCCCACCCGATGCCTCCCTCCCTCCCTGCCTGCGCAACCCCCTGCTCTGCACCCGCAACCCAATCCCCCCCACCCACCCGCACAACTTCCGATCGAGACCCCCCACCCACCACCCGCACAGCTTCCGATAGAACCCCCCTGCCTGCGCAACACCTCCCCCCCCCCAGCTCCCAATCGAGACCCATCACAGCTCCCTGCCTGCGCAGCCCACCTGCAGCTCCCAATCGAGACACACACACACACCCTACGCCTCCCTCCCTCCCTGCATGCGTAGCCCCCTGCTCTGCACCCGCAACCCAATCCCCCCCACCCACCCGCACAGCTTCCGATCGAACCCCCCTGCCAGCACAGCCCCCCCGCAACTCCCAATCGAGATCCCTCACAGCTCCCTGCAGCTCCCAATCGAGACACACACCCGACGCCTCCCTCCCCCCTGCTCGCCCACCCACCGCACCCCCCCCCCCCAATCACGTCAACACTCGTGCCTCGACGCCTGCAAGAAAAAATCTGTTTGCATGGATTCGATCTGAGAGTCGCTTGCCGAGGAAGGAGAGCTGGTCGGCGTGAGTCTGGGTTCCTGTATGAGGAAGGGGAGCAATCAGAGGGGGGGGGCTGTTAGTTTGATTTAATTTTAACCATTGGATTGGTGCTAGGTTAGATTAACTCCATGGTTTGGTTAAGTTTAACGGTTGAAACTAACAGAAGGTTATGGGTGTGAGACGGAGTAATATTCGGGGTTTCTCATGTAATTCGTGATTATCGAGGGTACATGGGGTAATTACGATATTATTCAGGGTTATGGGTGTAAATATTCCTTCCAAAAAAAGGAGCGGCATAACTGAAATTGCAGCATCTAAGAGGGGCACAAATGATAAAAACTCTAAATTATTATCATATTTCCATAATACATAAAGTGGAATGAAGTCAGTGAACATTTTTTCAAGAAATCAAAGAAAAATTCAAGTATAATACAACGGACACTTATAAGCTAACATCCAACAATTAGGAAAAAAGATGTGACAAAGGCTCTTGACTTCAAGTGAGATTTAAAAAAACATGCATGGAAGATCTATGATCAAATGCATCCTTTCTGTAAGAAATTCTTACCTTTAAAGAATACTTCTAGGCCTAGAGATAGGTGTGGAGGCCGAACATGTGCAGGAGAGAGTAGAGAGGCCAGAAGAGTGCGAAGGGCAGCCAACGGAAAATCTGCTCGAGTCACAGTTAACTCATCAAATGGAGAGAAATCCCTACCTTGTGCATCACAAGCATTTCTTGCCACACCTATAAGAAGTAGGTCCACGTCTGAACGCCATGATTCCGATTTCAAAGAACCACCCTGACAAATCCAAGCAAGTTTTCAGATGAACTGCAACATGCATTACCTAAACTAAAGCCGTGACATTATAAATAAATAGAAATCAAGCCAACCACATCATCCCTGATAACAGTCTCGAATTTGAACAATAACTTCAAGCCACTAGTGCAAGTGAAAGGAGATACAACGTCATTTATCTAGCACTACACCATCTCAAATATTATCTTGTTGCAGGATACATCCAAAAAAATTGAATCTAAGCAAATATATTTTCACACACACCAAGTTTCTTCTGTCAAAAAACAAAGTATTCACTAGTATAAGTTCAAGTTTATGTGACGGCGTCCTTTGTTTTCATATAGTTATCTCCGAAGGACGAAAATATTCTACCATGTACTGATGCTAAATATAAAAAATTGATTACAGCTATCTTGAAAATTTATGTGAGGATTAGAGATGCAGACATAGAAAAGATATAGACAGATGTTATGTTCTACAGATTCACCATTGCCATAAGATGTGTGCACTTGCAATTATGGAAAACTACACGAGAGAATTACCTAATATTTGCCCAAGTTTAGATAACTAGGTCGACAGACTTATCATCAAATTTACCGCAACAGTTTGTGGAAATATGGAGATGAACTTACCACAGTTACAAGGACTTCAAGTGCACCAAGAGCTGCTATCTGCACAGAAATCGGACCAACAGCTTTTTTGCGGCATGGATGCACTTCAACATTATTGTTATTTTGGCTTTTGTTTGGAGTTTCACTGGCTTGTTTCCTTTTCCTTGGTGCATTTTGAAATGAAAGCTCGGATTCAACTTTCATACTGTTTCCATCAGTTGCACAGATCCCATGACCAGAGGAATTAAGATCAAAAAAAGCATTATTAATTACTACCTGAGATAGATAAAGGGCCATCCCTGAAAGATAAGTTTAAATATTACTTCGCAACCCCAGATAGAAAGCAAGCAAAAAACTTAGGAAATACATTAAAGGAATGGACATATATTCTACAGATAACACGCTCATTTTTTTTCGATTTTGGAGGAAAGGATGTTATATGAAAAAGAAGCTTTAGACAAAAAAAGGAACTATGAATCTTAAGAAGTATATACCAGCACCCCGGGAAATCATCAGTTGTGCAACTTGATATATCTTTAACCTGACAGAAGGCATCGACGCTTTACCGAAAAAGTCTATCAAGATTTGAGCAATGCTAGCAGCATATGGCAGTAGCTGACTGCAAGAAACAGCATATGAAATTAGAATGAATATTTTAAAGTTTTCCTCTTACAAGTAAAAGGTCTGGAAGAAAATCAGAAATCTGCTATCCACAATGTAATGTTTTTTTGCAGCTTTAACTATTGCGCTTTATTTCTAAGAAAAACTAAAACAAATAAACAACCCACTTAACTGTGACAAGAAAAAAAAGCCGCTTTTACATATATACCCCCTGTAAACTTGCAATATTACATAGATACCTCTGCAAAGTTCGTACTTACAAAATACTCAAGTAAATTTCTCTATTTCACAAAAAAATACACTTCATTTAGCTCAGCATTAGCAGTGTTTTGTAAAACAGATACATGTACGGCACTTCTGTAATACAAAGGGTGTTTTGGTAAAACGGAGAAGCCTGCGGGAGTATTTTCACAAATACAAAGTTATCGGTAACATTTTCGAATTTAAACAGTTATTTAAGTAAAGCCCCGCAAATATAGTTGATAATATAACATGCTATACTCAGACAGACCCAGAGTAAAAGAAGTCAAATAGTTCCTTGAATGCGAATTCAGTTCCCAAAGTTATCATATCATTATTTTGTACAAAAATTTAAGCGCAACATAATGGAAACACCATTGATATTGCTAGATAATAGTGACTCGCGGGTTACCCCCTTCCATCGCAAATCAGAAAATCCCGTGACAGAGATGATGAAGATGGAGAGACAATGGCGATCTTTATACCTCTAGTTCTCCTTCCCTTAACCCCGGACGTAAAGACTCTCTTAGATGGTGGAGAGATTGGATGGTGGCTCTCTAATTCATAATTTTGTGGTCTGCATAATGAGCTACCATGTCTATTTTACAGGGTAGAGTTGGAGGGTTCAAGAGGATAACAAACCCTTCTATAACTGACTCCTGATAACTCATTAACCATCAACATGGGTCAACATAATTCGATTAAGTTAGTTCATTGATTCGGTAAAACTCACGTTTATTATCTCACCAATATTTCAAATGGACCACGTACGGAATTAATTTCAACATTGACCCACTTAGTTCATATGATCTTTAATGATAAGATAATAACTTTAAGCAAGCCTTTTCATGAGTTTTCTGTAATGTCAATGAATCGTATACTTTAATTGAATTAAACTAATATGATCATGACGATCACACATCATACAACTTGACACTATCGCTTCCATGTATCAATATCAAGTCAATCCGATCACCTCTAATTCAGAAGAATAACATCTCCAACTTTAATTCCATTTCTACGGTTATGTTATCTATTTGCAAACATATATGCATATTGTAACAATTAAATGATTCAAAAACATAAAACAAATGAGATTTATAATCATAATGAGCACCAAACAAAATGCGTTATTTTTGCAAACCCCAGGATTTGAGCCCTGGTCTTTTGGGTGGTAAGCACACTACACTACCATCAGACCATTAAGTGGGATCCCAAAATGTACTAATTAAGATTTCATAACAATGACTTGTTGAAAACACCCATTCCAACGATATGCTCGGAAAAAATCTTAGGTGTTAAACCTTTAGTTAGCGGATCCTCAATCATTAAATTAGTACTGATGTGATCTATTTATAATTCACAATTTTGTGGTCTGCATAATGAGCTACCATGTCTATTTTACAGGGTAGAGTTGGAGGGTTCAAGAGGATAATAAACCCTTCTATAACTGACTCCTGATAACTCATTAACCATCAACATGGGTCAACATAATTCGATTAAGTTAGTTCATTGATTCGGTAAAACTCAGGTTTATTATCTCACCAATATTTCAAATGGACCACGTACGGAATTAATTTCAACATTGACCCACTTAGTTCATATGATCTTTAATGATAAGATAATAACTTTAAGCAAGCCTTTTCATGAGTTTTCTGTAATGTCAATGAATCGTGTACTTTAATTGAATTAAACTAATATGATCATGACGATCACACATCATACAACTTGACACTATCGCTTCCATGTATCAATATCAAGTCAATCCGATCACCTCTAATTCAGAAGAATAACATCTCCAACTTTAATTCCATTTCTACGGTTATGTTATCTATTTGCAAACATATATGCATATTGTAACAATTAAATGATTCAAAAACATAAAACAAATGAGATTTATAATCATAATGAGCACCAAACAAAATGCGTTATTTTTGCAAACCCCAGGATTTGAGCCCTGGTCTTTTGGGTGGTAAGCACACTAAACTACCATCAGACCATTAAGTGGGATCCCAAAATGTACTAATTAAGATTTCATAACAATGACTTGTTGAAAACACCCATTCCAACGATATGCTCGGAAAAAATCTTAGGTGTTAAACCTTTAGTTAGCGGATCCTCAATCATTAAATTAGTACTGATGTGATCTATTTATACTCTTTGTTTCTCAACTTCCACCTTTACTGATAAATACTTCAATTCCATGTGATTTGCATCCTTAGAGTGCTTATCATTATTTAAGAAGAAGACGGTTGCATCATTATCACAATAAAGTTCAGCAACTTAGCAATATCGTCGACAATTCCAAGTCATAACACAAAATTCCGCATCCATAATCCTTAAACTATAGCCTCAAAGCACACTACAAATTCAGTCTCCATATTAGAAACAACAATGACAGACTTCTTCGCACTTTTCCATAACATAATTCCAACGAGTAGAAATATATAGTCGAAGATTGACTTTCTTATGTTGATGCATTCAGCAAAATCTAAATCTGTATATTCAATAATCTCACAATTATTGGAATGTCTGTAAGCATATATTCTTTGGTGCCTTGTAAATACCTGAGAACTTTCGTTGCAACTTTCCAGTGGTCCATACCATGATTACTTTGATACCGACCCAACATGCCAGTGGCAAAGCTAATGTCGGGTCGAGTACACGTCTGATCATACATGATACTCCCAACCAATGATGCATAAAGAATCCCCTTCATTTCGTTACGTTCCAATTCATTCTTTGGACACCAATCCAAAATGAATTCTTCTGTTTCTGAATAGGAACAATCCCCACAAAACACTTGTCCTTCCCGGATCTTTTCAAGATCTTCTCAATATATGCCTTCGAAGATAATCCTAACAGTTTTGTGATCTATCATGGAATATTTCTATTCCAATCACATAGGATGCCTCATCTGTACCTTTCATTTCAAAGTTTTCGAAAAGATTTTTTTTGTAACATGTAATAAACCTAAATCATTCGCAACCAATAATATGTTATAACATATAAGGTCAATATAATAAACTTGCTCTCACTGACCTTCATGTAGATATACATATCTACAATGCTCTACACAAGGTTCAGAAAGTCAGCATGGGGTATTTGTTCGGACAGGAGAAGCAAGTAAGCGGATAGGTGGAAGTATATGCGGAAGTATATGTGGATTATGCGGTTTCTATTATTTTGATATAAAATAATTAAAAATTATAAAATAAATTCAAACATTAGATATTTATGTTTCAAAAAAATATAACATAGAAGAAGTATGAAGTGAAAAACTTTTTTGTACAATGTGATTTCAACCGAAACAATTCCAAAAGGCATCCATTAAAAAGAGATCATAATATTCATAAAAAAATATCTAAGAATGTTGGCTCAAACAAAGGTTCATACACAAATAATCAAACACCTATTCTAAGTCGTCAAAACTAACATGAGAAACTTCATCATCGTTGCCACTGTCGGATTCCATGATAAATTATTCTTCCTCCTCCACACTTAGTAAGGCACCCACGTTCCTTTGGCTCCTCCTATGCTCCACCAATTCATCTGCTCTACTTGCCTCGCCGACCAAGCTCCAAATTAGTCCCGAGCCTTGGAATACCTCTTCCTTGCCTTCCTATGGTTCGATCCACACGCTCACATGTGTCCGATCCTTGGAAACGAATGGGTCACTTCCTTGTTGAGATTGTAACTCCGTCAAATTTGAGTTGAATTTCCCAAAAATCAAGTCATTCGGTCTCTTACTTTCAAGTCTTCCTTGGAATTCCTTTTTTAGTGTGGATCTGTGATGCAAGTATTTACTCAAAATGTTAACTAATTCAATCTTAATCAATAATCATAAATCACAAATGCGGGCATGTAATGCTGCAAAAGAGCTCCAATTCCTCCCACATCCAGAAGAAGAAGAGAATGTCAACTTTAATATCTTCATCGCCATCGCCTTCATGTATGGTGTCTCACCACCATATAGTGACCACCAAGTAGCCAAAAGAAAAAATAGGATGTCAATTCCTTAGTCCTTACATTCTTGAAATATGTGTAAAGCGTATACTATAAATTACATGCTACTACGTGAATCGAACACATCCTCATTGACGGATCTCTGCCTGATAACTAATGATTTTCCGAATGAACCCTCCATTTTTATGAAGAACCGTTTTTATTGTGATGACATCTTGAACGTCCAAATCAGGATAAAATATCTCCAAGCAGTACAAAAAGCCATTTATGACAAAGCTACCTTCTAAAACGACTTCATCATCCCAATAAAATAATAGAGGTTGAGATAGTAAACTACAAGGTAAAGAGAACTATCTAACCTCCCTCTTGACTTTGAATCAATGGCATCAATGTAGGACTTATATAAATGCTCAACATCTTTGAAAGACTTATCTCCTTCGCATCTTCAAGCTCTCCATACACAAAGCTCAATGATAGCCTCTGATCACCATCAACAATATGCAAGAGATAGACGAGCAGGGAAAAAATCTTCAAGATCAAGGAAACTTGGCTCCAAAATGATGTAATAAGAACAATTGATCCAACCATTTCGTCTTTCCTTGTCTTGGACCACTTGCACTCTCTCCATTCATCAGAAGAAAACATCAATCTCAGTTGCTCTTCTTTTCAAAGACACTTTGTAGCATGGGAAAACACGTGGCAAATTTGTTTTTCCTGTTTTGACTATCTCATCATTTTTGGTAAAGTGTCGCATCAGTTGAGTGTCTTTGCATGGCTATAGATGAAAAAGTAGTGTTCTGGCCTTTGCTATGTAATTTTTGATTTTCGGCTCTTTGCCAATTTCTTCAAGCATGAGATCTATGCAATGAGTAGCGTAAGATGACCAAAAAATATTTTCGATATTTGGTCTTGAGGAGCCTCCCGACCGTCATGTTAGCATATGCATTGTCAGTTACGACTTGCAGAACATTATTCACTCCAACTTCATTGATGCAATCCTCCACCAAGGAGGATATATATTCAGTGGTGTGTGCATCGGTTGATGCATCCATGAACTTCAAAAAACATGTGCCCAACCTACAGTCAACACACAAGTTCATTATGCTTCTTCCCCTCATGTCAGTCCATGCGTCTGTCATGATGGAACATCTACTTTTC
Organism: Ottelia alismoides; assembly: GCA_037367405.1. Taxonomy (NCBI): domain Eukaryota; kingdom Viridiplantae; phylum Streptophyta; class Magnoliopsida; order Alismatales; family Hydrocharitaceae; genus Ottelia; species Ottelia alismoides. Next base: position 376,855 of record JAZKJV010008104.1, on the reverse strand, counting down.
TTCCATGCATCCTTATGTCCTTTCAAAAAATCTTTTGTTTCTTCCACTTCATCCTTTAACAAAGGCTCTGCATCTTCATAATAAGATAGAGACTTGTAGCCGCTTCTGTATTGGTCAATTGCTTCGCATATGCGTATGAAGGAGTTCTTAGTCGCCACGTTGAAAGGAATATCACAGTCATAGAAATACCTATTACTTCTACTATGGGCAATAACGAGGGATTCATCAGTAACGAGGGATAATTGAGGTCAATTCAAATTAGCCATAATTTCTTTTTGGCTACATATTTTCTGACGTGTGTGCATTCCTCCTTGGCTAGTGTTTCCTTGATAACGATTTGGTGCATTGTCCCAAATGACGTAATATCATCATTAGCTGATCGTGGTCTTTTTACAGGACATGTTCCTTCACAAGGTGTTGTGGAAGAGCATGTAGCTCTAATCACCACCTCCTCTCTCATTTCTTTTCAAACTGATAGTTTTCTCGCTCTTCTTCATGATTCCCTCTACATAATCACGTATCTCCTTCTGCACTTCAAATTCCGACTTTGGACATGATTTGCAATTCATTTTTGATGTACCCAAGATGTTGTTTCATTCGGTTGATTCTCCTTTCAAGAGCTCGTCACACAGGACAAGTCATGGAATTCAGATCAATCTTCTCCATGAGATACATAAATTTCAATCCTGGATCGATGGATCCAGATGGAATATAAAACGCATATTCCGTAAAATGCGTGGGTTTTGAATCCATGATAATCCAGATTCACGAAAAGATAGTTAATAACATAAATCCATGTTTGATTTGTATAGATTACCAATATATATAGAGGAGCTCCCAATGCTTCAGCACATTTAACTTTTTCCTAATCAAAGTGAACTACGAGTGAACTAAATTCGCATTTAGGGCTAAATGTTGCAAAATGATTTATGTGCTTAAAATTGTATTTAGGGCTAAATGCTACAAAAGGAAGAACTAAAATATTTGAACTAAAAGGATTTCTGCTACAAAATCTAAAAGCAAGTACGGGTTGAAATTGGTTGAAACCAGTATTTGAACTAAAAGCGTTATTTGAACTAAAAGGGTTTCTACTACATTGGACATAGCACATAGTTCACCTGCATAGAATCCTACAAAAGGATTTCTGTTACAAAATCGTATTTATTTGAACTAAAAATATTTCAGAGAAGTATGCATATAGTTATATCTAAAAAATAAAACCGTAAAAGGATTTTACTATTTACGGCTAAATGGAGAGCGCACCTTGGCGGATGGCAGCTGCAAGTTCGAGATGACAATGGCCTTGGAGCAGCCAAACGAAGGAGGAGAAGGTGGTGGAGGAGCTCAGGCGAAGGAACAGCTCTTGGCGGAGCACACCGGAGGCAGAGAAGCGGTTGTTGGCGAAGGAGCACACCGAAGGCAGAGGATCATCTATTGGTGGAGCACACCAGAGGTGGAGGGGGTCTGTGGGGATGAGGTTAGGGCTTCGTAGCATCGAGGGTGAGGGATGGTTTGGGACTTCATAGCGTCGAGGATGCGAGGGTGGGTTCTTTTCTATCAGGAATCGGGTGGGCTATTGGGTCGGGTACAATGGGGCACAACAACTTATGATCTATTACAGATATGTGGCTGCATGTGCAGAATACTCGAATCTAGTATGCACCAATAACACATAACCAATGCGTAGGTCATATGCGGGTGCGCTACATGGTCCGATATTTCTGAACATTGACCCTACAAATTCATAAAGATGTAATGGTATTATTAAACTTGATATACCATTGATGGGAAGCTTTTTTTGATTCATATATTGAGGTATTTAATTTAAATACTAGATTTTCCTTTCATGTGATCCTAAAACCTTCGGCTTGGTCCATATAAACACGTTTCTCTAACTCTCCATTCAAAAAGATTGTCTTTACATCCATTTGGTGAAGCTCCATATCATAATGAGCCACCAAAGCTAAAATGATTCTTAAGGAGTCCTTTGAAACCGGAGCAAATGTCTATTTATGATCGATGACAATCCTTTTGAGTAAAGTCCTTTGCAACAAGTCTAGCTTTATATCTTTCAATGTTACCTTTAGAAGTCATGCTTGATCTTAAAAATCCATTCACATCCGGCTCCTTTAGATCCTTCAGGTAACTCCACAAGATCCCAGTCATTGTTATTGGTCATTGACTCGAGTTTCTTCTTTGATAGCATTCAACCAACTTTTCAAAATCATTACATTACATGCCTTGATGGAATGAGTTTGGATCTTTATCAATGCACAAGTCATATTCATGCATGCATAGACTATTGATGAATCCATAATTGAATATCTTTGTTCTTTTTATTTTAGCTTAAAATCCATGCAAACACCTATAAATAACAATTAATTCATATTATTTTATCATTCTTCATTGATTTGTTATATTCAATATTTATCAATCATTTACACCAAATAAAAGATAAAGAAGAAAGAAAAAAAAGAAAGAGAAGGTTGTAAATATGAAATAATTACATATTGACTCGAACCCCGAGACCAAGCCACACATTGGAATGGTCGACAAGGAATAAAGCAGGAGGAGATAGGGTCCATAACGTATAAAAAATCAAGAAACCAATTCTCACATGTATATATTCATCATTTTTTCACCTTGTACACATTTTTACCTATTTTATTTACCAATAAAACAAGCTTAAATAAAAATACTTCCTTCATCAAAGTTGTTTCATAACAGTATTTATTAATTTATAAAAAAATATCAGAAAATGTATTTAATGAATAAAATAAATAAATACAATGAACCCGAAAAGCCGCAAAAAGTCAACTTTCAGTTTCACAGCTATTTATAAAAAACTTGAAATCGACCAAACTCACTTTTTAAACTTCATTTCGTAACTAATACTATTTATTAAAAATACCAAGAAATCGTAGAATAAATAGCGTGAGTTTTGGCGTTTGGATCCCTTTGTATATGTGTACTATATGTATATAAAACTTCTTTATTTTCTATTTAATTATTCCTAACTCAAATTAACTTAATTCTTTTTAAATTGTTTATAAAATCAATACAAAAATACAAAAATATAATTTAAAATAATTGTGAATAAATACTAATAAATCTCGAAATCTAAAAGCCGTCAAGCCTAACTTCCGAATGTCAAAATAACATTGTTGTCGGGAGGCACGGCGAGGGTAGCTAGGTTCTTCTCTTAGCCTGCAATTCTTGGTTTGTGTACATATCTTCTTGTCTTCTTCTGTCTATACATGATTGTGGATCTGCTTAGTGTTGAGGAGTGAGCACTCAGATTGAGTACCGTGTGCCGTGAGAGGGCTTATACAACGCTTGCAGGATCCGATTTTGTTGGACATTGAAAGCCCCCCAAGGATCAGACTTTGGATATTTATCTGAGATTACTTTCTCTTGCTCTTCTCATTTTACGACATATTCACATTTTAGTTTCAATGTCTGATTGTTTTATTTTTTGCTCCATTTTATTTTCTTCATTATTTTTCATAACTGTTTCTGACGCATTCTTGTTTCATCTTTGTTGCGAGGGCCCGCGAAGCGAGGGAGGCCATCTTTTGGCCACGCCTCCTTTCTCCAAGGAGTTCAAAGGATCGCTAGTGACAGGAGTCGTCCTCCGCAGCGAGGAGAAGTGAGTTAAGCCTCAGAACCACACGATTCGTCACTGTGCTCCACCGCACGTGAGAGATGAGTCTCCGGACAAGACGAGCCACCAAGGCAACGACTCGGAGGTGTCCTCCACCTCTAGCACATGCATCATTCTCCATCACGTAACCTTAGATGTAGATTTCATTTTAATTTGATTTGTAATTGTAGATCGTTTATATATATATATATATATCCACAAATATGTATAAAAATTGTACATTCACTAAAATAAAATTAAAAAGATAAAAGACCAAACCTTTACGGTCTCCAATTGTGTTGAGTTGGTGAATCCGGCGTTGTCTTGTGTTTTGTATTGTGAGTAGTCCAGATCTCATCTAACCTTTCATCTATTCCTCTCTCTCTTCTTTCTTTCGGCTATGATCACGATGATAGGAAGGAGATCTCTTAGGACGACTCTTGCGACACGTTATTCGCAAGCCTCTCCATATGTAGGTCGGTTACAGAGAGCCCAAACCCTCTCTTTGAACCCAAGTTCTCATCCACTCTTTTTCCTCTTGACCACTATTCTTCTTCTTCATCATAGTCTATTACACAGCAGTTTCAGCAGTTCTACGTTGATCTGTCAGAGCCTGGTTATAGATTCTTTCTCAATTTCAGAGGCAGACACTATGGCTAGGAAAGCACCCAACAGTCGCAGATCATTTCTATAGTGATCGACCAGGCATCGATCAACATCAGCTTACTCACATCCCTCGAGTCCATGCATAATCAGAATTAGGAGCAAGGAGGGTGATGACTGAGGTTAGAGCTGAGCTTACACAACTGAGGCAGAGGAGGGATGATGAGAGGCTGAGATTTTCCTGATGATGCTGTTAAAGAGAGACTTGAGGGTCAAGAAGCTAAGATTCCACCTAGACCTGCCCGTACGATGAAGGAATTGTACAACCCCGGTGCAACTACTACACATCGGTTGATTCGTTTGCCTACTATTCTTGGTGACTTTGAGCTTCGTCCTCAGACCATTCAGCTTTTTCTCAAGTTCCATGGGCATTCTACTAAGGAGCCTCATCTACATCTTCAGGACTTTGATATGATTTGCAGCATTGTCCACGATAGGCATGTGGACGGGGACACCATCAAGATGTTAATGTTCCCATTCTCCTTTATCGATAGAGCAACCTATTGGGTGAAGCATCTGGGAGAATTGTCACTACTTGAGAGCAATTGAGGACCGAGTACTTGAACAAGTACTATCCACTCGGTCGAGCCAATGCAGTTAGAGCCATGATCAGCAACTTCACTATAATCCTGAATGAGCAGTTCCATGAGGCTTGGGATCGATTTATAGAACTCATCGACAGGTGTTCACATCATGATATCAGCAAGCCCAATCTAGTATAGAGCTTCTTTTGTGGGCTGACACCTGAGCTGCAGGGGCTAGTGAATACCACTTGTAGATCTTACTTCTCCAAGCAAAAAGATCGGGTCTAGGCCATATATGAGATGGCAAAGAACTATACATTGATGATCCAGATGTGTGTCTACACACATGGGAAGCCTCCACATCAGGCATCACATTCTAGAGTGGCACACATTGAGGTCAGATCTTCTTCTACTACATCAACACAGATAGAGTCCTCATCTGTTGATATGGGGATTATTTGTCAGAAATTATTCCGCATGAAGGTGATAGAGAAGAAGTGCCAGGGTCTAGATAAGCTCGACAAGATTGACGAGCTGACCTAGCGTTTGAGTGACCTGAAGACACAGGTCATGTACCTTCAGGAGGTACAGATGGCTTCTACGCTTTTCTTCACAGTCACAGGCTGATTCGGGGAGTCGTACTCCATATTCTCAAACTCAAATGCAGCATATTCACCATATTCATTCTGAGCCAGCACAGAATACTCCCCAGCAAGGCCTTAAATGTCAGGATTTCAGTTTCGTTTCGATCGAAACGAAGATTCGGTCGAAATTCGTTTCGGTCAAAATCGACCAAAATTTCGACAATTTCAGTCAGTTTTTGAACATGGACACCCAAAATTTCGGTCGATATAGGACATTTCGGCCGAATTTCGATCATCACCGAAACCAAAAATTCGATCGAATTTTGTCGAAATTTGATCCCATGCTCCCCAGTACCAGACGCAGCAGCAACCACCATATTCTGATACTCAGATGGTGGTCTATCAGAGTGATCGGCCTATTTCTACTCTGCCACCATACATTCTAGAGCAGCATGAGCCGTTGATTGAGGTCAACGGGGATTTGATACAACCGGTACCCACAACAACCAGGATCTGTCGAAACCACCCCGGTTTCCGTTGGATTACAGGAGGTGATTCTTCCCAGCAGCAGTCTTAGCACGTTCAAGGCAGAATAGAGAGCTCGGTCCTCGTCCTTCATATCAGGGTACACAGTGGAAATAGGGTGCATATCCAGCTCAGCACACTTATACCCAGCAGCAGCCCCATGCTTATACTCAGCAGCAGCCTCATGCTTATTCTCAGCAGCCTCATTTCCAGATAGGCAACTCATCTGGGTCTCATACTCCTTATGAGAACCCAGTGTTAAAGGATCTAGCCCGTTTTGATTTCTGAGCAGCATACAAACATTTAGGCAAGAGATGGATGAGTTTAGACACGAGATGATAGATCTCGTCACGGGCAAGGCCGCTATCCTTGCTCAGATCTAGCCAAATCCAAACAATCTGAAGAGAAAGTCCGAGCAGGTACAGTCGACAGAGACTACCATTCCGAGTGAAGGCAAGGAGAGGATGCACATGCATATTCAGGCAAGCAAGATGAGAAGAGAGAGCGGGACTGAGGCTGTTATACCGATTGTTGATGGTGGTGCTGATGCCACCAATCCTGACGATCGAGAGGGTGGTATTGATGCTGTCATTCTTCCAGCTACCGACGATGGTGTTGATGCCACCATATTTGTTGAGCCAGAGAGCGGTATTGATGCGTTATACATACTGTTGACGGTGGTGCTGATGCCACCCAGTTTACTTGTACATATATACCTGCTGATATAGCTACATCTTTATTCTGTGGTGAGGATAGAAATATACAAAAAATGTAAAAAAATAGAAAATCCAAAAAGAAAAAATAAAAGAAAGGGTTCTTCTTATACTACTACTAGTTCATCTTGTGGTGATGGTGATGATCGTATTGATGCTAGTCATACTCATGTGAGGAGACTTATTCATGTTTCTGACCCTCGCACTTCTGAGGAGGGTCCATATGTTCATTTTCCTCAAGCATTCCGCTTAGGGAAAGGAAATTAAAAAAGAAAATCTCAAAAAAAGACAACTCATGGAGTTAACAAGAGCATGATTGATAGATTCCAGATACAACTGATTCTTTCAGAGGCCTTGGCACACATACCTCTCTTCCAGAAGAGCCTTAAAGAGAAGACCACAGTCTGTAAGAAGAAGAGGTGCAATCATTGTTCAGAGATTCATGTGCTCACCAAAGCGACATGTTATGTCATCCATAACAGCCTTCCAGCCAAGAGACCAGATACATGAGCTTCATATATCAGATGTCAGATCCAGGAGCAGAGATTTGATCGCACTCTATGACAGGGGTTCCTCAATTAACCTCCTTCCCCTCTGCTTTGCTCGACAAGTTCGAGGTTGGGCCTCTTAAACCAAGCAAGATGGTCTTACAGTTTGTTGATAGATCGATCAAGAGGTCGAAGGGATTACTCAAGGACGTTGTCGTTACCATTCAGGATTTGCAATTCCCCGCGGACTTTGTCGTGTTGGACATGGAGGTCCTTGAATGTGTGACCGATACCTCGATCATATTAGGCCGACCTTTTCTGCCGACAGCGAAGACCGTGCCTGATTATGATAGCGGGAAGGTGTACTTTGACGTCGAGGGCGAGAGTATACAAATAGAGACGATCGAGGATTCTATGGCCAAAGCCAGATCAGAGCAGATGTCAAAATACAGAGCCAGACATCCATCATGAGTGTGATTTTGTGATTACAGATGATGAGGCAGTTTGGGCAGTTCCAGTTTCACGTTCTCTTGTCACAATTTCAGAGTCGTCAAATTTCCAGTCACCAGTTGATGAGAGTTCGAATAGCACACTTGTGGAGCAGGGTACATTAGAGGCTGAGGAAGTAGATTCTGGTATTGAAATGGATTTTGTTTCTTGTGATTCAGACAGTAATCCCTCCAATTCAGACATGAACCTTGATTGGCATGATTTTGATGAGTATATTCCGTGTTTGATTTCTGCAAGGCCGACAACGAGTATGGTGACCAAGCCAGTACAGTTTTGTCAGTCATCAGTTGGGCAGTCTCCATCAGATTCAGATGATCAGAGAGAGCTTTCACATACAGATCTGGTTGCTTTCAGTCGGGCCCTACTCCCACCCACACGGAGTTGAAGCCGTTACTATAGAGCATAACCTACCAATTCCTCACAGGAGAGCCCAAAATATTTCCAGTCATAGTCTTTGTTGATTTGACCGATGATCAAGAATCTCGCCTCATGGAGGTTCTTGAAAGAAAGTGCAAGACAATCGGATAGTAGTAGCAGATCTCCACAGGATTAGTCTGGCTTTGTGATCCACCACATATTTTTAGAGGCTAGTGCCAAACCATCTTGTGAGTTTCAACGGAGGCTGAACCCGAACTTTGAGAGGTCCATATATAATCATCAAAAATTGTAGGTCTCCTTTGGTCTTTCAAAGCGTCTTAAACCAACTTGTGATTGTGGTGCACTTGACTCATTTACGTCTAGTTCATTAATAAAGGAATTATCATTTAATGTGGATTTCATTTCTTGATTTTCAATATCATTATGTGGAGGTGAATCCACAAGTGAAATATCCATTCTGGAAGATTCGAGCATAGATGGAGTCGATACTTTATCCATATCTTCCTTAATTTCCACATTTTGTGATTACTCCCACTAACGATGTCATTCTCAATGAAACGAGCAGTACCACTCTCAACAATTCTTGTACTATGCTTGGACAATAAAATATGTATCCTTTTGACTTTTCAGGTAACTAATGAAAAATCCACTGACTATCCTAGGATCTATTTTTTTCATGTGTATTATATACTTTAACTTCCGATTAACTTCCCCAAACACGTAAGTGTCTCAAGCTAGGTTTCATACATGTCCATAGTTCAAAAGGTGTCTTTTGAACTGCTTTACTAAGAACCCTATTGGGTAAATATGCTGATCTCCTTAATGCCTATGTCCACAATGAAAGAGGTAAAGTGCAACTATTTATCATGCTCCTGATCATTTCCATTAATGTACGATTTCATCTTTCTGCAACACCATTTCTTTCGGTGTTCGGGGCATTGTGTATAATCCACAAATACTCTTATTTTTCAAGGAATTTGCAAATAGACTCGGATGTCGACATATCTCATCATACCTTCCAAAATATTCATCATCTCAATCAGATCTCACCACCTTTTATTTTTCTTATCCAATTGCCTTTCAACCTCATTAATAAATACCACATAGAACATTTACTGCTTGAGTTCTTTCATGCACAAATGAATATATCCATACCGGCGCCTTGAGGAATCTCTCCGACCGATGCCTTGAGGTGGATGGGAACTGGATGTCGTCTTTCCGTTCGAATCTCTCCGACCGGCGCCTTGAGGAGTTTCTGCAGCTGCTCGACGCGCTTTGGGAGGCCTCGGGGCCCTCCTTGGGTCGTGACCACTGGGCTTGGCGTGGTGGTTCCTTCACGGTAAGGAGGGCTTACTCGGCGATCTGCAAGCCTCTTCCCTCTCTTTCGACGGAGCTTGTGAGGGATTGCGCTTTCGTCTGGGGGCTGGGTCTTCCGGCGAAGATTGCTTTCTTCTTTTGGTTGTTCCGGAGGAAGAGGCTGATGACGCGGGACCGCTGTACTAGACTTCTCAGGGCTGTTTCTAACAGGTGCTGTTGTGTGAGGGGGGGTTGAGATCCCGGAACATCTCTTCTTTTCATGCTCGTCCGTGTTACCGGTTTGGGCTAACCCGGGCCTGGGGTGGGTCGACAGGGATGGGATAGAGGATTTCTGCAAAGTGTTAACCACGGTCAGGCATCGGCCAAGGGCGGAACTGTTGCGGCCTCTAGCTTTGGTCTGGTCTATTTGGCTGGCTAGGAATGAGCTGGGTAACCCTTGTAGCCGGTTTCTTTGATGTGTGTTTGGATTATTTTTCCTTAATGTACTATATACACAACCCTAGGTCCGTAAAATCGAATTGAGGTAAAATTTCATTCTTAATATGTCCACAATATTCTATCCTGAGATATATAACTAGCCTCTGATGCCATAAAAGAGCAAAGCATTTATCAGATGCATTCCTTTTTCACACTCACATTGCATTCAACATAAAACAAGAAATTCATAAATATAGTATCAAGATTAAAACGGTAGAAATAATTCTCCAAAAATACCAGAACCATAGAAGTACTTATTCCTAAACATTGAGAATGATCCATCAGAATCCTTGAAAGAAATCCTGAACTATCTAGTCTGTAAATGGAAACAAGATTTCTAGCACATTCATGAACGTAGAGACATCCTTCCAGATCAACTTGGCATTCAGTGTCCATGATCAATCCGTAAATCTCAATTCCCTCTATTTGTGCCTTTATCCTATTTCTCGTTAGCAAGTACTACTCACTTTCCCATATGTTCCGGATTATATGAAATCCATGTAATATGTGAGACACATGAGTAGTTGCATCAGAATCTAACCACTAAGTGTCATTAGGAATATCTGTAATATTTGCTTCGAAGCAAATGGAAAACATAATGCATACCTTTCTTTTCGAATTATGCAAGGTAATCTTTATTCATATGCCCAGACATCTTACAAGAAGCGCTCGATTTCTTTGCATTACTCCCTTAGCTTTCATGGGATTTTCCTTTGTTCCTTTTGTTTGTGTGGTTTTTATTGTTGCTAGCCCCTATTGTAGTCTTTTTCAGTAGCCATGAGGTTCACTGAGTGTTCTCTTATCTTTTTTAGGCTCTTGAATGCGCATAGCTTACAGTTCCATGAAAACTCCACTTATCCTTTAAGGTGTTGTAGTCTACCTGGAATTGCCCAAATTCAATAGGAAGGGAGTTTATGATAAACTATACTAAGAGCATCTCGTTGACATCCATCCCCAAGGTTTTCAAATTCATTGCGAGATTGAACATTTCAGTTACATGATCCATCATGGAGTTGGACCAATTAAATTTCTTCGTGGTCAACTCACTTATTAATATCCCAACAATGGACTTATCAGCTATATTGAACCGTGAGTACTCAATTTTCTTCATGAAGTCCTAGGCATTGACCGATTGATATTCTTTGTCATTGTTATTTTCATCGGACTCAGACAAAGCCTATTCGGTCTCTCCCAAGCCTCATAATATAGCTTTTCATCCTCGATGATGTTTTCTGTAATGGCTTGTGTGATCTTCAACTAATGCATGGTCCAAATTCACCACTCTGAAATGGAATTGAATTTCTTTCGACCAATCGGCATAGTTGAGTCCGTTGAACTTGACTATAAATTGCCCAATGCAAACAAGTTCATAACTGCTGAAATTGTAAATCAATAATACATACGCTATCAATAATGCTTTGAGAAATAAGTTACTAACCTATACGCGAGAAATGCAAATTAAAATTTTCTTTCACAATATGTTAATAATCACATTTGAGTGGAATAGTAACATATCAGTATATACATAAGTGATGCAATTAGATGCACTATAACATGTAATTAAATATCTCATGTTTAATTCATGTTTTTCCATCTTTGCATGTAAAACACATGATTCATTAATTAACCACTTAATATATATAATCACAGACAATGATCCACCTTTGGGTGATCTCCTAGTCCATGGCAATACTAGTTTGATTATCGGAATAAATGTTGTGCACTAAATTTAATTTCATACATCACTTTGGTCACTAACAACTAATTGAACACTATAATTTTGTTTATCTAATAAATATGCATAAGATAACTTTACAAATTGCATTTTAGTTAATTATCAGGCATACAGATTATACTGTTATGACTATTCACATATAGAAGACATCAAATATGTAATTTATATGACTATAACATCTAAACCCAATATTTAATAGAATGATTCATCGGAGCCCAAACAAGTCAATGCTCTTAATCATGCCATTAGCCTTTACGAATTACATTAATCTCAAAGATGGCAGAATAATCAATGACAGATTCAAAACTATCATGATAAAGATTGAATCCACAAATTATTGGAATTAACGTAAACGGTAACCATAATAATTTGTTTCGAATGGCGGTAACAAATAAGGGGGAAAAGAGAAAAATAAGGAACTCCGCCTTAAATCCACAATGATAAATCCCCTCTTAGTTTTTTTAAAGGCACAAGTACGTGCTAGATGGAGGTTTCCGTAATTAGAATATCATGTGCCAATAATTATCATAGTTGCAACCACCGTAACCCCATCTTGAATTCTCTTATTTTCTTTTAGATAAAACAAATCACAATAGATTCTGAATAATTTTAAATTATCAAAGATGAAGTCAATATAACAAATGGTTCCAACATAAAGTTTTCTTGTAGACTAAATCAAACGTAAATTAATCTTACAAGAAACGGAATAATAATAATATGAAACCTTGCGGAATCAAATAATCCATAATATTGACGATGAGAAATCAATAGTTAACAAATTTAATAGTGTTATTTTCATCAAAGTCAAGCAATCATAACATGGCTCTGCTGTCAGATTGTAGGAAAATTTAAATGCATCATAATGATAACAACATTGATATTGATAGATATCACGGGTTACCTCATTCCATCGCATTCAGAAAATCTCGTAACAGAGAAGATGAAGATGGAGAGACGATGGTGATCTTTATACCTTTAGTTCTCCTTCCCTTAACCCCAGACATAAAGACTCTCTCAAATGGTAGAGAGATTGGATGGTGGCTCTCTGATTCCTAATTTGGTGGTCTGCATAATGAGCCACAATATTTCTTCTATAGGGGTAAAGTTGGAGGGCCCAAGAAGATAACAAACCCTACCATAATCGACTCTTGATAACTCACTAACCGTCAACATGTATCAACATAATTCGGTTACTTTTATTCATCGACTCAGTAAAACTCATATTTATTATCTCACCAATATTTCATATAGACCACGTACGGGACTAATTCCAACATATTCCATATGATCCTAACTTATCGAGTTGAGTTAATAGTCCATTTGAGTATATGACATGTTCTATTAAAGGCCAACATACCCAACCTCTTCAACCGAAATCTCTGATTGAAAAAAGCACGATAATTCATAGTGAAATTCCAAACAAATCATGCCCCATAATGGTTAGTTCAATTAAAGTTTTTTCAAAAGCCAAAAGAGGGGGAAACGCGCAAAGGTATCCATCCCAAATATATTAGATTATAAAGACAATGAGAACTTATAGTGGTCAAGACTCGAGTAGAATTTTGATAGGAAAAATTATATTTTCCACATAAAAAATACTCCAACACAAAAATTACTCCATTTCTGGCCAGCCAAATCGCCCAAACAGCAGCTAATGGGTAGAGCAATTCCACATTAGGGTGATGTTTCGCATAAAGAGAGTATCCCAGAATTTCTGAAGGTTCTGAAGGTTTGAGGTAAGAACCGATTGTTGCCATACTCTCGACGTCTTCCCACAAGTGAAAAAATGTAATCACATCGTCTCCACCTAGTCATTGCGGAGCAGGCAAAGCTGAGATGTGCATGGGAAGATTTTGAAGCAATGGTATTTGATTAAGATATGTCATATATGCATGAGCCAAAAGAAGACGCTAATGCGGCTGGGGAAATTAAGGCTAAACAAAAACCGACAATCATGGGCTAGAAACTCAGAAGAGGGCAGTGTTGAACTATTCAACTCTTTATATGTGTGCTTAACTGTAAAATCTCCCGCTTTCCAGGTCCAATGATCTATCCCACCCTCATGTCCAGAGATGAGAGCGAGAGAATCCAAGAGATGTAAAAAGTCATTTAGACGTTGATCAGAAAATCCGCAACAAAAAAAGGCATATAGTTCCCATTCTCCCAAGTCCCAACATTTGCCACCCTTGCATTCCAATTAGCAGCTAGGTGAAGAGCCATGGATAGCAGGTCGTCAGCGGACCTCCATGAGTCTAATCATCAGTCCAAAAGGCGAAGGATTGACCATCAAGCACAAGACGGAATACGACAGGTAATTGTGAAATAAGAGTGATGATGTCATTCCAGAAAGCTGAAGCATAAAAGGAGGGTTGAGGATGTAAAACACCTTGTACTTTAATCCATAAATCTGACAAATGAACCTGCAACATAAGTCTTCGCTTCTACACCCAAATTCTAGATACCCATTTTACGAGTAATACCATGTTCATAGTCTCAAGACAAGCCACTCCAAGACCCCTCTCTCCTTTGGGGAGTGTAACTGTGTCCTAATTTGCCAAATGAATCACATGACCATCCTGACTGGAGCACCTAAAAAATTTCCGCATGATCATCTCAAAGCGTCTACGGATCCCAACTAGAAGAAGACGAGAGGATATGAAGAACACAGTGATCATCGCAAGGACAGCCTTCACGAGCACCAATCGACCACCTCTAGAACGGATTGCAGCCTTCCATCCAGATAATTTTTTCTCCATCTTCTCAATAAAAGATAACCAGTCTGCATATATAAGTTTGTTTGCCACAAGTCAAAGGAAGACTGAGATACCGAATCGACAGTGAGCCAAGCTCTGTCCCTAACTCCTCAACACAAGCTAACGCATCCTCTTCTGACATGTCAAAGGGGACAACCATTGATTTACTCTGATTGAAAATCATAATAGAAAGTTCACCAAAAATCTTCAAGGTCAACACCATCCCCTCACCTCACTACAATAAACAGTATCGTGTCATTGATGTATTGGAGTAAAGGAACATAAATGTCCCCGCGTATCCAAACATCAAACCATGTAACGTAAACTGGTCCACCATGTGTGCCAGCACATCGGCTGCAATAACGAAAAGCAAAGGAGCAAGGAGGCATCCCTACCTAACCCCTCTCGGGTTGAAAAAACCCCTCAAGACGGCCATTAACTAGAACCGTATAAGATGATGTGGTGACATATATCTTCATCCAAGAGATCTAGACCGAAGAAAAACCTCTCCTCGCTAGAGCTGCCCGTAGAAAATGTCAATCAATCACCATAAGCCTTTGAGAAATCAACCTTCCAAAGCGACCCGCTAACTTTCCTTCTTTTCCGTTTCGCAATAATCTCGATAGTCGCAACCAAACTGTCACCCATTTGTCTACAAGGAATGAATGTCGACATATAGGTGAATCGATACGATCCATAACCACATTCAGTCTATTAGCCAAAACTTTTGCAATCACTAGGTATATTGCATTAGAGAGTGTGATAGGCCTAAAATCCTCCACCCTCTCCGAGACCTCCTTTTTTAAGGAGAGAAAAGAGAGCCTTGTTCACACGGTAGAACCCACCATTGTCATTTGTAAACTCGTCAGCAACCTCCAAAACTTCTCTGACCACTAAGGTCCAGAACTCACGATAAAAGTAAATCGACAAACCATTAGTGCCAAATGCCCCATCAGCATTTAAGTTCCAAACTGCAACTTTGAGCTCCTCCAAAGTGACACTCCGAGTAAGATGTCTTGCATGTTGTTCGGATAGAGTTTGTGTCTCTAGACCTGACCATCTCCACTACCTATTAGTAGAAACCTGAGAGAAGTTTATGAAGTACCCTGCTAGAGTTATTCCTATATCTCGATCCCCTTCAACCTGCCTTTCATTCACCAACACATACCGAATGAATTTTACCTTTGCCTTCCACTTGCCAACTTGTATGAAAACTATGTATTTGCATCTCCCTCACTGAGCCACGATTGTCCTGGTCTTTGCTTCCACTTCGTCACTTGTTTTTTATCCTCCAGTGTGATTGTTTTCTAGAAGTTGGCCCTCTCCCTAAGCTCCAACTCGGAGAAATCTCCGTAGTCTTCTAGTCTATCCAATCTACAAACCTCTTCCTCTGCCACCGTTTTCCAAGCTTTTCTCATCTCACATACCTCCTTGTTTTCTGGAAGGGAATTAAGTTTATGAGGCAAGCACACTACAGCAGTGCCAGAGACCAACATAGAGGACCAGTGATCTGAAAACATCTCTTTGAATACTCTTCCAATAGCCAAGCCTTATTAAATGTGAAAAAAATCACCCATGCATGATCAACATCACAGTATCAAATTAACGTAGTATGATCTAACCTGGACCTTTGTCTAGATGAGGCTACCAAGAATAGAGGATACATGTCTAGGAGTTGGGTCAAGGCAAGACACCGATCCAATCTTAACAAGGACCCAGAGTTGCGGCAAGTGAATCTTGAGTCAGTAGTGTATATGACCTCCAATTGCAAGTCGGCAATCAACTCGGCAAACTCCAAAAAGCGAGAGTCCTGACCTCCACACAACTGGGGACGGTTAGAGGAGAGAAGGGACACATTAAAATTCCCTCCCACCAACCAGGACACATTCAGAAAAACATTCCTGACCTCCCAAATTTCAAACCAAAGTCCTGACCTACATGCAGTAAAAGTAGGCTTGTAGACACACAAGGCCAGTACCAAAGTGTTGAAGCCAATAATTCAGAGGACAATTGATTGAACACGTCTTCCCTTCTGTTCAGCAACAAAAACAAAAAGAGAGCACTTCCAAGGTAGGACAACCCCCTGCACTGCCTAATAATGCTTCAACGGTTATAAAATCTGAAAGTGCCCACGTCCCCATGGAATTCCACGTCACATCTGAACAGGATGCAGTTGTAATTCCTTTAATAAATTATAAAACAATATCACAACTCCAACCCTTAAACAAAGCTCTGATCGGCCATCTCTTCTTTGATCACCCAGACCCTTGACATTCCAAGTCAAAACATTCATTTAGGATCCAAAGTTTGTCCCAAAAGAGCTACAACTCCAGCCATGCACTACCTAATGCTTAAGATCTAATATGTATGGGATCGATGAGGTTGTGGTTCGCCTACGTTTACGGTAGCGCTTGGATCCCCCCCCCCCCTCACCGTTGTAGAGGAGTCAGGTGCGCACCATTAGAAGAGGAGGTCGTACCCGTCGAAGAAGGTAGAAGGGCCATACCCAAAGGCCCACCACCAAGTGTATCTCCCAAAGAAGCCATCATCTTTGCAAGAGCTCGAACCCAAGGGGCAACTCCGACCAATGAAGCTCCTCCAAATGTTACGCTCACTGAAAGCTGGGGAAAACTTTCCTCCCGGCGATGAAGCTCGGTACCTTCCTCCTCTGAGCAAAACCCAAGAGCAGAAGAAACGCCTCTCGGAAGATGGAGCCACTCGAGAGTCTCACTGGTTGCCTCATAAACCAGGTCGAAGATGGCTCTGCCAAATCCCAGCCTAAGAGGGTCGAAACGAACTTGGCACAAGGATCTGGATTAGTTTAGGAAACCAAGACCCAATAAGAACCAGTGGATATCTAAAAGAGATAAAGGTATAGTTGGACCCGATCTAACTTGAATACAAAGCATGAGGATCCGAGCACTACACTCCAGAAAAGCCCTAACCCTCAAAGAAGTCGTTGCCTCCTGTGACGTGATCTAGAGTTGAGCATCAAGCGGGGATGGGCGATCGACATCAACCATCGACAAAAAGTTTTCGAAAACTTCCAGGACTTACGCTCCAAGTAACGGAATCTGACCTCCAAAATAGGTACCATCAAATCCTCTGAATCTCCTTGCTCTTGAGATTTCATCACCAGAGAAGAGCTCCCCGCCCAATGACCATTCCTTTCCGATGAAGGCTCAAAGGTTGACTCAACATGGACAAACCTCTCATTCGGAGACTCCGACGGTGACGCTGGAGCATTTACTGATGCTACTTCAGGCAAAGGAGGGGACACTACCGTCACCAGAAGGCTAAAACTCGTACGCCTGCGACCTATCAAAACATGGCCACTCCGTCGGCAACACCTACTTTCCTTCTATTATCGCAACGGTGATTCGGTGATCAGACCCCAACAAAAAACCATTCGACAGCAGTTTCCTCACCACATCGAACTCCCATAGCGCCAGGCTCATAGCTTCTACCATACAAGATAGAAGCGGAACACCAAAGATGTGCACCACATGGTAATGATGATGTCGATGATTCACCGTCCGAAGAAGCGAGGCCTTCTCCAATGAATGACGGACTCCAGCTTTGAAGGGAGCAGCAGATCTACCTCCTTCCTTGACAGCCCCCTAGCACAGCACACCGATGCATCCAGCATAATGACATTCCTAGGGAAGCCCTCTCCAAGGCTCCAGAGAATTTCCTTAGTCGAGTCCCGAGCACCTGAGGTCCAAATGCCGATGAAATACCATCCTCCTCTTCTACAATCTGGATTTTACAGCACATGAAACCTCTGCAAAGCTTTCAGCTACATAAAACATAAAAATGCAGCCAAGAAGTTTGTGTGAACTGTATGGATGGCAGCATGCTTCATTACTAGAAAGTTCTTATCTACATATTACATAAACATAAAGTAAAGTAGCGCTCCTGCAGATGTTTGGCATTCCAGTTAACAACAATCATGCCTCCACGCATAGAAACGACTACGAGAACCATGTAACTTAGGACACTAAGTACAATCAGAATATCCAGGCCACCTTTCTGTCTAGAGTTGAGGTGAGAATATTTGAACCATTTTAATTTTATAATAAGGTTACTCGATAATTGTATTTGTGTATATATGCAAACGTATGGGAAAGTAACAGAAACTAACTCCAAAAAAATAGTCGAAAGCCAGATGGTTTCTTTTTTTCACCTTCTTAGCCCTTTGATGATTGCGAAGAGCAGATCTAAGCAACACCCATGCAAAATTGGAAGCACTAAACAGAGATTCTCCTGATGAGTTGGTGTGATAGAAGGTAGCATTAACTCATTCAAAGAGCCATCAACTGAAAGAACCCTTCTTACAAGCTCAAGCATACTTCGGATGGGAATGGTCACCTGTTGCAAAGAGGCATGTCACCTTCAACGAGAACCATGTCATAATAAAGATACCTTCAAGGCAGCACGGAATGATTGATTATGTTAGTTCCAAAAAAACATGAGAAAGGACATGGAATATGTTGGGAAAAATGAGAAAGACTATTTATTCCATGGAACCCTCAGCTCTCTTACATAGAGGAGAGACCCATGGGTAAATTACATAAGATAGATGAAATAAAAGTAAACTAAGAAAAACAATACATAAACATGAATATATCTCAACACTCCCCCTCAAGATGGAGCATAGATGTCAATCATGCTCAGCTTGGATGAACACTTCTGAAACGATCCTCTGAGCAGTGCCTTAGTAAAGATGTCTGCAGTTTGGTCCCCTAAGCTAACATGAGAAGTGGAAATGAAGCCTTTCTGAATCATGTCCCGTATATAGTGGCAGTCAATTTCAATATGCTTCGTCCTCTCATGAAATGCAGGATTATTTGCAATGAATAGGGAAGCATGATTATCACATTTCAGCATCATGGGAAGAGGAACATCTATGTGTAGATTTGCTAGTACTAGTCGAACCCACATCATTTCCGTGTTTGCTTGTGCCATAGCCTTATACTCAAACTCAGCACTAGACATGGCCACCACAGTCTGTTTCTTACTTTTCTAAAAAAAAGGAATCTCCAACAAATATAGCAAATCCCGACGTGGACTTCCTGTCTTTGGGGCACCTGCATAATCAGCATCTGCACGTGCTGAAATAGGTAAAAGTCCCTTCTTTCCTGAATAGCAACCCGATGTCTGGAGATGATTTTAGGTAACTTAATATCATATGTATAGCATCTGTGTGTACCGGACGAGGTTGCTCCATGAACTGACTAACCCGGCTGACTGCAAATGAGATGTCGAGTCTAGTAATGGTCACAAATAGAAGCTTTCCCTCCAGCTCTATATCTTCTCGTGTCCACTTCATCTGTATCATCGTCACACAATCTCATTCTTAGATCCATAGGAGTAGTAGCAGGTCGACATCCAAACATGCTTGTCTCACCAAGCAGATTAGTGACGTATTTTTTTTGGGTCACCACAAGCCCCTGCTGACTCCTGGCAAACTCTAACCCCATAAAATATATTAGTGTACCAAGATCCTTGGTGACGAATTCTAGGTTTAGAAATTCTTTCGCCCTTGTTATCCCTTGCATATCATCTCATGTAACCAGTATATCATCATATACCATGATAGCAATTGTACCTCTGGAGGTTCTCTGTACAAAGAGAGAATTATCTCCATTCGACCTTCTGAACCCATGCTTTTCAATCAAATCTGAGAGCTTCTGAAACCAAGTTCTTGGGCTCTGCTTAAGGCTATATATTGCCTTATGAAGCCTACACACCTGCTGATACTCCCCCTCAGCAGCAAAACCCGGAGGCTGCTGCATGCAAACTTCTCTTAGAGATCACCATACAAGAAAGCATTTTTGGGATCAAGATGAAACAGAGGCCAATTTCGAGCTACTGTAACTGATAAGAGAATCCGTAGGGTAGAGTGACGAGCAACCGGAGAGAAGGTGTCTATATAATCCACCCCCTATGTCTGAGTAAAACCTCAGGCGACCAGTCTGGTCTTGTATGATCAAGGCTCCCATCAGCATGATATTTTACAGTAAAGACCCACTTGCAACTCATTATAGATGACCCACTGGGCGCAGGTACAAAACTCCATGTACCACATGAATGTAAAGCATACATTTCCTCCTCCATAGCTTTGCACTACAGAGTGTCCTATAAGGCCTCCTGGTAATTCTGTGGAATATCCACGGTAGACAGAACAATTGCAAATCGCATGTACTCTCTTGTAAGACAATCGAATGAGACCTGAGAAGCAATAGGGTGTGGCACAGGTACATTTCTGCTTCCGAATAACGATAGGCACATCAAGATCACTAGTTGTGTCATCAAAGGAGTCATGTATGGTATCCACCTGCAACTGTTCTTGCTGAGACAAATCTCCAGATCCACCATTAAGAACATTGTATTCAGTATATATCTGTGGCGTGCTGGATGACGAGCTATGATCATGAACAGAGGCCTACAACTGTAGTGAAGTGGTAAAGGTGGAACATGAATAATAGGTGGTAGGATATGAGAGGATAATAGCGAGGATGGTGTTGATGATGGTGGTGGTGGTGGTGGAGGTGGCACGTATACTTCACCATCTCTATTTGAAGAAGTCACACGGTCACTTGTTGGAGAGAAATACATTACGAACTCAAAGAATGTGACATATGCGATGACATGATACTTCCTTTGCAACGGATCATATCATAGCATTTATACCCCTTCTGAGTCCTGGAATATCCCATAAAAACACATTTGACAGCTCTAGGAGAGAGCTTGTCAACTCCAAGAGATAAGTTGTGGAAAAAGACGACTAATCTAAAGACACGAGGACCGAGAGAGAATAACTCCTTCTCTAGAAATACATTTGAGAAGGGAATCTTCTTTCCCAAAATAGATGAGGGCATGTGATTAATAAGATAGCAAGCAACAAGGATCGCATCCCCCAAAACGAGTGAGGAGCATGACTCTGAATAAGAAGTGTACGGGCGACATCAAGGATATGTCGATGCTTTCTTTCAGCAACATCATTTTACTGTGAAGTATAGGCGCATGTTCGCCGGTGAATTATACCATGTGAATCAAAGAACTGAGAAAAAACACGAGTACAAAATTCTAACGCATTATCAGTCCTCGCAATCTTGACTCTGGTAGAAAAAACATTATGCACTTCATTGATAAATGTCTGAATTAAGCTTTCAGCTTCTGGTTTATTCTTCATTAGAAATACCCATGACAAACGAGAAAAATCATCAACCGCAACTAAATAGAACATGTGTCCCCACTACTCGGACCCCAAATGTCAACACGGAACAACTCAAAGGGGAGCTACTGCTCCAACTCTGAAGACTAGGGAAGACAGACCGATGATGCTTTCCTAACTGACATGCCTCACATTGGAAGGATGATTGAGGTGAGATCTGAGGAAGGACATGATGCAACTTTTGAAGGGGAAGATGCCCAAACCTCAGATGTCACATGAACAGAGAGGCAGATTCAATGGAGTGAGATGATAATCCAGCACATTGGACTTGGGTCAATCAGTAGAGACCTCCCTACTCATGATCACAGCCAATCACCCTTCTAGTTAGTATGTCCTGAAATACAAGAGACGATGGGTCAAATATAGCATGACAATTCAAAACTTTCGTAACCTGACTGATAGACAATAAATTCATAGCAAAATCTAGGGCATGCAACACATTCTGTAGACGCATATATGGCGTCAAACTAATCTCCCCATGTCCTGTAATGGGGGAATGAGTCCCATCGGCTATAACAATCGTGTTTCCCAAAGGAATTTTCCTGTAAGCAGTAAGTTTATCTCTATCGCCACACAAGTGATGTGTCGCCTGGAGCCCATAATCCACTATGTAATATCAAGGCTATGACAAGAAGTAAATGCAAAAATGCTACATGAGGTACTAGCTCCAGCAGAGGCTACCACATCGAAAGTAGATGAGTCACCAGAACTGGCATGGGGCATAATATTCCTCAGGTGAGAAACAAGATCATCATATCTCAGAAGAAGACGCAGGCACTGGAGAGATACCATGTTCAGCAACTCATGATGATGCTGGAAAACCATGCTTGGAGTAGCATGTATCCTTTACATGCCCGAGCAGTGACATTAGGTACAGGGTGGACGGGAACGGCCTCCTCTACCATGTGGTCAACGACCTTGAAACTGAGAAGCACCTCCCCTTCACGGGAGCCTGTCATAGCAGATGAATTCGACATTGGAGCAGGGGATGAAACATTGATCCGACTCAATATGCGGAAGGCTTCCTCCATGGGAGGAATAGTAGCCTCTGTCAAGATATGTGAAGATGCTGCCTCATATTATGAATCTAGTGACGTCAGGACAACACCAACCATCGTGACATTCTGATATGTCTTCTGCTATTCGGGAGTTGTTGTTAGAGGCATGAAACTGTGGAGCCTTTCAAACATTCCCCGTAGGGTTGTGTAGTGTGTATGAAGTGGTCGTCCACTCTGTTTTATGGTAAAAATATCATGTTAAAGTTGTAGAATCTCCGTCTCATTCTTTGCCTGTGAATAGGTTGCGGCAAAAATATCCCACGTTGCCTTTGTAGTGGGTTAGAGCAAAACATCATTGGTTATCTCTGGTGTTAATGTAGCCAGACCTGTGCATAGACATCGTCCGCCTCCCATAAGGCATGTATCCATGTCTTCTCCGCCGGATCTTCTTCGAGAAGAATGTGCTTCTTACCCATATACTTCATAAGGCTCATGAATTGCATGGCTCATAGCTCGTAATTTGACCCGTCCATCATGACTATCGGCGTGGGACCACAGAAGTTGATGCAGCGTGAACTCGACACATAGGGTCGTCTACTTAATTAAATTATGGTCGATAATTTTATTTACGTTTTTTAAGTTGTCGCAATTTTATTTTTTAAATAAAGAGATTGTGTGTGATCTCAATTTGAATTTTAAATGTGTCGGTTAATTAGTTAGAGTCCAATTAGGATAATTAGTGGTCAAATTAATTAGTTTTCTATTTTTGGAAGGCCATCCCTCCTATATAAAGGGATGAGGGTCCAGTGTTTTTATTCAGTCAAGTATTAATGAAAAGTTGAGATTTTATCTCCCTCTCTATCTTCTCTCCTTCCCCCACGTGGTCTTCACGGTTCTCCTTCTTCAACCTCGCGCTACAGGCGTGTTCTTCTTCTCAACCCCTCCATTCTCTTCTCAATCTCTCCATTGTTCTTCCACTGAAAATTTCCACAAAAAAATATATTATTTTCGACGCCGCGAAAACCCTGTTTGCATCATTTGGTATCAGAGCATGGCCTACAGATCGTCCTCACGATCTGACGATCCGTCCAGGCGCTCGCACCGACATGCATCAAGGGCCCATCGTTCGTCCGAACGAAAATGGCGAGCCCTCGACGCCTACAACCAGGAGACGTTGAGCATGCTACGTGATTTACAACCACATTCCACTCCGAGCTTCAAGCTTTTATGGCTAACTTCGAAGCCTTCCGCGCCGCCCAATCAAAGCCTCCAACCGTCGAAGCCGCTGCCGCGAATTTTGACGAAGAAAACATCGCTATGGAAGACGAACCGGCCGCTGTTCAGATCATTTCGGAAGAAAAAAGCGACGAAAACATGGTTGTCCAGGTAATCTCAGACCTGCAAAACCCCCCGGAATCGACAAACGCCTCATCGGCAGCCCTACCGCCAACCCCCGCTGCAGCCCCGACCCCCCCAGCGACCCCTCTGGCCACGTCAGCCCCTCCCGCTGCCCCTGAGCACCCCGAAGAACCCCTAACCTCGCCACTTCCGCATGCAGGACCCCCAGTACCACCCCTATCGCCAACCCCTTCCCTCGTTTTCCCCCCAACCCCACAGCACCCATCCGCATCACCGCCGCCCCAACGCCACCCCCGCACCCTCTCCTATCACCGCCCACCCGCATCGCAACCACTCACCCACCCGCATCACCGCCGCCCCATCGCTACCCCCGCGCCCTCTCCCATCATCGCCCTCGCACATCCTCCCTAGCACACCCCGTGCTCCCCCAACCTTCCCCACACTTGCCGCCTGCCCCAGCATCTCCCCGCTCGCCCCCACTTTCCCTCCCTTCACGTGATCGCCTCGGCGGTGCCCCGCACCAACCCGCGCCTTCCCCACGCGCAGCCCCCCTCGCGCCGTCCAGGTCGTCGCCGCCCCACGTAACGCATGTGCTCCCTACTCCGGCGCCGCCTCTTATCAGGGAGGCATGGGCGTGGAACCCTAACGAGGATTGCGGAAGTCCCTCCCACCGAATCCCCTCAATTGAGGAGAGGGATATTTTGGAGAAATTGCAAAGGGGAACCCCCTGACAATCCTATTCGCAGAAAGGCCGAAATTGGCAGGAAATTAAGGGAGATTGAAGGGGTACGAAAATTGCAGAGATGCCCTCCAATTAGGAAAAACTACAAACGTAACATTGAGAATGATCGAATTGGAGGAAATTGAAGCAACAATTCAAGGATAAAGTCTCCAAGGACGCACCTACATCAAGAAATTCGTCGGGAGACGAATTCTTAAAGCGGAGGAGAGTTGATGCAGCGTGAACTCGACACATAGGGTCGTCTACTTAATTAAATTATGGTCGATAATTTTATTTACGTTTTTTAAGTTGTCGCAATTTTATTTTTTAAATAAAGAGATCGTGTGTGATCTCAATTTGAACTTTAAATGTGTCGGTTAATTATTTAGAGTCCAATTAGGATAATTAGTGGTCAAATTAATTAGTTTTCTATTTTTGGAAGGCCATCCCTCCTATATAAAGGGATGAGGGTCCAGTGTTTTTATTCAGTGAAGTATTAATGAAAAGTTGAGATTTTATCTCCCTCTCTATCTTCTCTCCTTCCCCCACGTGGTCTTCACGGTTCTCCTTCTTCAACCTCGCGCTACAGGCGTGTTCTTCTTCTCAACCCCTACATTCTCTTCTCAATCTCTCCATTGTTCTTCCACCGAAAATTTCCACACAAAAAATATATTATTTTCGACGCCGCGAAAACCCTGTTTGCATCAGAAGGCGCCTGTGGAGGGGATATCAATTTTACTTTCTGACATGTTGGCTAGAGAAGACTAGGATTATAGACTAGAAAACTGTATACACAGACATAAGGGGATTTGGTTGCATGTATAGACTCAAACAACCAACCCCGTCAACCGATAATGAACTCCGATGTGGATGTCAAAGCCGTTAATGGTGGCCCTGAGATCCCCGCGGAAGGCACATGCACTAGGGTGCGTTCCCGCGGTGGCGTGTGCTGCATACAACAGCTGAGGGAGAGATGTGGCGGTGGTGCACTCGAAGAGGAGGGAGGTGCGGCGATGCACCCGCAAGAGAGAGAGGTGCGGCGGCGGCGGCACGCCCGAGGAAGAGCAAAAGAGGGGCGGCGCGATGGGGTTAGGGTTCGGGTTTCTGCGTACGAGAGCTCCGGTCTAAGATCACCGCTCTGATACCATGTTGGGAAAATGAGGAAGACTATTTATCGCTCCGATACCATGTTGGGAAAATGAGAAAGACTATTTATTCCATGGAACCCTAGGCTCTCTTATATAGAGGAGAAACCCATGGGTAAATTACATAAGATAGACGAAATAAAAGTAAACTGAGAAAAACAATAAAGAAACATGAATATATCTCTACAGAATAATTGCAACCTACCTGGACAGGATAAGAATTAGTAACCATCAGAGCACAGCACTGCATCAAGGTCGACAACCTGGCTACCAATAATTTCTGAAGCCAGTTCACCGAATGCTTGGAGAGCTCGTCAGCCAAATGTCCTCCCAAAGAAGGGAGAATATCATCTCCAGGCAGGATTAGCAGCTTCATCATATCTGAAGAAACGTTTCCTGCAAAACCCAAGTAGGTTAGATGTCTGCCATACTAAACAGAACAGGCGTGATGCCATCATATTTACCCTCTTCTAATCCTTGGAAGGCATCATCGAGGTGTTTGTTTATAGTTATCAGGACCTTTTTTAGCATTAAAGACCAGCTGGCTTCATCTCCCTTTGCTTTGGGAAGCAGTGCTAAACACCTGGCAAGTTTCTGACGTGATAGACGTGTTTCAAACACCATAAGACAATGAATGGAGGTGCGGAGAAGTGTGATTTGTGAAGAGAAGGGAAAAATATAAGATGCATGAGACGGCTAGAAATCACCAATCTCTTTTTACCTTGGACACGGCCTCACTTGATTTCCCTGACATTATCTTGGAAACAATAACAGCTTCAACCTAAAAAATATCAATCTTGCTTTAGTCATTATCCGAAGAACCTAGCAACAAAAAATGTAAAGAAAAAAACACTCAATCTTACTTCGCACCCAAAAAAAATTGAAAGAACATTTATCCTAGAAAAATATAATTAAAATGCAAGAAGGCATTTTGCCACTTTCTAGTTCAAGAAAAATTATGAATTGCCTTTCAAGACACATTAGCATAAGATGCCTACGTATGTTTTTCTCTTTTCACTATCTCAAAGAACAACTGAACAAAATTACCTTGTCAGTATGGCGATGAACAGATGACGGGAAGAAATTTATAAGCATGCAAAGTAAATTAACCGCACAAATCTGCAAGAATAACATGAAGAAATATAGCTATTAAAATTTAACTTTTATGCAAATAAGTTTGAGGAATATTAAATGAAATATCAGCAAATATTATTGTAAAGTTTATTATCCTGAATCCTATTTCAAATGACAGGATTTCCCATTTCTTTATTTGGTAACTTGTTAAGTTGAACTTTGATCACCGTGTCAATTTTGAGCTGAATTTTGAAAACTCCGGATAATTATCAGGGAATCAAATCAGCCCTCTCAAAAATATTCCTGGTATTAAAAGCATTAAAAACTTGTTCGCACGGACCTATCACAATCATCACCTCCATTTTCCACTCCATCCACAAAAATTAGAACCCAATGTGGTCCTTTTTTAAGAAAATTGGTTTATCACATCCGACCCCTCAACAGAAAAACCATCCCATGCTTCCAAAAACCTACTTTGGAATAAATGTCACTCATGCCTCACTTGGATTTAAATACATCGAATAATTTGAAAAGTTCTTTCTCGAATGATGAGAATACTGGAACCATTTATTTGTTGCTTAATCATGTTCTTGCATCCCTTTACACGCATCTCATCCCCATGCCATCCACACCATTCCCCATCCCGCACACAAACACAATCCAATTCGACCATTCAAATATTTTAGAACATCAAAAAAGATTCCCCTCTTTACCGGCCAGTTATCTTAACCCAATGCCCTACCCCACAAAAAATAACCCCGCCCCCAAAAAAAACTGTGGTTCCCAAATCCATTGATTACGCAGGTCAGCAGCACTTATGCCTCAACCCGATGCTACATGCATGTCTAATTAAGGATTCCAAATTTTCATGTAAATCACAAATATTAGAAATTATGTCCAGGCCCAAGAAATCACGAGTCATTTTACGTGTGTTTCCCCAAACAGAATTTTGGAAAATGTTTTCACATGCATGCAACATAAATCTCCAATAAAAAAAACCCATTATATCCATGTCCCATCAACATATATTTCCAATAAAAAAAACTCATTACACCATCTCCTGAAACACCCCACCCCAACCGCATTCCAAGCCCAAGAATGTCCGACACCTGGGCTCGATGGAACCCCACTCAATTTCCCCGTAGCTGCCACCATGTTAGCCTCAGCCCACAAAGACAAGGCCATGAAATTTTAAAAAGATGTATGAAACGCTAGAGAATGAGAGGGAGAAAAAGGGAGAGGAAGAGTGGCTGAAGACGCGGGGAGATGAGGAAGAAGGGAAGGAGATGAATAAGGGGACAAAGAAAGAGAAGAGCGGTGGGATGAAGAAGGAAATGCAAGAATTATTGTAGAAAGTGCACGACGAGGAGGGAAGGAGAAGGGGGTGGCCAAAAGGGGGAGGAAGATGGAGAAGATATGATCATATAAAAAAAATTATGCAATTTTTCCAATATGCATTCAAAAGGCACTACCTTCAACACATATAGTGATGCCAACTCAAATCAGTCCTCATCGTAAGCAGTATAATTTTGATAATGAATATTTTGTGTGTGTGTTTCTGCTCTGCTAACCTTGATTGCAAGCAAGCTGACACTGGATTGATTCGATTGTGTGTCCAAGTCGCAGTCTGACAGGAGCATTCTAAATGACAAATCCGAAGATCGTGTAATATTTAATGCAGAAAACCTTATTAATAGACTAATGAAGATGAAGTCTAATCATTGCTGAAAGAAGATTTGAAGATCTTTTGTTTTTATTTTCATAAGATTCTGGTAAAAGTGCCCAAAATTACAAATCCGCTAAAAACAAAAACTTCACCAAAATTTCCTAACCATTCGATGGATACAGGTGGCCATCTGACTGATCTCATCAACACAAGTCAAACCTCATTATTATTTTGTTTGTTGGGTATAAAATCATTTTCAATCAACTATCACTTCGATCCAGTCAACTATCTTGCTCACAGTCGACTAACCCTGGCACATAGTCGACTAATGTAAATAAGCAGTTATTGGCAGTTTATAAACGTTAAGAAGAACCACCGGGTATCCTTCAACTCTAGCCAACTACTCTAGGTTCAGTCAATTGATACAAAAAATCAGACGACTGATTTTGCTTTTTACGAAGTTGTTTACTTCCTACTGTTGTAATAAATGTTAGAACGTGCATTACCGTCTTGTGCGCCCTTTGATGGATAAAAAAACCCTCTCTTTACGCCTTCTCATAGAAGGAAGATGAGTTCCTCTTATTCCATCATTGGTTCCGCTTGATAATCAATCAAGAGGCTTCTATTCTCAATTCTCTTCTTTTAAGCATTCACAAGAACTCAAATACCATCTGCTTTCAAGTGCCTCATTGTCCAAAGCTCGCTCCGAAAATATTATGCACTCTGACATTCACTCTGATAATCAGTTAATGAAGCTTTCGAATTCACTAGAACGTGTCAATTCACTATACCCAAGGTGTGGGTTCCTTTGAGAGAGGTAAAAGTCTTCCTTGAAAATTGTTCAAAGAAGGTATATGTTGTACAAAAGATTTTGCTACTCCCTGTTGAAAATAGCAAGTTACAGTGGATAACTAACTCCAATATAAAAGTGGACCGGGAATCTTAGCTCCCAATCCTAAATCATGGTTTTCACCCATACGGGTTTCCACGTAAATATCCTTTAGTATTTTGGTTGCACAATTCAACCCCTATCCCTCTTTCTTGCAGCTATTAATCAATTTCCATTTACAGAGGGACAAATGAACAAAGAAGATATTATTCTGGCATGGACACAAACTCGGATATTGTTAGTTGTGCATGTAGAAATCATTGCCTTCCAAAAAAAGATCATTAAGGCCCTCATAGGAGGTAATTAACTTGCTTGTGAATCATATTCTATGGGGACATTGCATGTGGGTGCAGAATAATATAGGAAGCCAAGTTTTTTGCAATAAAGCATTTCTTATTATGAACATTTGCATGATACAAAAAATAATAAGTATGGGAATGGTAACGGATGTAAACAAGAAAAAAGATACGAATGCTGTTGAAATGCATACTGACCCAAAAAGAGTCTGAAGAATCCTCATTTAATAATTGCATCAGTGGCTGAACAACTTTTGCAGAAAGCGATGCTGCATCTTTCTTTGCAGCTGGTATTTCAGCCAGTCTAAACAAAAAGCAATCAATTAGGCACCTAGGATGGTTTGGACATGAATGGGATGTAATGCAAGCTCGGGCTAACCTGGTTAATTCATTAACTATCACGCATGCAAAGCATCATTAAATAAAAAATAGCATCATTAGGATAACTCATAGCGACAGTGACTATTCTTTGAAGCATTATTTAGAATAAAGATTTTTTTTGAGAAAATATTTGGAATAAAGATTGTGAGAACCAGAGTCCTATCTGTTTCAAACAACTAAAAAGTAAATTTAGAAAATTTGCCATTTTATCAATCAAGATTGAGGTTTAAACACTACAGTCTACGTAGTGACTGGGAACGAGATGAATTTATTAACCAAGGGATGACGGATGCATATATCAAAGTAGACAGTAAACTCATAACATATGGCTGATAACCTCTGTACTTCAAATTTTCACCTCATGGATAAATTTTTCTTTTTATAAATCACCTTCCTGGTCAAATGAAATCTAACCTACAAATAATCACAACTTTGATTCCTTAATCTACTTGGGTCCTTTATTTGCCAATTTCTCCCATTAAAAGATCCATGTAACTGAATATATTTAGTCAACAGTGACTGTTCTTTTAAGCGTTATTTGGAATAAAGATTGTGAGAACCAGAGTTCTATCTGTTTCAAACAACTAAAAAGTAAACTTAGAAAATTTGCCATTTTTTAGTCAAGATTGAGGTTTAAACACTACAGTCTACCTTGTGGCTGGGAACTAGATGAATTTATTAACCAAGGGATGACGGATGCACAGATCAAATTAGACAGTAAACTCATAATATATGGCTGATAACCTCTGTATTTCAAATTTTCACCTCATGGATAAATTTTTCTTTTTATAAATCACCTTCCTGGGAAAATGAAATCTAACCTACAAATAATCACAACTTTGCTTCCTTAATTTGCATGGGTCCTTTATTTGCCAACTTCTTCCCTTTAAAAGATCCATGTAACTGAATATAATTATCACATACATATAGCCATACAAATAAACGATGAAATAAACCTTTTTCTGGTGCGGGGTGAGGAGTTGAAAAAAGTAAGCAAAAATTTAAAGTTCATGAAAGTGAAAAAAATATATAAGCACCAATGCATAAAATCATTCTAAGTGAATGAGCCATTTCCTTACCTAGCAAGAAAAGGAAAAACAAAATATCCACAAAATATAAATCCGAATTACACATTTTTTTTGAAAGCTTAGGTCGCACATCACAAAAAAATTTAGGCTGCCTTTATTATTTTATACAGAGTCATGCCCGTTGATCACATTTTTTAGGAATAGTTGATCACATTTTTCATCATTTTAAAGTTGTGTTAGGTGGTCCGGTGGTAGTGCAGTGTACCTACCACCCAAAAGATCACAGTTCAAAGCCATCATTGTGGGAGTTGCGTTAGGTACCAGCATAAAAATGGTCGAATCTTTCAACATGGATTTGAGCAAGCATCCATGTAGCCGACCCTACTTAAAGTGGGAGAAGGCTTCGCCATTTTTTTTGAAGTTGTTGCTTCCTTCAACTACCCACTTTAACACATCTAAATAACAACAATGCAGCATAAGTATGAAATTGCGGAAGGAAGAATTTATCATAGCAAACCTTGTAAACAGATCTAACAATGAAGCACACGAGGCCACAGTTACAACTTGAGAATCAGGAAATGACTGTTTTGAAGATAAGAATCACAATGTCAAGAAGAACTCTATCATTATTGTAATGGAAAAGCAGCAAAAGAAAGCCCACAGAAGTTGGAACTATAAAATGATAGTATTTAAATTATAGAAAAATAGCGTATTATATCTCTCAGACTCTCCCTGCACAGAAGCAATATAGAAGCTCTGCATTGATATCAGAAAAAATACACCGCCATACACAGAGAGCAATATGCCATACATTCTATAATGGCATGCCGCTTTCACCAACCCCACTTATCAAGGGGAAAGTTTGGCTTGTTTGTATTTAATTAACAATAGAATTTATAGTCAAAAACCTCTATAAAAAAATTATTACAGATGATTTTCCCTTTTATGGAAAGATCAAACATCCAGTGTCTCGCCAAGTTTGATTACAAAAAAGCAAACACAGATGTAATGATTCACCAATAATGACAACCTCTGTGAAATAAAATGCTGTTTCACCCGTGTTCACCCTTTTCGACATATATTCTTTGCAGGCAAAGGCAAATATTAAGTTCGATATCCCAGCTGTCCTACATCACACAACACAAGTTTATTAAAACTATTTTTTTATGCAAGCCAAATGATGGCTATTCGAGATGGGTAATCATCTATACTTCATTTCAAAAGAAGTTGCAACATCGAGGTCTGCACAACATTCTCAACATAATATTCCTCTTGTTGGGCTATCTTAGTGTCCCTTGGGGTCTCCCATACTGTGCTGCCAAATTCCTTGCTGTCACATACCCTAGCATCTCTCAACATGGTATCTTCTGCATTACCTGAGCTTAAATTGGTCCTTAGTCCTTACAGGGTGTATCTTTAAGGAGGTTCCCAAACAAATAGATCTCTTTTTCCATCATCATTTTCATTGATGAGGAAAGCAAGGGGTTGGATGCAGCCTCAAAGAGGGTACAACGAGGATGTCCAACTAATGTTGCAAAAGTCTATTTGCCATTTAATTAAATAGGTCACTATGGGAAACTATTTGAAAAATATTTTCTATTCATTTATTACAATTTTATATGTACACAAAAAATAATTTGCCATGCGTATGGTATTTACATTAAAATAGAGATCAAGTAATAGCAAGAATTTCATCACAGCACAGATAAATTCTAAAAGAAACAAATAATATGTTCATGAGATAACATGATTATATAAGATAATAGTATTCCTAAGAAGGAAACGTAATTAAAAGAATGAAGATAAAGAGGCCAATGTGGAATCGAACTCCAATGTTTAGACAAACTCGGTCAATGATAAACACTAAGGCCTGAGATCGTAGAGGATGGTGATCGGAGGGGCCAATGGCGAGTGGAGAAGAGGGAGATCGGTGGGGGCTTGGTGCTTGTGCATGGATCAGCTTGGTTGCTAGGGTTGGAGCCTCGGAGATTTATAGCAGAGGCAACATGGTTGTTCGAGAGTATGGAGGTTGAGGGGCTTTAAAGGCAGGTGTATAGAAGGTTCTATGATTGGTAAAGGGTTTGGCGGCAAGGGTCCAAGGAGCGTTGGAGCCCTAAAGGTGGCGGGGATGAATGGTAGTGGCCCTGGTCTAGACTGGGCCGGAGCTAAGGCTGCAGATGGGGCTATTGTGAGTGCTAACCGCATGGTTGGAAAAGCTAGGAGCATTTTGTGGGGGAGGGTGGTGGTGCTGATGAGGGGTAGCAGTCCCCGAGGGTTCTTAGAAGGCAAAGCAGCAAGTCCAAACGACATAGTTGGTGCTTTTTTTGTGGTAGAGATGGACATTTTGCAAAGGACTGCAAATAGGAAATGATGTGATTCAGTTGTGGACCTTGTGGTGTGGCAAGACACAAAAGGGTGGAGTGCATGGCTAAAAGAGTTTAGAAGAGGAAGAAGCGTGAAGAGAGTGCTTCCCTTGATAGTGTTTTCAGTTTAGTGAGGTGAGTGAGGCGATGGTGGAAGAGGCGCTTTCACAACTTTCTCATGGGCTCTCCGGGGATGGGTGTGCACAGCTCCCGGTTTGTTGGGCTTGAGAGGTCTATCTGCTATGGAGATCCAAAGGTTGTTTAGGGGTTCCATGGAGAGTTCGCCGGAGAGTATTTACTGGAGACGATCGTCATTTCATGATGGTGTGGTGTTGGCAGTTCACCGTTTTCTGGTTACAGTGAAGGGTTTACGGATGCTAGGATTTTGCGATGGTTCAGAAGGCGTTCTCCCAGCTAGGTGAGGTGGTAGCAATGGTATGTAATGATGGTCGATCGGGTGTATGGATCTAGCATAACCACTCCATGTCCATGTGGATTTTCGGGTTGTCGGCATTAACATTTCATTGAAGGCGGCCCTTCTAACGCATGTGAAGATGGTGACGATGGAGGTGGCAGCACAGAGCAACACTTGGGAAGCGGAGCAGTTGATGGAGAAGCAGTGGTTGTTGTTTTGTTGTCATTGATTGCTGAACAGTCTGGAGCTGAGCACTCGAATGGTGGTTAGTCGAAATTAGGGATTGGTTTTATTGTTGGAGTTGAGCCTTCTTGCCTTAGATTTCATATTTCGGTTTCGTTTCGCCAATTCTAGAAAGAGAAATTTCATAGAATTTCATTGACATTCAAAGAATTTTGCTGAAAACTCGTTGAAATCATCGAAAATCATGGAAATGACTCTAAACTCGATTGTTTTTAAGGATTTTAATTCTCATAAATCAATAAATAGAATATAAATACACACGTGTTTGTCAAATAGAGGTGTAAATATAAGTTTTGAAGTAATGTTATCGTCACACATGTTGATATATTAAAGCAATGTGTTGCTTAGAGTCAGAACTAGATTTTGAATTGGAATCAAAAGCCATAACTATAACCTCTTCAACAAGAATGAGGTAACACATGCAATAACTGCTAAACTAAACATTAGCAAAATAAAGAAAGAACAAAAAATATAAATCCCTCCAACTAAAACTTATATTTATCTCTTGAAGCTTGTTTCTAACTGATTTACTTCGGTTGCAGAGTAGCTAAAGGAACCTCTTGAACAATATAAAACTCTAAGAACTCAACACATCATTGGAGAAATGGGTGAAAATTCATTAATATAGACAAATTTCGATGAAAGCAAACATGGATTCTCTTATTTTTGAGGTTTCACCAAAACCACATCAATTTCGGTGAAATTCCGCATATATTTTGCCAAAATCCTGGAAGAAAAACAAGGTAGCATTTCGATTTCGTTGACGTGAATGTTGGAGTATTTGGTAGTGCGCATATTGAGTTGTAGATGGGTAAATGGATACCTTCAGGATCCATTTACCCCATCCCAGTGTTTAGTCCCACATCGTCCAGTGGTGGGACTTGGAGGCCCTGTGGAGGCTATATAAGGAGCCCCAAGCCTCCTGTAACAGATGAGAAAGTTCAATAGAATATCCGCCCCTTTGAGGGCTTCTCCCGTGATTTCATCCTGCACCTCACGGAGTAGGGTTCCACGTAAATCCCGTGTGTTCTTAAGTTTTTCTATCTTTATTTCTGATTCCGCTTCCGCTTCGATTTTCTAACATGGTATCAGAGCGGGTTCGATTCTCGAGGTTTTTCATTTTTGTATTGATTCGAGATTCGATTTTCAGTTTCATTTTCAATTTGAATATCATTATTCTGGTCAAGATTCGGTTCTAGGGTTCAATTTCTTGAACCCTCTTTTCAGTCAGAAATTCCTGCAAGTATTGTCTAGCGGCAGATTTTATTCTTGAGTTTTTTTCCTAGGGTTCCAATCAGGAACCCTAATCTCTGGTCAGCCCACAAACCCAGCACGATCCAGAGTCCCAGGCGCCCTCAGGCGGCGCAACCCACTCCTCCATGGCTTCTGCGGAAAAGCCCTTCATTCCAGCGCGAAACCCTCATGCGCAGGCACCAGGCGGCGCTCCTCTTCGACGATCAGGCCCTTCAGGCGGCGGCGCTCCTTCCCAGGCGAGCCCATCTCGCGCGCAGGCGGCGCATCTCTGGCGCGGCGTGGTGTACTCGATCTCCTCCAGGCCGATACAGATAGGCGTTGGCGGTGCAGAAGCCCTCACGCGCAGCCCCCGTGCGCAGCAGCAACCCCCTCCCCTCTCGCGCAGCCCTCGCACGAGACCTAGCCCACTTCAGCGGCAGTCCTCCAGACCGAAGCCTGTGCGCTTCCCTACGTGACACTTCCAGGCGGCGCGAGCCGCACAACAGCCTTCCCAGCGCTAAAGCCCCTCCGTCCCTTTCCTCCATCTCGCGCAAGCGGCGCCCCAAGATCTGGATGGTGCCCCACTCGCGGCAGCGGTACACAAGAGGCGTGTTATTTCAGGAGATTTCTGACGATGAGAACCCTAAAGAAGGGTTCACAGTACTTATAAAAAAAATTTATTTATGAAAGAGTGGTGGGCCACGGTATTAAAAAAAGAAAAAGGCCCAGGGCCAGGGGTCTGCGATGAAAAAAAAGGATTCGGAAAAAAAAACAAGGGACGGGTTGTGTGCTGTATTAAAAAAAAATGGGTGGTGGGTATTGCAATTTGGTCGGTTAGGCTGTGTATTCAAAAAAAAAGGCCTACATTATCAAAGCAATGTCCTATATTATCTTGAAAAAAAAGGGCGCGTGCATTAAAAAAAAGCCGCACGCAATTAAATAAAATGAGGGAGAAAAGGCACGTACATCTCAAAAGTCGTACGCATAGTTTAAAAAAAAGTTGATGAAAAGCCGAAAAAAAAGTTAACGGCTTAAAAAAAGTTTCAAAAAAATGATGAGACAGCTTTAAAAAAAAATGATGAAAAAGCCGCAAGAAAGTTTTGGAATATTCATGTTTTTCCCCATTATCTTGTCTTCTCCCAACTTGGCCGATGTCATGTTTTCCGACCAGTATGGGAGAAAGGGGGAGTATATATGTAGAGTCACAAGTCTTGTATTCCAGATCCAGATTCAGATACCAGTCTCCAGACCAGCCAGTTGATCAGACTCTACAGTTGTTCAGACTCGACAATCATTGTTTCCGAGTCTCCAGTTTCAGACACGCACGAGTGTGCGGTCATTGTCAGATGAGCATATGTTGCCATCATCAGTTCGAGGTCCCCATCATTCTTCTTGTTGTCAGGCAAGAGTTTTCATGTGAGCCATAGGGACTCCAGAGCAGAGGACCATTTCCTTGAGGGCAAGGATTTTCATGTGGTATCATAGGTACACCAGAGCAGTGCACCATTCTCTGAGCCAGATAAGAGAGACCCAGTTCTCCGACGAGGAGACTTCAGGCGCAGTTTCAGACTCGATGGTCAGATTCTGAGTCTTCAGTTGACTCACACTCCAGCCCGTTCGTCCTCCTCACCTGTACGGCATGAGAAGCAACGTCCTCGACTGCAGCATGTGCGCATTGGGTTGATATTGTCCGTAGTGTCCTGTAGCGTTGAGTTGAGTTTCTTTCTGTTTGTTTGTCCAAGCTGAGCATTGCATGCTCCAGCTTGAGGGGGAGTGTTGGAGTATTTGGTAGTGCGCATATTGAGTTGTAGATGGGTAAATGGATACCTCCAGGACCCATTTACCCCATCCCAGTGTTTAGTCCCACATCGTCCAGTGGTGGGACTTGGAGGCCCTGTGGAGGCTATATAAGGAGCCCCAAGCCTCCTGTAACAGATGAGAAAGTTCAATAGAATATCCACCCCTTTGAGGGCTTCTCCCGTGATTTCATCCCGCTCCTCACGGAGTAGGGTTCCACGTAAATCCCGTGTGTTCTTAAGTTTTTCTATCTTTATTTCTGATTCCGCTTCCGCTTCGATTTATTAACAGTGAAGAAATGAAAAAATCAAGGAAATTCTACACAATTTTGCTGAAATTTGAGGCCATACTTTGAGGGAGCCATTTGGTTGTAAATCCTTCGACTCTTAGGATTCCGCCACGTCATTTCTATCAACCCATGAGAATAGGGTTGGCATGTCTGTGAAAAAGAGGGAAGTTGAGCTAGCTGGTATAGATTTAGATAGACGTACGAAGAAGATGGCCAAGGCATCGACCTCGATGGTGCAGTAGCCATTGATGATTGCATCTCCTGGTGGTTGTGAACAAAGTGAGCAAGATTTGGATACCGATAGAGGATAATGCAAGTTTGTCTGCGCAAGAGACGTAGAAGGGAGAAGATGGTCTGGGAGGTGAATAAGTTTGGAGGTTGTTGATTAGGACTCCAGTAAAGGTGGGAATGTGAAGGGGTCATTAGGGAACATATTGAGAAGTGTGTGGGGTTTGTAGTGGTTGCGATGAGGATTGTTTCATGGTAAATATGGGGCATGGGGAATCCAGAAAAAAGGAGGGAGGTGGAAACTCCACTTAGTGAGTGGTAGGCGGATGTATTGAGCCTACAAAAGATGAAACTGGAAAATGGGACACATTTTTGTTGGTAATGGATGGTTCCCATCAAGGAAGGCCGTATCGATATCGATATCGTTTCGGTCCGCCCGAAAAGGATATATCGCCGATATATCAACGATATCGGTGGAAATGTCGAAAATGGCTCAAAAACCATTTTTTTACCATTTTTTTCAGAAATTAAGATCATACAAGATATTAAAACAACATATAACCTACAAATACACACTTATATCACACATATCGGTCATTTATAGACCATATATCGCACATGTCGGTCATTTCGACGATGTTAATGTTGATTCCTGATTTATACATATTGGAAATGGAGTTCGTCTAAGTTCTTAGAACACTAAATAACTTACAAATATACTCTTAGATCATACATATCGATCATCTATGACTCTTCTATCGCATATATCGGTCATATCGTTGTTATTGTTTATTGCTAACTTGTGGATATTGGAAATGTACTCCATACAAGTTCTTATAACAAAATATAACTTACAAAGATACACTAATATCACACATATCAATCATCTATGACACTTATATTGCACATATCAAGTAGCAAAATAAGTAGTGAAATCAAGCTTACAAGGGTATTGTTCATCAATATATAGATATCGACGAAATTTCGATTGATATCGGTTGATATCCATGATTTTTTGTACTAAATCCAGTCATTTTTTACTGATATGGACCGATATGGCGATATATCGCTGATATATCGGTCATATATCGCCGATATCACAGTAATTGGATATGCACCCTGATATCGATATCTCCTTCTTGATACCGATATATCGCCGATATATCGCACCGATATGGCCTTCTATGGTTCCCATCTTTCCGAGTTACATGAAGTCCTTTTGATTGGCCATCGAGAGGAATAGCTTAGAGCTTCGATGACGTCACACACTCATTCTATGGTGCTTTGGAGCAAGGATTTAAAGAATGTGAGGCAAATCGAGGAGGTTTTTCGTTGTTGAGGCGAGCCATAAGCCCCAATTTACAAAGAAAATACATGTAAAAACTATTGTTAAACATAATTATATAACAACAAAGCATTTTCCCACACTAAGAGGGTAGGGTACATGGATTTTTTACATCCATTCAGATCTCTCTTGGGCCATTCTCTAGCTTAGATCCAAATAACAAAGATTTGTTCGAATAATCTCATTCCAACATCTCTTGGGCCTTCATCTCCCTCTCCTAGTCGGCTCAATATCCTAAGCCTCGCATCTTCTAACTGGAGCATCAGCTGACCTCCTTTGCAAGCGAGCAAATCATCTAAGTGGTTTTCTCTCATCTTATCATCTATTGGAGCGATACCAACTTTCCTTTTAATCGCATCATTCTGAAATCGATCTTTCGTGTATGACCAGACATCCACCTTAGCATTTTGAATTCTGCTACTATCATTCTCTACACATGTCTATGGTACATAGGCCAACATTCGGATCCATAGAGCATAGCAAGTCTCACGGCTGCTTTGTAATACTTTCCTTTGATTTTCAAACGAATTTTCTTATCACACAAAACAACAGAGGTCCTATCCACTTTAGCCAACCTGCATTTATTCTATTAACATCTCCATTAATTTCCCCATCATATTGCAAAATAGATCCCGCATATCTAGAAGAATATTTCTTCTGAATGTTATTATCTCCAATCTTCACCTTGATTCCTTCACCGACGTTCCATCAGATGTGCACTCCATATATTCAGTCTTAGCCCTACTTATACGAAATCATTTAGTCTCCAATGCATGCCGCCAAATCTTAAACTTCGCACTTACTCCATCTCTAGTCTCATCAATAAACACAATATCACCGGCAAAAAACATACACCAAGGTATCTCATCCTGGATGTGACTAGACAACTCATCCATAATCAAAATAAAAAGGAATGGACTCAAAGCTAATCCTTGGTGCAGATCGACGTTGATGTCAAAAAAATCAATCTTCCCAAACTAAATCCTTACACAAGACGAAGCCCCATCATACATATCCTTTATAAGGTTAATGTACATGATAAGAACTCGTCTCCTCTCCAAAACTCTCCACAAAACCTCATGTGGGATTGAATCATAAGCCTTTTCCAAATCAATAAAAATCATATGGAGGTTCTTCCTTTTAGCTCTTTAAATATCCATTGGTCTCCTCAACAAGTGGATAGTTTCAATAGTTGAGTGGCCTGACATGGATCCGAATTGTTTTTCTTTTACTTTGAAAACTTACCTCAACCTTCTTTCGATCACGCGTTCCCAAATTTTCATTGTGTGACTCATCAGTTTGATACCTCTATAATTCAAACAATTTTGAATATATCTTTTATTCTTATAAAGAAGCATCACAAGACTTCGCCTCCACTCTTCAAGCATTTTCTTGCTTCACCGAATAAGATTGAATAAATTTGTGAACCAAGTCAAACCATGTTCACCTAGAACTCTCCATACTTCTATAGGAATGTCATCAAGTCCTGCACCTTTCCCAGGTTGCATAGCCTTCAAAACCTCCTATACTTCCTTCAATTATATATGTCTATAGTTTACATGATTCATGTACCTTTCACTACCAGCTAGATCTCAAAGACTCAAAGTGATCTCTTTATTCCCTTCCCTAATGAAAAACTTATGGAAATACCGATTCCATCTAGTCTATATATCCTTCTGAGTAACAAGCATATGTCCTTCCTCATCCTTAATGCATCTCACTTGAGAAAGATCTTTGGTCTTCCTTTCTCTTGCTTTGGCCATCTGAATATATCCTTCTGGCCCTCTTTAGAGTTCATCTTTTTGTACAAAATTTCATAATGTTTTAACTTAACTTCACTTGCAGCCCTCTTTGCTTCCTACTTCGCTATCTTATAATTTGGGACAGTTTCGCATGTTCTATCCTTATACATAGCTTTAAAGCAAGCTCTTTTCATTTTAAGCTTCTCTTACACTCCTCCGCTTTACCACCAAGCTTCCTTTTGACCCGGGACTCCTCCCTTAGACTCGTCTAGCATCTATTTGGCTACCCTTCGGATACTGCTACCACATCTCCCATCTCATTCGTAATACCGTTATAATCCCAAGATAATTTTTCCAAAAACTTATACTTGAAGCTTGATTACTTCAGTTGAAGATTCCACTATTTAGTCCTAAAGATCTTGAGAACCGTCCTTTTCATTACCAACCCTTTTAATTACGCATCCATGGCTAGCAACCAATGTTGAGATGTCAAGCTCTCTCATAGGATTACTTTGCAGTATTTGCAGCACAACCGATCTCTTATCCTCATCGCAAAGCAATCTATATGTTTTTTAGTCGGGCCACTCTTATAAGTAATTAAATGCTCCTCCCTCTACTTGGAGAGAGTGT
Source organism: Ottelia alismoides (assembly GCA_037367405.1). Taxonomy (NCBI): domain Eukaryota; kingdom Viridiplantae; phylum Streptophyta; class Magnoliopsida; order Alismatales; family Hydrocharitaceae; genus Ottelia; species Ottelia alismoides. Next base: position 335,463 of record JAZKJV010008104.1, on the reverse strand, counting down.
TTGTTATGAAAAGGTCATAAGCCATTATAAAATCCAAAATAGCATTTCCCTCTTTATTTGTATCAACAAAGCCATGGCCTCCATGAACACTAGCATACCCTAAAGCATCATTTCTCACATATCCATTAAGATCTCTACCTAGGCAAATCATCTCTTTGTAGGATTCCTTGCATAATCTTATACAAATCTTCCCAAAAAGCTTGTTTAATCCTTCCTCTAAATCAATTTGCAGAGCATAAACTGAGATGATATTCAGAATTTCTTTCTCAAGAATCAATTTTAGCAAAATAATCCGATCCCTGAATCTTTGCACCTCAATCACACTATCCTTCAAATCCTTATGAACAACCACTCTAACACCATTTCTACCATTCTCTTTACATGAATACCATAATTTAAAGCATGTCTTCTCGATCTCCCTTGCTTGCTCTCCAATCCATTTTTCTCCTCGAGGCATAGTATCTGAATCTTCCTTCTTTCCATCGTATCTATTATCTCCATCGCTTTTCCAGTCAAAATGCCAATATTCCAACTACATATCTGCGACTTCTTTTGTGACTTCTTTTGGATTAACGTCTTAAATCGCATGCCCCCATCATGCAAGAAACCTTGCAAATTTTATACTGCAACCGGACGGCGATGCAATGGAACTAGCTTATTTACTCGCATGTGTTCCCCATATGAGAATCCTTGCAAATTTGAACTACATCCAAGCAGCGAAGTAACGACCATTGCTAACTTCTCATTACATTTGGGTGATGCAACACATCTCTACTAGGGAATCCTTGCGACGAAATCCGAATGTTTGCTTAAATCCATGTTACACATAATTATATTATCATAAAATCCTAAGTTTCAGATATTCATAAAATATATTATTATAAATCCTAAATTTGAATATTTCTAATTTAATATATGTGCACAATATACCATATTAACAATATATGCTAGTTTGAATTTATGTTTATGTAATATTTTTTGAGAAATAGTGGGATGAACCTCCATTAGAGATTCCCATCCAAAAAATATATTTAAGAATTATAAACAAACATTACAAATGTCAAGTTTCAAAGAGAGCTTTGGCATGCTCAATAACATTCTCATAATAGAGCCTCCCCTCTTTGAAGATAGTGTTGTTCACAGCCAGCCAGATGGCCAAATATGTGCGCATACACTCATCCTACCATCAGTTGAACCTGTCCAACCTCTGTTTATCGAACTCCATAAAGAGTCAATATCACCCCAATGGACCCCCGGCAAATCAGCGATTGCCTAGATCTCCCTTGAGCTTGTATACCTGATGAAAAGGTACTCAATGTCTTTTGTCGTTTCCCCGCATCTCCTGCAAATCTCATCGCATCCAGGAAAAATACTAACCCTCCTACCAATTGCCATAATTTGTTCCCTCCTAATTAGCCACAAAAACACCTTTATCCTCATAGGAGCTTTTCATCCCTATATCTTATCCTATACATTAACCTTATAAATGATATGTATGATGGGGTTTCATTTTGTATATGGATCCAGTCTGGGAAGACTAACTATTTTAACATCAACATCAGCATGCATCAAGGTTCAGCTTTAAGTCCATTCCTTTTTACTTTGATTATGGACGAGTTGACTAGTCACATTCAGGATGAGATACCTTGGTGTATGTTATTCGTCGATGATATTGTGGTGATTCCTGAGACAAAAGATGGAGTAAGTGAGAAGCTGGAGGTTTGGAGACATGCCTTAAAGACTAAATGAGAAGCTGGGCTAAGATTGAATATATAAAGTGCAGATTTGATGGAAACAACAGTGAAGGATTCAATGTGAAGATTGGAGATGCTGACATTCTGAAAAAAGATTCTTTTAGATATTTGGTATCAATTTTGCAATAGGACGGGGAAATAGATGGAGAAGTTACTCATAAAATAAATGTAGGTTGGCTAAAGTGGAGAGGAATCTCTATTATTCTTTGTGATAAGAAAATCCCTTTAAAGTCAAAGGAAAGTATTACAAAACAGTTGTGAGACCTGCTATATTCTATGGATCATAATGTTGTCTAGTGAACCATAGACATATGCAGAGAATGACAGTAGCAAAATGAAAATGCTAAGGTGGATGTGCGGTCATACACAAAAAGATCATAATCAAAATGATACGATCAAAAAGAAAGTTGGTGTAGCTCCAATAGAGGATAGGATGAGAGAAACCGCTTAAGATGATTTGACCAGTTGCAAAGGAGGTCGATTGATGCACAAGTTAGAAGATGCGAAATTGGGGATATTGAGTTGGATAAGAGAGGGCAAGGAAGACCCAAGAAGTGTTGGAATGAAACTATCCGAAGAGATCTTAGTTATTTGGATTTAAGCCCAAATATGACCCAAAAGAGATATAAATGGAGGCAAAAAAATACATGTAGCCGATCCTACTTAATTGTGTGAGAAGGCTTTGTTGTTGTCGTATCCTTGCACAATCATGAGATTTCTCATCAGCTATCGGTGACGCATAACCAGAGACAACTTCGTAGGCTTTCTTACCAGTGAATATTCCATCGCTCCAGCACCATGAATCTCTACCTTATGAGAGTTCCTTCACACTCATCAGTTTGCTCGACAAGCACATAAACTCTTCCACTCTATGATCTAACAACTCAGCTACGAAAGTAAGCATCCACGATCCTCCGGCCCACACATCAGCAATACTAGCCTCCTTGTCTGAGGTCAACGCAAACAACCTTGGAAACTCATCACATAAGGCTCCCTCCTCTGTCCAGGTGATTATGTAATATTATTATTCACATGTGAAGTCCTAATATTTTTGCAAAAATATGCAGTCTCTTGAACATATACCATACTCGTTGTAGTGATACAAGAAATTGAATATCATTTGCCAATATAAAATTCGTTCACGCTAATTGGAAACAATCATTCTGCACTTAAATGATTTCTTTGACGCAATGACGATTGTAATAGAAGCATAATATTTATTTATTTATGAAATAATATTTTACTAACATATAATGATACTATAATATAATTTTTCTAACATATATATGTAGGGTAAAATGGGCTGCCCCCATGGGGGAGCTAACTTGGCTCCCCCCGCACCATTTCGCCTGATTTTTTTATTTTTTTTGAAAATTTCTTCCGTGGATTTTCATCAATATATCCTTATATTATATCATTAAAATTTCGTGCGAAACAGAGACTCCTACGGCTTCCATCCAGACATGATCGTTTTTAGCAATTCTGTTACCGTTAAAAAAAACTGTCTGGATGGAGGTCGTAGGAGTCTCTGTTTCGCACGAAATTTTAATGACATAATATAGGGATATAGTGATGAAATTCCACGGAAGAAATTTTCAAAAAAAAATAAAAAAATCGAGCGAAATAGGGCGGGGGAGCCAAGTTAGCTCCCCCCAGGGGAGAGCCCCATTTAACCCATATATGTACTACTTAACATATAGGTTTCGTTCAATACATGAGGTTTGGTACTAGAGATATTTTTTAGAAATTTGTTACTAGAGATGTGGGCAATAATATTATATATTGTGATTGTGACTTGTATGTTTGTGACTAATATATGCTTTATACGCTTAATATAATTGTAAAAGCATAGCTTTATATAGTTTATTATTTACTTCCACAAATAATGCGCAGCAGATGGAGGCAACACCATGATATCGCCTTACCGCTTCGAGCACCTCGATATCACCTCGCGTCTGTGAGGCTTATGCCTTGAACATCCCTAGTGAGGTTATAGCCTTGAGGCGGTTTTCATGGAAAAAGCATCGAAGCTTACACCTTGGTGCCTCAAGGCACGTTTTTCATGCTTTGGAGGTAGGAGAACAGTGGACAGCTCTTTTTATCTTCGATTTATGGTATATCGAGAGCTCCAGCTACCGCAAACCTGTCGACCGAGTTGCGGGCGGTGCATGCTCACTTTCTTGATAACTGGTACTTTATGGATGGTGACTTCAATGTCACTCAATTTGTTGTAGATCATCCTCGAGAGGGGGGGTACAGGCCTTGGCTCCCCATTATTTGTGGATTTTATGGAGGACATGTTGTTGAAGATCTCAAATGCAACCAATTCGGGATCTCTTCCTCTTTCAGATCAAAAAAAATGCAACCAATTCCCTCTACACTTGACGGAATTCATTGTCACAGTCGTGCTTTAATCACTTTTTTTCTTATGTTAAGTAGCTAGCTACGTTTCGTTGGCATTTATGCGTTCCTTGTTATGGTCACATTTTGATCACACACCTATTTGTAGGATTAAGCCAAGTGTTGTAGAATTCGTGAGATGTTCTACTTTGAGAGATCATGGTTGCTTGAGGACGCTTTCAAGGAACATGTGTCGCATTATTGGATGGAACTTACTGCGACAGGATCAACCTCCAGGGTAAAGGTGGCAAAACTAGAGGTAGTACGCTAAATGTTTCGGAGTTTAGGCAGCAGGTGCGACTTCAGCATGGTGAAAGGAGGGAGAGGGCTCAGGAAGAGGTGACCCGCCTGAATATTTTTGAGGATTCAATGGAGCTTTTGGAGGAGGAGAAGGTGGCTAGCAGGAAGTACCACCATGTGTTACTTGCGGAAGATAAGAAGCGGGTGATATAATGAAGACAATGCTCTAGGAAAATGTGACTAAGAAAGGGGGATGTCGACCCATGTTTTTTCCATACTCGGACCAGCGGAAGGTGATGGTGTAACTTAATACATTTGCTTGAGATGGGCGATATGGTGGTGGAAGGTAAGGCCCTTCGACATGGAGGTTCGTGAGGCGATTTCGCCTAAATACTGATGATTCGCCTAACTTAGATGTATTTCAGATTTTCTTCTTTCATTAGATCAGGGAAAAAGGTTGTTACACTGGTTGAAGTATTGCGAGAGGTAAACTAAGGTTTTGATTGTATAAATCATTTTTTTCTTTTCTTGTTGCTTAAGAAAGATGGTGCTCGACGGATGGAGGATCTATGGCCTATCGCATTATCCAATGTTATTTATCTTATTTGGTGAAGGCCCTGAGAACTTAGATTCCATAGTTGCACCTACACGGACAACATTTACTCCTAGCAGACATCACTGTTGTAAAAGTCAGACCGACTAGTCGAGTCGGTGGGGTAACCGACTCGACTAGGCGTCGGCCATTAGTCGGTCAACCCGACTAATCGGGCCGACGAGTCAGCCTAGTCGGTCGACTACAAGGCCGACTTTTACATAAAGATTTTTAATTTTTTAGTTTTTTTGATTTTTTTTTAAAAAACAAACTTATTCTAATATGCTTAATGTTATATTTAAAGACAATTACTTCTTTTATTTTATCATGATAGTATAGAAAATGTACAAATCAATGTAAATATATAAGAATATGTGTATAAAAATTGATTTATACATTTAAAATAATTAAAAATTCAAAACCGACTAAATCCGATTAGCCGCCCGACTACCGATAAATCCTTAGTCAGTGACCCCGCCAGACAAGTACTGACTACCGCTTTCTGCAACCTTGGCAGACATAATAGACAAAGTGGTAATTGATGTGGAGATTATTATTGACCAGCGGGTGAAGGTGAAGGGGATGTGTTAGAAGATAGATGTCTCTAATGCTTATGGTTGTGTGGATTAGTGTTTCATTTAGGCCTTCATTTCTCGTTGGAGTTTCCATGATAAGTGGATTGGTTGGATGAAGAGGAGTTTTTTTTAGGCTCAAAAAAGAGGGAGACACTCAACGGTGTTCGCCCCAATATATTAAGAGAAAAGATAAATAAAGGAATTTACAAAAAGAGGGAACAAAAACAGAGAAGCTAGACCCAAATCGGGAAATCGAGAAAGCAACCAAAAAAGATCACCCCCAAAAAGCCACGAGAGGGTTACCCTGTACACCAATCATCCAGAAGACGTGAGCAAAGGAAAAGAACGTGGGGTTTTTTAGCCACGAGGGGTTTTTTAGCAAAGGAAGTACTCGTCTGGATGAAGAGAAATTAACTACCACATCTTACTCTTTACTAGTGAATGGCAAGCATGTGGGGTTTTTTAGCACCATTGTAAAGTGCATCATATATGTTTGTTATCCTAGATGCTCTTTAGCATAGTGACGGATGCTCTTTCTAGGATGATTTCCTATGCAATTGATGGTCATTTAGGTGGCGGTAGGGGATACATCGGTGTCACTTCGACATTATTCAGAAGACACTATCTATTTTATCGAGGTAATGCTATGGCAGCGGAAGGAGCCGATGCAGTATTGGGGATGTTCATATCAATCACAAATCTACGAATCAACGGAGAGTCCTGACAGTCAAAAGAGGAGTCCCATGCTCATGAAGTTGGTATTGTGAGTGTCCTGACAGTCGAAAGAGGGGTCTCGTGCTCCTGAAGTTTGTGTTATCTATGATTTCATAACTACTAGGTTGCTTGTTGCTGGTGTTTTAAAAAATACCGGTTATTGGATAGTTAGACATGCAGGCTTCCTAGGTTAATAGCGGGTGATGGTCAAGGGATGTCGTTAGTAGGTTGAAAGGAGATAAGCTGGAGGAGGATAGTGGCCTTAGTGCAAAGAGTTTGGAGGAGATAAACAGGGTTTTGCTAAAAAAGCGGGGCATGGATTATAAAAGATGTTCCACTAGAATATTCGTGTTATTGCTTTGGCTAATATTCTCCAAAAGTGGATCTCGCTTTAATAGCTCTAAATAAATTAAATGCATGCATTAAGATAGGACGACTTCTTGTTCCACAACAAGGAAAGAGCTTTTTTATTCTTCTATATACTAAGAGATTTCATTTGGAGAAGAAAATGTGTCATGCTCTCTACAAATAACTAGGTTCCAATGTATGAGATATTGTGCCACTTGTTAATGAAATCCTATCAATTAGTATTACACAAAGAAAGAAGGGTTTTTATCGTTGTGCTCCTCCGAGATATTCCAATATCAGTTATGCCCATCTCTTTTTGGGAATATCAGTTGTGCCCTCGACTTCTTGTCATTCTCACTTGTGCCCCTCGCGTTAGTTGCCGTCCATCCCCAATGCAAACCGACGTTAACTTTAGGGACACATCGGGAATTAAACTTAAAAATATAGGTTGAAAAGTCCATTATCTTCCTTCCCCTTCTCTTCATCCTCCCCAGCCTCCTGCTCCTCTTCCAGAACCTCCCTTTTGCCCTTGCACCTCCCTCTCCGCCCCCAGCTACTCCCATCACCCCCGCAGCTCCCCCTCCACCCAGAGCTCCCCCCTCGCCGTCGCACATCCCCCTCTGCCTGGAGCTCCTCCTCCCGTCCACGTGCCTCCCCTCTTCCCATGCACCTCCCTCTCCGCCCCTAGCTACTCCCGTCGTCCCCGCACCTCCCCCTCCGATCCAAGCTCCTCCCCTTGCACCTCCCTCTCCGTCTCCGCACCTCCCTCTCCGCCCCGGTACCTCCCCTCCACCCCCATCTCCTCCCGTCGCCCCTGCACCTCCCCCTCTGCCTCGAGCTCCTCCGCCCCCGCACATCCCCTCAGCACCCAGCACCTCCCCTCCGCCCATGTACCTCCTTCTCCACCCCATCTCCTCTCGTCGGCCCCACACGTCCCCTTCCACCTCGAGCTCCTCCCCCGCACCTCCCTCTCCATGGAAGTCCAGCACATGCACCTTTCGCTCGCCTGCAAACGCCCATGCAAGGACGCAGTTGTAGGTGTAGTAGAGAGTTGTGTAACTGGAGTACGCATGACGCGAGGGATCGTATGTGCTCCTTCAAGCCTTCATCGGCAATGCGCACAAGGAGGAGGAGCAAGGGGCAGAGGAGGAAGGGGGCGGAGGAGGAAGGGGAGGGGAGGATGAGGTTGTGGGCTGAAAACATGGATCATTCAACATTTGTTTAGTTAAGATATTTTTTTGTTAACTGATTCATGAAGTTCATCAAAAAATGCAATAAAATTCACCATTTGATCCGCAATGAGTGATATATCTGTGAAAATGCAAAAAAATTAACGATTTGATGGATGCATGAAGGTGTAATTAAGAGAGAGAAATTATGAAGAAAAAAGGAAGAAGAACAAATGGAGGAAGAAGAAGATGAAGAAGAAGTCTGGACAATTATACCCCTCTTAACTGCAACAAGGTTTGAAAAAACCATGGTTAAGTCAACTCATTGACGGTTAAACTAACGGAGGGGCACAAGTGATAAAATGGCAAGAAGTCAGGGGCATAACTGATATTCCCAAAACGGGAGGGGCATAACTGATATTGGAATATCTCGGAGGGGGACAACTGATAAAAACCCAAGAAAGAAATTATAGAAACCAATACAATTAGAACGTGTCTTCATAGATAAACTTACGTTCAAGAATACCCTCTTCATAAACAAGGAGGAGATATCCATCTCGCTCCTGCAGTATGCGGATGACACTGTGATATTCATGGGGGGTGATGAGGAGAAAATGCATCAAGATTTGCTCATTATGGACATTTTTGGGGACATTTTGAACCTTCGGATTAGCAGGGATAAATTAATTGTGATTCCTTTTGACCTCGATGAGCTTAAGGTGTAGAGAGCGACTACGATCTTGGGCTCCCCAACGGTCGTGCTTCCGATCACGTACATGGGCCTGTCGTTGGTGGTGGGAGGCCCAGGACTTAGAACTGGTAGACACTTTTGGGGAGATTGGAGGGGAGGATGGCGAGATGGAAGGCGTTGGTTCTCTCGAGAGGCGGGAAGTTGATGCTTATGAAACATGTTCTTTCGGCCATATATATTACCTTTTGTTCCAGGAGGTTGCTTCTTGCTGATGTGCGCACGAGGATCGAGGCTCTGATGAGGAGATTTTTTTGTCAGATGGGAGTCAGGTTAGGAGGGGGTCCACTTGGTTGATTGGAGCAAGGTGGCGGCATCGAAGAAAAGGGGCAGCTTGGGTGTTCATGGGGCGGCTAAGATGAACAAGGCATTAATGTGAAATGGGTGGTCCACGTATGGGGAAAATCTGAAGACCTAGTTTGTAGACTATTGAAGAAGTTGTATGGGATGTCCATGTCTTCGACGGTCTCTCCAGGTTGTTTGTCGTCTTCTCTATGGAAGGGGATTACTGAGGTGATCCCGGGAGCTCGAATTGAAGTTGAGACCAGTTCTTAGGGACGATGGCTCTGGATTTCATTTTTTGCGTGATGATTGGACGGGAGATGGGCGTTGGTTGAGCGCTACCCACACCTCATGCAGCTGGCTAGTAACAAAGAGGAGGTGGTGCAGCATGTCTTGATGCATGGGTCGTGGTCTCCAACGTTCTCTTCGGACTTATCAGATCATAGGGTTGAGGAGTTCTTAGTGTTTGGCGTAATTGGAGGGACTGACAACTGGCAGGGATCACTATGTTTGGGGAGATGGGAAATTCTCGGTGAAAAAGACGTATCGATTTTTAGTAAAAGCATGGAGAGGAGGTGGATGAAGAGGTTGTTGATAGCATGTTAATTTGGAGAAACAGGATGCCGATCCCTATCAAGATCTTTCTTTGGCCTCTCCGACTTGGTAGGATTCTCACGCTAGCTCGCTAGAGGCATGTGTTGGGGTGTAGGTTGATCTTTGTGCCAGATGCGGGTCGGTGGTGGAAGATGCGGATCACATGTTCTTCTCTTGTTCATCCCCGTCTCAGATTTGGGGCAGGGCCAGCGGGGCCAACATCTCTTGGATTGGTGGTCAGGAATGCGCCATTTTTTTAGAGGTCTTAGATCGGTCTGTGGATATGGGCACGGCGATAGTGCGTACCCTTTTGCACTCCTTTGGACGATCTGGTGCGCTAGGAATGGTATCATTTTTTAGGGGTAAACTTGTTGTACAGAGAATGCAATTGAACATTGCAGGGTGATATGTTCATCATAGTCAATGTAAAGTGTTGTAACGCATAACATTTTTATAGTTATGTATATATATATGAGGATGGGGAGCTTGCACCAAGGTGCATGTAACTTTACATGCACCGGCGCTTATATCTTCCATATTATTTTACTTTTTTGAAAAATACCACCATGTATATTCATCCATATATCCCTCCAATATGCCATTCGAATTTCGTCAGAAACAGAGACTCCTATGACCTCCATCCAGAACAGGTCGATTACAGCAATTCTAAGATCGTTAAAATTACCTGTTCTGGATGGAGGTCATAGGAGTCTCTGTTTCTGACGAAATTCGAATGACATATTGGAGGGATATATGAATGAATATACATGGTGGTATTTTTCAAAAAAGTAAAAAAATGTGGAAGATATAAGCGTCGGTGCATGTAAAGTTACATGCACCTTGGTGCAAGCTCCCCATCCTCTATATATATATACCTTTTGTGGTGGATCCCAACTTGGGAGGTCACCCTTCTCCTTTCAAAAAAAAATAATACCCTCGCATGCATCGTATATGTTGTTGCATATACTGATGCGGTAGGTGGGCCAAATTGCATTCTCTATGCAGTGCATTATGTGGTTTCCAGGTCGGTAGGGGGAGCGATGAAGGTTCCAAATGAAGATCTTATCCTGGAACGTGAGAGGGTTGGGGGATCTTGACAAAAGAAAGATGGTGGGTGCACGGTTCATTGAGTGGGCATGCGACATTGTTCTCCTTCAAGAAACGAAGCTTCACGGTTTGACGGAGCAAGATTGGAAGGGGTTCGGCGCCGGGGAGGTTGATCAATTCAGGTCCCTAGAGGGGACGGGGTCCTCAGGTGGGATGATTGTGGCTTGGCGATCCTCGAGGTGGGCCTTCAACTCCATGTCCCATGGGAGGCACCTCTTAACAGTGATTCTGGACAATACTAGGTCCTCTCTGCAGATCGCGGTCTCGTGCGCTTATGGCCCTTGTGAGGCGGGGTTACGTCCGCAGCTCTAGGAGGATTTACTGGAAGCGGCTCGGTTCGTGGCTAGGACCCCCTGGTTGGTGGGGGGGATTTCAATGTGACTCTATTATCTTCGGACAGGCCTAGTCGTAGGGGCGGCCAGGACCCGGGCTCCTCCTCTTTCGCGGACACCATTGACATGTTTGGTCTCAAGGTCCTGGACGCCACGAGCATCGGTTATACTTGGAGGAATGCTAGGTCTCATTCGCGCCTTGACCGCTTCCTTGCTTCGGAGGAGGCCGGTGAAAGGTTCCCCTTAGCGTCTGTGGAGGCGAAGCCTAGGGTGTGCTCTGATCACAACCCTATTTTGTGGTGGTCGGGAGACTCCCCTGTTCAGCGGGGTCTATTCAGATATGAGAAATGCTGGCTGCAGGAACCTAACTTTCGGGAGGTGGTGACGTTGCATTGGAGGGAGACAGTGGTATCTGGATCTGCTACGAAGAAATTCCATGATAAGCTCTGTTCTTTGAGAGTACGACTTGCGGCGTTTAAGAGGGAAACGAGATCGGCTAGGGCGGCGGCTAAAGCGGAAGCGGAAACGACCATCCATTTGCTGGACGTGCTGGAGGATAGTAGAGATCTATCTTCCGAGGAGCTCGCGACTCGCGCGGAGGCCCAAAGAAAGCTCATCATCGAGGAAAAGTAACGCATTGCGGAGTGGAGGCAAAGGTCAAGGATAAGGTGGGTTAGAGAAGGGGATGCAAATACCTCTTTCTTTCATCGTTGTGCCAATGGGAGGCGTAGAAATAACTCTTTTCGCTCTATCACTATCGATGGGACACGCGTGGAGGGTACGGGGGAGATGGGCGTTGCCATCTCTAATTACTTCAGGGAGGTTACCTCCACAACTATTACAAGAAGATGGAGGTGGCGGGGTCGGAGGACCAGGTCGGTGGCGAGGGATGCCTGCGACAAATTGATTTGTGATGTAACTCTGGAGGAGCTGAAGGACGTTGTATGGGACCTCAACGACGACGCGTCGCCTGGTCCTGATGGGTTCTCGATCTCCTTTTATAAGGATTTTTGGGATGTTATTGGGGTGGAGGTGTTGGAGGTTGTTAAAGAATTTTGCACGGGCAACGCGGGCTTTGATAGAATCAATCGCGCCCGCCTCGTCCTTCTTTCTAAGTCTTCGGCGGCCTCCTCGATCGGGGACTTTCGTCCTATCGCCGTATCAAATGCTATATACTTAATAACGGCGAAGGTTTTCGCTCGAAGGCTGAATATTATCCTCGGGAACATTGTCTCTCCGGCTCAGGCAGCTTTCGTCCCCGGTCGTCAGATCTCTGACTGCGTATCGCTCGCGTCTGAGATTATCGCGGATTGGAAGAGAGAGGGTACTAGCGGCATTCTTTAGAAGGTGGATTTCTCGAAAGCCTATGATACATTGGATTGGAGATTTTTGTGGAGCGTTCTCAAGAGAAAGGGCTTCCCCGACATTTGGATTACTTGGATGAGACGTTGCATCTCTACGACGTTATTCTCAATTCTGATCAACGGGAGCCCGGAGGGGGGTTGGATCCAACCTCGCAGGGGGTTGCGCCAGGGTTGTCCCCTCGTGCCTATGTTATTCATTATCGCAGTTGATGTCCTCTCTGACATGGCGGAAGGCGTTGCTGCGCACGGGCTGACCAGAGGCTTCTTGAAGAACGGGATCGAGGTCCCGATCGCCCAATACGCTGATGACACTCTTTTCTTCATCGAGGGGGGTATTGAGGAGGCTACAGGCATGGCGATGACGCTTGAGCTTTTTTCTGAATTATCGGGCTTGACGAAAAACAACATGAAGTCGGTGTTCATCCCTTTTGGGCAGGCGGAGCTGGCATCGGAAAACTTGGAGGCGGTGTTGGGTTCGGGGAGATCCTCCCTTCCTATAGATTACCTGGGGACTCCTTTATCTCTGGGGAGGACTCGAATTCGCGACTGGTTGAGAGTGGTGGAGAAGGTCAAAGCGAAGCTTGCGGGGTGGAAGGTTGCGGTCCTCTCGAAGGGGGGGCATCTGGTGCTATTGAAATCCGTTCTCTCCTCCATCCCTATTTTCCTTCTCTCAAATCGCAAGATGCCAAAGGGGTTGCGGACGCGGCTGGAGAAGCGCAGGCGCGCTTTCTTATGGGCCTGGTTCGGCCGGGAATAGGGGATACTCTTGGTGGGCTGGAAGAAGGTCTTACATCGAAAGGAGGACGGGGGCCTGGGGGTGAAATCTCTTGAACAAATGAACGAGGCTCTTCTCCTCAAATGGGCTAGCAGGATCTGGGGTCCGGGTAATGACCTCGCTTGCGCCGCGATTCGAAAAATTTACGACGTTAACGCTGCCCCTCCCCCGCTGATCGTTGGCAGCAGCTCTTCGTCCCTGTTCTGGCGCAGCGTGGTGAAGGCATTTGTGAGCAACCTCGCCCTTTTTAGACATGTTCTCGGGCATGGGGAGTCCTTCGCATTTTGGTCTGATGATTGGTCGGGGGGTGGGGTGTTGCGCTCTCGGTTTCCCCGGCTGTTTGCAATTGCAGGTGACAAGTCTTGCTCGGTCGCGTCTTGCTGGAGCGATGGCCTCTAGTGCCCCACATTCGCGGCATCCCTTTCTGATCAGAGATTCGACGACTTCCTGGTTTTACTGGAGTCCCTACGGGAGGTGCGTCCGCTCGGTGAGGGCAGGGACCACTGGGCGTGGAGGGAGGGCTCCTTCTCGGTGAGAGGGGCTTATGGTGCAATTTCTAGACCCCCCCCCCCGGCTGGCTCGGAGTTGCTTTACAGAGATTGTTCGATGATATGGGCTCTGAAGCTCCCGGAGCGGATAGGATTTTTTTTGTGGCTCCTTAGGCGCAAGCGCTTGATGACGAGGGATAGGTGCATGAGGCTGCTCGGGGTAATTTCTGATATGTGCCCTCTTTGTCACGCGGCAATAGAATCGATCGAGCACATGTTCTTCACCTGCTCTGTGGTAACTCAAGTTTGGCTGGATTTGGGTCCGGCTTGGTGCAGCAGCGGCGACTTCCTCTCCTTTTGGGATTCGGTCCAAGCCAACATCCATAGAACGCGGAGGGAGCGGGTTCTGCCTATGGCCATTTTATGGGCGGTTTGGAGGGGAAGAAACGACCTCCTCTTCTCGGGACAGCGTTTTTACAAGGAAAATGTGTGTGCGTTAGTTAATCGTTTGTTGGTTGATTGGAACCTGTAATGGGTGGGGCGCGGCCCTTTGGGATCATTTGTTACTTTTTGTTTCTCCCTCTTTCCCTTTTAATATATTATGGGGTCGACACCACTGAGTGTTTCCCCCTACCTTTTAGACTTCAAAAAAAATTATGTGGTTTCCACTACATATTTGGTCGCATAACAGCATGTTTGGTCGCTTAGATCACATATTCGATATACAATATAAATAAAGTAGATATATACCTTAGACTTTATCTATTTCTATTAGTAGTTTTTATAACTAGCATTGAGAAGAATAAGTCTTACATATATGTCATGTTGAAATGATTTTATAATCAAATTTTATATTAAAAATGCAAGCCCACCTTAACTTTTCTTTTTATATCTTGAAAATACTCTTCATTAAAAAAATAAAGCACTAATAAGGGATTGCCATTTATTTTGAATTTAAAAAGTATAAATCGCATAAAACCACATATTCGCTCGCATATCGTGTAGTCGCTATGAAGTAACATATCCGAACGAATCCACATACTGTATTTCTGAACCTTGTTTATTAGAACGGCTTTGAGGAGTAAACAAGACATGGTATGATTTGTGTACCATGTCTTGTGATTGACTCTCTTAGCTCTCTGCAATGACGATGGATAGAAAGGTTTTGGTGGGCGAGGTTTGGAATGGGAGTAGTTAGTGCCCTTATTTTTGTTTTAGGATTTCTGATAAGAGAAAGGTTGAGTCATGGTGCTTCTAGATGTTGTTTCTAGGATGGGGGCCACAATTATGGACCAGATTGTTAAATATGGGTTGATGATGGTTTCTTAGTTCGAAAGGTATACATAGCCTCTAATGCGATCACAGTGTTTGATCGAAGCATTGTCTCTGATGAATATATGAATATTTGGTGGTAGAAGATCCCTTTGTGGATAAAGGTGTTCCTTTGTTGATGCAGCGTGAGCGGCTAATGAAGGGGCTTGTAGGACATGCTCTTTTGAATGGCTAAGAGGTCTTACCAACGGTACATAAAGATGCTTAAGGACACTGATCACGGATCACTTATGTATGGCACATTTAGCAAGGTGTACGAGGATGCAGATCTGATAGCGGTTTCATCAAGTTGCGTTTCTAATTTTAGGGATTTCATGAATCACCAAAGGGATGGCACGAACACAATCATAACTTCGGTCGGTATGACCGTATGATTGAGAAAGTGGACAGAATCGTGAAGAATCGGCCTCCATAATCCCGATGTGTAAGGTCCATCTAATATATTTTTTAACCAAAAGGGGAAAACGCTCATGATGGTCTTCGTCCCAAATTTATTAAATCGAAGAAATTATAAAAGGTAGGTCTCCAATAATATTTGTTAAAGCAAATTTGTCCTTAATACCACTCTACAATGTTCAGAGTAAAGGTAGAAAAGAGGCTAGAAGTGCTAAGGTGGGTATAAGTGGCGCATGCTTCCCTTATGCTTCTTCTGTGATCTACTGAGGGAGTCTTCAATGTTACCTTCACGAGGGATGGCTCGAATCTTCGTAGGATGAAATCAGGTTTCAATTGCTTTTGCTTCTTTAATCGGTGGTCTTCGAATGGAAGTTTGTGACACGTCGAATTATCATTATACCTGGTGGAACTTGGATTTCATATCTCGTTCAGATCATTTTCTAATGCTTTTAGTTTTTTCCAATTAGCAGGAAAAATTACCACCGCGGCACATATAATATCATATAATCATCGTAGCCACCAATCATTCAGATCAGGAGATATATGATGAGATCATGATTTCACTTACTAACCATCTCATTCTTAATAAAATTATACTTTAGATAATCTAATATAGATTTCTATCTCAAATATTTCTATCTCAAATATACAGGATTCCATCTCGGAGGATCATTACACTATCTGGTTACAGATTAATGGAGATGATCATAAACTCATAATAAGTAATTAATCAATTTATTCATCTAGTTTACACTTTTTATTCGTTCAATATATTGGTAATATGCATAAAAATTCCGTTGCAATACGAAGGTCAGATAGCTTGAAAGTCGCTCTCGAAATTCGCGATACAATATGAGAAATCGTGAAAATAAGTCCCGCGTGAAACCACTCAGATCTTTGATCCGAGAATGTGCATGTGCTTGTCATCTCGCCCACATTACAGTGGTATAATTTTTACCGGCATGCGATACCCGGATCTCTTGGAATCATCCCCAACATGTCGCGATAACTATATACCTCTAGAACACGCCTTACATGAAAATGCTCATATTTTCAATTCAAGCACGTGCATGTGATCCTCATCTCGTTCACATCACAACGGTATAATTTTCATCGATATGCGATCCCATATCTCTCGGAATCATCCCAAGCATGCCGAGATAACTAGATACCCCCAAAACATACCTCGCATGAAAGTGCTCGAACTTTCAATTCAAACACATGCATGTGATCACCATCCCACCCACATCACAGTGGTGTAGTTTTTATTGACATGTAATGCCCGGATCTTCTAGAATCATCCCAAATATATCGTGATAACAAGATACCCCCAAAACACTCCCCACATTTGATCCAAGCATGTGCATGTGATCCTCACTCCGCCCTCATCACAACGATATAATTTTTATGAACATGCGATGTCCGGATCTTCCAGAATTGTCTCAAAAATTCCGCACTAACTGGATACCCCAAAACATGGTTCCGAGAGAAACTGCTTCGATCTTCAATCCAAGCATTTGCATGTGATCCTCACTCCAACCGCATCACAACGGTATAATTTTTATCGACACATGATACTTGGATCTCCCAGAATTGTCCCAAACATGTCACAATAACTAGATACCCACAAAATACTCCCTGTGTGAAACTACTCAGATTTTTTATCCAAGCACGTGCATGTGATCCTCACTCCGCCCACATCATAGCGGTATAATTTTAGACTCTATCAAGTCGTTCATCTGCTCATGCTCAAACCATACTATGCTTTCTCGGGATTCAGGGGAGGGGTTTCGACCTAAATCTTTTTTTTATATTTGAAAAAGGGTTGCTTAAAAATGGCTCCAAGGATCTAGTAGCTAAACATTGGATGCATTATCATTCTGAGGGTTCAACTACAATGCCTGAAGTTTTAAAGTTGGTCATTCACGGGAAAAGCTTGAGTTCAAAAATGATATAAAGTAACGTTCCCAAAAGCAATGAAAGAGATCTTAGCGGAAATGAGTTTGTGGAGAGACGCATCCAATAGAAAGTGGTGACAAAGAAGGATAAGAAATACAAGGTGAAGTAGCGTTAAAGATCTATGCAAAAACGGATCAAGAATGAGGATGTAAATACTAAATTTGTATATGCATTTGACTCAAAAAAATAAAATATTCTATGCATTGGCTAGCGGGAGAAGGAGACATAATTTTATCAATTCTCTATCGATAGATGGTGTCAAATCCATGAGGATAAGGAAATCGGGAGGGTAGTGGTGGCATATTTCCATAATTTGAGTAAAAAGGTCAAGAGTAGAGAGGTAGTTGGGTCTGGGAGCAACCAATCTCCAACAAGAGCAAGCCAGTGATCTTATTCAAGTTTTTAGTTTGGATGGGATTTAGGCAGTTATTACTTGAGCTAAATATTGATGAATCTCCTAGACCTGATGGTTTCCATGTGTTTCTTTAATGAATTATAGGATGTAATTGTGTGCTCTCATGGCGATGATTAAGGCTCTTATTTTCTACTAGCCTAAAAAGGACGCATCAAAAAAGAGTGGAGGACTACACATCGATTGTTTTTTTTAATGTTATTTACCTTAGTGTGTCAAAGGTTCTTGCCCAACAAACTTTGCTTGGTCATGAATGATATTATATCTCCAAACAGATAGCATTTATTCCTGATACGCAAATAATTGACAATCTGATTGTGGCTAATGAGGTCCTGGCAAATTGGAAGCATCGAAGTGAAAGGCATGATCTGGAAAGTCGATTTTAAAGCTTATGACAACATCAACCGGCATTTTCTGTAGGTATCGCTTGTCAAAAAGGTCCCAGAATGATACAAATATAAAGGCATGTGTAGATTTTAGTATCACTAGCAAGATGCATATCCCAAATAATGAACTTCAAATAGATAATCATTTCATTATTTAAAATGCCAAAATAAGTATCCATGACAAAGGCAGGTGCCCATTTAGTTCCTCAATTTTAAATATTTTCTAAGAATGCAAGCATTACTGACCGTCTACTTCAGCAAGCGCTACTTTAACAAGTGTCACAACTAATGACATGTATGTGCATGAGCAAAGAACTCGATAATATTACACATCAAATATTCTAATACAATTGCACTATCTTGTACGCCCATGCATAAACAATTTATAACCACATGTCGATAATATGGCCTTCGGAAGTCTGCAGAGGCTGTTTGCGGTGATGTGGTCTTCGGGGATGGGTCCACGGAAGACTGCTCGAGGCCGTTTGCGGTGATGCGGGCCATTTGGCTCGGACGAAATGATGTGTTATTTAAGGGTCAGAGATGTTATGGGAAAATGTAGTCACTCATTGCACCGCACTATATAATTTCTGGATAACGTGGTGATGTAAACTTTTATTTTTATTAATTTTAACCAGGCGGTGACCCCCATGACGGGGGTTCACCCACTCTTTCATCAAAAGAAAAAACCACGTGTCGATAATGTGGTCTTCCCATTCCCAATGAAGTTGGGAATCTCAAAACATACTTTAAGTTTGCAAACTTGGTTGCTTAAGCAGGGTTCAAACAAATAGCGGAAGTGCATTACAAAAAGGTGTAGGTTGAAGTCATAGCAATAGGGATGTTGAAAATGAGGCTTGTGTCAACATAGGAGGTGGAGGTGACTAGTGAGAAGGGGCTTCATCAAGATAGTACAAGAGAAATGACATTGAGAAGGAGATCCATCAAAGGTAGAGGTCTAGGAAACTTCAAATGGCTTGCGGAAACGTCCGAACGAAGTTCGTCCACTTGACGGCAACAAAGAAATAGATGAATAATGGTATTTAGAGGTTAAGGATGAATGAGGATGTAATGAACAACAGGATATAATAGGCTATAACACGAGACTTCATAGAGTTCACAGCAAAGAGATCGAGGGGATTGGATTTCCAAAGGAGGATTAAACAACGATTTGTTAATGGAGAAACAAGAGAGACTCGTGAAACTGATCATAAAGGAGGAGGGATGGTGGTTTGGGGACCGTTAAACATGAGGGATCATTGGCACCATATGGTTTCCATATTTCTTCGACGCTGAGTTTTAAGACTATACGGGTGCGTTTGGTTCATAGGTTATTCAGGGGTGGATAACCCGGTTTTGTGTTTGTGTGTTTGGATGGTGGGTTAAGGGTTGGGAGGGTTTGTATGATGTGATTGTATTGGAATTTGAAAAAGTTGGTAGTTATTATGGTATGATTGTATTGAAATTTGAAAAAGTGGGTGGTTGTTGTGATGTGATTGTATTGAAGTTTGGAATAGTGAGTAGAAGTTGAGTATTTTATGATTTTTAGATGATATGATGGTATAACATATATTTTTTTGGTTGGAAAGAGAGTGGGCCCCACCAGTGGGTTGGGAATATGGGTTTTGGGGGGTAACCCACCCAAAGTGGGGGGTAACCCCCCAACCAAACGCACCCTACGAGATCGGATGGATGCATGTGATGCTCACATTCCAAGAAGGGAAATCTAGATTCCAACAAGGGAATATGTCCATCTTCTTTCTATCGTATAGAGAGTATCTAGATCAAGTAGACGATTACCGATCAATTACCATGTTATATGATGTTTACCTTATGATATCATCGCGGAGATCTTGGCTCTTAAAATGTGAGGGGGTTCTAGGAGACCTATTAGGCACTATCCAAATCCATTTTTGTTGTGGAGAGACGTATGCTTGAAAGCTTCGCAATGTTGAGAGAAAAATAGAGATTGATTATTCAGGGAAACCCTAGGCTCTCTTATATAGGGAGAGGCCTGAAAGGTAAAGTACAAAGTAGTCCAGAGAAAATAAAGAAATAACAAACAGGTACATAACATAATAATAATAACTATCTCTACACTCCCCCTCAAGGTGGAGCATAGATATCGATCATGCTCAGCTTGGATGAACATCTCTGAAACGATCCTCTGAGCAACGGCTTGGTGAATACATCTGCAGTCTGATCAGTTGAGCTCACATGAGTTGTAGATATCAACCCTCTCTGGATCAAGTCTCTAGTGTAATGGCAGTCAACTTCAATATGCTTGGTTCTTTCATGGAACGCTGGATTGTTGGCAATGAACAAGGCTGCCTGATTGTCACACTGAAGCTGCATGGGTAGAGGCACGGCTACATGTAGATCTTCTAGTACAGATCAAACCCACATCATCTCTGTGCTGGCTTGCGCCATGGCCCTATATTCAGATTCAGCACTGGACCTTGCCACAACCGTTTGTTTCTTGCTTTTCCAAGAAACCAGAGAGCTTCCAACAAAAACTGTGAATCCGAAGGTTGATTTTCGATCCTTAGGGCATCCTGCATAATCGGCGTCTGCACACGCTGAGATAGACAAATCTGTGCCCTTCCTAAACAGCAACCCTGAACCTGGAGAAGACTTCAGATACCTCAGTATCATGTGTATAGCATCCATATGAACTTGTCTTGACTGCTCCATAAATTGACTCACCCTGCTTACTGCAAGGGCAATATCAAGTCGAGTTATGGTAAAATAAAGGAGCTTACCCACCATTTCTCTATATCTCCTTTTATCCACTTCAGCAGTATCACCAGCATACAACTTCATGCTTGGATCCATGGGAATGCTTGATGGTTTGCATCTATCCATGCCTGTCTCAATCAAGAAATATGTAATGTACTTCCGTTGGGTTATCACCAAACCCTGTGCATTCCTGGCAAATTCCAACCCCAGAAAATATCTTAGGGTTCCAAGATCCTTCGTAAAGAACTGACGGCCTAGGAACGCCTTCGCCCTTTCTATGCCCAGAATATCATCTCCTGTAACTAGAATGTCATCAACATAGACCATGATAACAACCGTACATGCCGATGACTTCTGAACAAACAATGAGTTGTCTGCATTTGACCTCTTGAATCCCTGTTACTCAATAAGATTGGAAAGCTTCTGGAACCACGCTCTTGGACTCTGTTTGAGGCCATAAATTTCCTTGTGAAGTCTACACACCATATGCTTCTCCCCCTCAGCAGTAAACCCAGGTGGTTGCTGCATGTAGACTTCCTCCTGCAGATCCCCATACAAGAATGCATTCTTGACATCCAATTGAGATATACTCCAGTCACGAACCACGGCCACAGATAAGAGAATGCGAAGGGTAGAATGTCGAGCCACTGGAGAGAAAGTATCCATGTAGTCCACGCCATAGGTTTGTGTAAAACCACGCGCGACCAAACGTGCTTTGTACCGATCCAAACTGCCATCTACATGATATTTGACTGTGAAGACCCACTTACAGCTCACAATAGAAGCATCAGGAGGAGCAGGAACCAATGACCATGTGCCACGAGACTGCAATGCACGCATCTCATCTTCCATAGCTAATCTCCAGCAATCAATCTTCATAGCCTCCCGATAGGTCCGTGGTATATCCACGGAAGACAAGGCTGCAGCAAATCTCTGAAAGTCACCAGTGAGACGGTGAAAAGACACCTGTGAAGCAAATGGATAAGAGGCACACATCCGCATCTACTTCCGGATAGCAATCGGAATATCAAGATCATCTTCTGTTGTATTGGATGGTCTAGTTTCCTCCTGCAATGAAGAATCCTGCACAAGTACCATATCTGACCCGTCAGTAGTAATGTCATCTGAACATACCTGAGGCGTGATGGGTGGCTGACGTGTAGCCTGAGCAGGACCTGACCGACGCGTATAGAATTTTGGTAGAGGTGAGATGGGAGGTCGTGGAAGAGGTGGAGGTGGAGGTGGTGGTGGTGAAGGTGATGTTCGTGCAGGTACAGGAGGAGACTCAGGTGAACTCTAATTAGGTGGTGGAGGAACATAGATATCATCATTGGTAGCGGATGGTGCCATTCTGTCACCTGCAGGAGAAAAATACATAACAGACTCAAAGAATGTGACATCAGCACTAACGAAGTATTTCTTGTTTACAGGATCATAACACTGATAGTCCTTCTGAGTTCGAGAATAACTAACAAAGACACACTTGACCGTTCTAGGAGAGAGTTTGTCAAGTCCAGGAGACAGAAGATGAACAAATGCCACAGTACCAAAGACACGTGGAGTCAGTGAGAATAATTCCTTGTCAGGAAAAATGATAGAAAGAGGTATTTTCTCACCAAGAACAGAGGATGGCATACGATTGACCAGATAACACGCGGTAAGAACAGCATCCCCCCAGAAAGAAATAGGAGCACAACTCTGAATCAACAGGGTTCTAGTAATATCAAGGAGATGGCGATGCTTTCTTTACGCCACACCATTCTGCTGAGATGTATACGCACAAGTGGTTTGGTGCATAATACCCTTTGATGAAAGAAATTGAGAAAGGGACCGTGTACAAAATTCTAGGGCATTATCCGTACGAACATATTTGACAGTAGAAGAGAAAACATTGTGCACTTCATTAATTAAATTCTTGATCACATCTCTTGCTTCAGATTTATTCTCCAAAAGAAAGACCCAAGATATACGAGAGAAATCATCCACTACCACTAGATAAAATCTGTGCCCCTGATGATCGGGTACACGACTTGGACCCCATATATCTATATGGAACAACTCGAATGGGGAGCTACTGCTCCGACTCTGACGACTAGGAAAGCTCGACCGATGATGCTTTCCCAATTGACATGCTTCACAGCGAAAGGACGAACTGGGAGAGATCTGAGGTAGAAGGTGGCGCATTTTCTGGAGCGGGAGGTGACCAAAACGTAGATGCCAGATGTACGGAGAAACTGGTCCGGCAGAATGAGAGGAGACACCAGCATAGGAACTCCGAACCAGCCGATAGAGACCATTCTACTCAGAGCCACAGCTAATCACCCTGTCCATTAGTATGTCCTGAAAAATAAGAGAAGATGGGTCAAATATAGCACGACAATGCAAATCCTTCGTAATCTGACTAACAGATAACAGATTCATCGAGAACTCAGGAGCATGTAGGACATTCTGTAGATGCATAGTGGAGGATAGGAAGACCTCCCCCTGTCCAACAAGGGGGGAATGAGTACCATCTGCGATCTGCACTGAGCGGCCGTGAGGAATGTCCCTGTAGGACTCAAGTCTATCTCGATCTCGGCAGAGATGATGTGTGGCACCCGAATCTATAATCCAATCAGAGATATCATGAGATGGTGTAAATGCAGTAGATCTATCTGAGTTACTAGCACCAGCAGATGAACTGGCGGAGGCTGTAGCAGCAACATCTGAGGGTCCACCAGACGAATCACCAGATGATTGTGGCATAATATCGCGGAGACGTGCCACAAGTTCCTCAAAACGATTATCTGCAGCAGATGTCAACTGGGACTGAGAGTGCTCTGCAACACGTGCTGATGCTAGGAACCCATGCTTAGAATAGCATGTCTCCTCCGAGTGTCCTGTGCGGTGGCAATAGGAACATGGCTGACTAAAGCGACCACCCCTTCTCTGGGGTCCACGTCCACGTCCACGACCTAAAGACGGGCCACCTGTAACATCCGGGAATTTGCGTAAACCCGAACTCGTCCGTTTTTGGGTCCATTGAACCCAATGACGTTGACGGTCAATACTAAATGTAGGGATAGTTAGTTTCTATTATTATTATTATGTTGATGTACCTTGTTTCTATTTTCCTCTTGTATTTAGACATCCATGTAATTTACCCCTACGGCCTCTCCCTATATAAGAGAGCCTAGGGTTTTCTCATAATTATAACGAAGACTCTTTTTCTTCTAACATGGTATCAGAGCCGCCCTAGGGCTCTCCACCCCTTCCCTTCCCCACCCGCCGCCCCTCCCCTCTCCTTCTCTCGCCTAGCCGCAGCTCCTCCAGCGGCTCCCAGCCCTCGTCCCTTGCCACACCAGCGGCGCCCCTCCGTCCCTCCGCTGCTCCACCAGCGGCGCAACTCCACGCGCCAGCGGTTCCTCCGCAGTCCCAGCAGCCTGCGGCCCTAGCCGTTCCAGCGGCTATTTCCAGCCGCCCCCTGCAGCCGCCACTGCGGCCCTAGACGCTCCAGCGAAACCGTCCTCAGTCGCTGTAGGGCTTCCATAATCTCCAGCAGTCCAGAAGCGCTTCGAGTTATGGATTTGAGTACGTAAAAGTCTACACACGTACTCAAATCCAATGCAGTTGGTGTAGACATTCATCGCAGTGTCTATTATCCCTTTGTCTTCTCCGAGCAGCAGTATGTCAGAATCGAAAGTCGATTCGCCCTCCATCGGCGCGTTCAAGGGTCCGGCGCCAATAGTGAAGATGGACGGGTCTAACTATGAGTTATGGGCCATGCAGTTCATGAGCCTCATGAAATCAAACGGTAAGAAACACATTCTTACCGAAGAAGAGCCTGCGGAGAAGACAGGGATCTACGCCTCATGGGAGGCCGATGATGCTTATGCGAAAGTTTGGTTGTCCGGCACGCTGACGATGGAGATAGCAAATGATGTTCTCCATCAGCCCACTGCTAAGGCAATGTGGGACATTCTTGCTACTACGTATTCGCAGGTGCGAAATGAGACAAAGATGTTACAGCTTCAGCATGACATCTTTACGATGAAGCAAGCCGGCAGACCTCTTCATTCTCTATACACATCCCTAAGAGGGATGTTCGAGAAGCTCTACAGTACCATTCCTCTGACTGCTACTCCAGAGCAGCAGAAGACGTTTCGGAACGCCACCATGGTGGGTGTTCTACTTGCTGCCCTTGATCCTGAGTACGACGCTGCACGGTCACAGATCTTAGCAGATGCAGTTATTCCTCCGGTGGAGGATGTCTACAGGAGGCTCAGTCGTATCCCAGTTCCCTCCAGCTCATCTACTCCACCCCCATCTGCGATGGCAGCTTCGCGTGGGAGAGGTGGACCACCTTCTTGGCGTGGTCGTGGACGTGGCCGTGGCTCTCATGGACGAGGTGGTCGAGTCAGTCAGACATGCTCGTATTGTCACAGACCTGGACACTCGGAGGAGACATGCTACTCAAAGCATGGGTTTCCAGCATCGGCACGGGTTGCGGAGAACTCACAGTCTCCATTACCATCTACTGCAGATCATAGGTTTGATGAACTTGTGGCTCGTCTTCGTGATATTATGCCACAGTCTTCTGGTGATTCATCTGGTGGCTCGTCAGATATTGCAGCCACAGCCTCAGCCAGTTCATCCGCTGCAGCCAGTTCCTCAGGTAGCTCTTCAGCCTTCATATCTTCACATGATATATCTGACTGAGTTATAGATTCCGGAGCCACACATCATCTGTGTCGAGATAGAGGAAGACTACAAGATTACAGGGCTATTCCTCCAGGTCGCTCAGTACAGATTGCGGATGGTTCCTACTCACCCCTTGTTGGTCAGGGGGAGGTTTTCTTATCCTCCACTATGCAGCTACAGAATGTTTTATATGCCCCTGAGTTCTCCCTGAATTTATTATCTATTAGT
The DNA here is from genome assembly GCA_037367405.1 of Ottelia alismoides. NCBI lineage: Eukaryota > Viridiplantae > Streptophyta > Magnoliopsida > Alismatales > Hydrocharitaceae > Ottelia > Ottelia alismoides. Next base: position 309,849 of record JAZKJV010008104.1, on the reverse strand, counting down.
CAGATTACAAAGGACTTGAATTGTCGAGCTATATTTGACCCGTCCTCTCTTATTTTTCAGGACATACTCACGGGCAAGGTGATTGGCTGTGGCTCTGAGCAGAACGGTCTATATCGGCTGGTCCGGGATTCCTATGCTGGCATCTCCACTCACTCTGCTGGACCAGTTTCACCATACATTTGGCATCTTCATTTTGGTCACCTTCCGCTCCAGAAGATGCGCCATCTTTTGCCCCAGATCTCTCCAAGTGCGTCGTTTCGTTGTGAAACATGTCAGTTGGGAAAGCATCACAGGTCGAGCTTTCCAGGTCGTCAGTGTCGGAGCAGTAGCTCCCCTTTTGAGTTGTTGCATATTGATATATGGGGTCCGAGTCGTGTGCCCGATCATCAGGGGCACAGGTTCTATATTGTGGTAGTAGATGATTTTTCCCGTGTCTCTTGGGTTTTTCTTCTGAAAAATAAGTCTGAAGCAGGCAATGTTATTCACAACTTGATTAATGAAATACAGAATGTTTTTTCGTCTTCTGTCAAATATGTTCGGACTGATAATGCCCTCGAATTTTGTACTCGTGCTCTTTCTCAGTTTTTGTCATCGAAGGGCATTATTCATCAAACCACCTGCCCATATACATCCCAACAAAATGGGGTGGCAGAAAGAAAGCATCGTCATCTCTTGGATATCACTCGTACCTTATTGATTCAGAGTTGTGCCCCTATTTCCTTCTGGGGGGACGCTGTCCTTACTGCATGCTATCTGGTCAATAGAATGCCATCCTCTGTCCTTGGAGAGAAGATCCCTATTTCGCTTATTTTTCCTGACAAGGAACTATTCTCTCTACCACCTCGTGTTTTTGGTGCGGTGGCTTTTGTCCATCGGTTTTCTCCTGGACTTGACAAGCTCTCTCCAAGAGCAGTTAAGTGTGTCTTCGTTGGGTATTCCAGAACTCAGAAGGGATACCGGTGTTATGATCCTACTACCAAAAGGTACTTTGTTAGTGCGGATGTCACTTTCTTCGAGTCGGTCATGTACTTCTCACCTGCTGGAGACAGAATGGTACCATCCACCATCGCTGATGATATTTTGGTTCCACCACCACCTCCTTGTCCTTTACCTGACACATCTCCTGTGTCCGTTCCTACGCCAGCACCACCACCGCCTCCACCACCACCTCCACCTCCACCCGGTCCACAGAAAATCGTCTCACCATTTCCACATCACTATACGCGTCGCTCAAGTTCTGCTCAGCCGACAGCTCCGCCAATCACTAAGCCTCAGGTATGTTCGGATAATATCACTAATGACGGGTCAGATTCAGTCCATATGCAGGATGACTCCTTACAGGTGGACACAGATGGTGATCTGAATGTTCCGATTGCTATTCGGAAACCGAGACGACAGTGTGTATCGTATCCACTAGCTTCCCAGGTTTCATTTCACCGACTCACAGGTGAGTTCCAGCAGTTTGCCACAGCTTTGTCATCTGTGGACATACCACGGACATACCAGGAAGCTCTGAAAACTGCATGCTGGAGACGGGCTATGGAGGAAGAAATGGAGGTCCTGCAGTCCCGTGGCACATGGTCTTTGGTCCCTGCACCATCTGATGCATCCGTTGTCAGCTGTAAATGGGTCTTCACAGCCAAATATCATGCGGATGGCACATTGGATAGGTACAAAGCACGCTTGGTAGCCAGAGGATTTACACAGACATATGGCGTTGATTACATGGATACATTCTCTCCAGTTGCGAGACACACGACTCTCCGTATCCTTCTGTCTGTTGCAGTGGTTCGAGACTGGAGTATTTCTCAGCTAGACGTCAAGAATGCCTTTCTGTACGGGGATTTACACGAGGAAGTCTACATGCAGCAGCCACCTGGGTTTACTGCTGAGGGGGAGAAGCATATGGTATGTAGACTTCACAAGGCAATATATGGACTGAAACAGAGTCCACGGGCGTGGTTCCAGAAACTATCCAATATAATTGAGCACCAGGGATTTAAGAGGTCCAATGCTGACCATTCGTTATTTGTCCAGAAGTCCTCGGCAGGTACGGTTGTCATAATGGTTTATGTGGATGATATTCTTGTTACAGGAGATGATACTCAGGGCATAGCAAGGGCAAAGGCATTTCTAGGTAGTCAGTTTGTTACAAAGGATCTTGAAACCCTAAGATATTTTCTGGGGTTGGAATTTGCAAGGAATGCACATGGTTTGGTGATGACACAACGGAAGTACATTACTGACTTCCTGGTTGAGACTGGTATGGATGGGTGCAAACCATCTAGCATCCCCATGGATCCCAGCATGAAGATATACGATGACGATACTGATGAAGTGGACAAGAGGAGATACAGAGAGATCGTAGGAAAACTCCTCTACATCACCATAACTCGCCCAGACATCCAGTTTGCAGTTAGCAGGGTGAGTCAGTTTATGGAGCAGCCAAGACAGGTTCACATGGATGCTATACACATGATACTGAGGTATCTAAAGACTTCTCCAGGCTCAGGGCTGCTATTTAGAAAAGGCACGGACTTATCTGTATCAGCATGTGCAGATGCAGATTATGCAGGTTGCCCTAAGGACCGAAAATCAACCTCAGGGTTTGCTGTGTTTGTTGGCGGCTCCTTGGTTTCTTGGAAAAGCAAGAAACAAACTGTTGTGGCCAGATCCAGTGCTGAATCCGAGTAGCCCTTCCTCCACATCTTTCGACTATTCATGATGTTTTCCACATATCCAATCTGAGGAAGTATGTCCACGATCCTCGACACATTATCAGTTATGAGAATCTTGATGTAGAGCCGGATCTGACTTATGAGGAGAAGCCTGTCCAGATACTTGACCGTGCTGTGAAGAAGCTTCGCAGCAAGGAGATTCCATTGGTCAAGGTGTTGTGGCACCGACACGGCGTCAAGGAAGCGACATGGGAGACTGAAGCCGACATGCGGGCACGATATCCGCAGCTATTCTGATGTAATCGTCAAAACAAGCTTTTGTAATTAGACACATTATAAATATATGGCTTGTTTTCCCTTTGAGGTTTTTATGGGTTCAAAACCCTTTGAGCTTTTTATGGACATATGAAATTCAAACAAGTCACCGAATAGCCTTAACTCGAGTCTCGAGGACGAGACTCCCTTTGAGGTTTTTATAATTGTAACATCCGGGAATTTGCGTAAACCCGAACTCGTCCGTTTTTGGGTCCATTGAACCCAATGACGTTGACGGTCAATACTAAACAACCTAAAACGACCAATTAGTAGTGAATCAAAAGTCGTTCGGGCGAAATCGACCAAAAATCGGTCGCTTTGTAATGCGCGCCGTGAAAAGCCGCGACGCAAATTTGGAAGCCGCGACGCAAATTTGGAAACCGCGAAACGAACCGAGACCGTCATTAGATCCGATTCGACGATACAAGACCAACGGAATCGACCGTTCGTCAATCGGAGGTCGTTTGATATTTTTAATTCATAAAATTTAAACCTTAAACAAAAACCGCATCCGGAAATTTCGGGTATTCAAAACCCGACCGGAAGTATATCAATATTATACTCATTTTGATGGTTGTTAAGAGACGATCAAAACGAGATATTGCGCGTCAAAATCGGAGGCTCGATGTGCGCATACGATCATATTGTTTTACATCTTAAAACAAACAAATAAATAAAAAATAAATAAATATAATAACAGTAGCAGCAACTACGGTTACTGTTACAAAAAAAAATAACTTTTATCTAATGAACAGTTCATTCCAGCCGTGAGTGGCTCTCCTTCCACTTGGACATATCCTATTCACACTTGTCCACTTTCTAAGAGCTTCCTTGGCTATATAACCCCAACACCTCTCTATTTCTTCTCCCAAATATTCCTTCCTTCTACAGCCGTATGAGAATGTTAATCTTCCCCTATTCTCAGCCGAAAGAAAAGTACAACCCTTTCTTCTATCACTGAAATTTCTACAAGAGCAGCTACTGCAACTTTTCCTCCTCCACTTGCTGATCAAGAATTTCCTGGATCTCCTGAAACCCTTTTCAAAGCTATTGGAATCCTCCCTGCTGCTGCACACTTTTCCAGCCATGGCATGTTGAAGGTCCATCTCCAAATTGGAGATCTAGAGGTACTCTCCTATTCCAAATCTTCTTGCTGCCATGCATGAGTTTTTACACCTTTTGATTTATTAAGGATGCTCCTTTCAAAGATAGTATATTGTGGGAAGTTAGGATGTGATTTTGGGGGTATAGATTGTGATCTACAGGGAGTACCTAACAAACGAACAATTCCAGAAGTTCTGATTTTTGGTTCTGTACACATGCACAATTGTCTACCTCAACTATAAACATAATAATTTCTTATTTAAAAATGATATTACAATCTTAGGATGTGATTTTGGGGTACAGATTGTGATCTACGGGGTGTGTTTAATAGATGAAAAATTTCAGAAATTCTGATTGTTGGTTCTGTAGTACCCATGCATAACCACTTACCTTAGCTATAAAAGTTTCTTATTTAAAAAGAAAGCTATTGTGTTAAAATAATAATAAAGCAAAATTTCTTATACGGGCTGTTGTAAATTCTCCTGAACAATTCCAAATTGTTCAAAATTTCTAACGGTGGGTTCTGCAACACATGCACAACAGTTTACCTTCGTAAACTATCTTGCTTATATAATTTTCTCCACAAATATATGCAACTCCTGTCATTATGAGCATGTTTACACCAATATACATACAAACAGCTACATATATATATTAACCTTGTTAAGACGACATAACCTAACTATTGAAGTCAATACATAAATACACCATCCAAGCTTTGTGGAATAGTGAAGACTCCTTGGATCAGCCTGTGTAGCGTGACTTGACGAAAGTCTTTGTGCTAAATGATAATTTCAATATGAAGTAGGAATTGCGGCTTCAAGTTCTCAGAAAAGATGATTGATTCATGAAAAGTGATTGTCCAGAATCAATTATTATTATTAAGAATCAATGGCCTGATGGAGTTTAAGATATTGTACAGGTAGATACCTGGAAATGGAAGTGGCCAAGGAAGATCAACCAAATCACTTATGTTACAGTACTTAATATCTCATCGAGTCATATAGATCAATACTGGTAGACCCCGTAGCTCGGTTAGTGAAATAGGGTATTATTTTGTAAAGGATGAGTGTCAATCATGTTCAGATTTCAACATATAATTGATTTTGGGAAGTCTTGGTGTCACCTGATTGGGGATAGTGAATCTGGGTTTCTTATTGAGAAGAGTTGCAAAGAGCTGACAGGGTAGAAAATAAATGGTATTCACACCCATTATTCCTTAGTCATGTGTTGTCGCATCACTCTGTTTCCGTTTATTTTTCAGAAGAAACTTCATGTGCATTGGTTACTGTCTTGGGTAACTATCACCCTTTGTTTTTTTTTTTTTTGGATAAATAATTTTCTATAATCTTTTAGACCCAATAATCCCCAGTCAATTGGTTTTAGAGTATTGTCTATTAATATAGATCATTATTGATAAATTTAAGGATAAAAGACCTAGATCAATTCGATCAGCTATAAGAAGGGTTGTGAAAGGAAAGAGAGATCATGTAAGTAAATCTAATGATAAATCAGTGATCCAGTGAAAATATGGAGGAATCAAGCATGTATGATGGTGAATCATGATATCAATTAATTGTGCCGGTCATGGCGACTTTTACACTTGACCGTGCGAGGGCGCGGTGACCCTCAACTGGGCGGAGGAAAGGAAGCCCAGTTTGGGCAGCGGCCGCCAAGTGCGCGGGTCTAGGATTCCAGTCTTTTACACGGTTTTTACGCGAGCTCACAGTGTTTTTACGCCTCGTTGGGATCCAGACTTTAGACCATTCCGCTGACCCTGTCTTTTAGGATACCCAGGCGGGGGATCCTTGGTTTTCAGTTTTTACGTACGAGCTCGTCCGCCCGTACTAGTCGGGCAGTTTTCTAGAGTGACTTTTCTAGGGAGTCTCTCTCACCCGTCTCAGTGGCGTAGTTGGGGAGTAGACCTATCCCTCTATTGGACCGCGCTTCCAATTAGAGGGCGAGACGGAAGAGCCATTTGCAGGCTTCTTCACCGCTTGAGTTTCTTCGCCAAACAGACTTGGCGATTTTATATCTAGATCCTCCATATCTACATCTACAACATCTGGAGCTATATCTGAAACATTGAAGTTAGAATTTGAGAAGTTATGATCAAAAGACCATTCTCTCTACCCAAGAATTTAAATAAAACAATAGATCTCTACAATCTCAACTTTTCCATTTTTCACTCGCCAACTTGATCTCTAAGGAAATTGATATATGCATTCACACTCATACACTCATGATTACGCAATTGCTATATAAATATGACATATGGGAAATGCCGGGTTCTGGGGGAAAACATTAGAAACGCATTACAAACAAACCCTTTTTACTTACGCAAGTAGATGTAGATTTTACTTATACCACCTTTCTACTTGCCTGCTTTTGTACATATTAAATGTCAAGTTATTTTATAAATTTTAGGGAGGTACCAGCAATGGCTGACGCCTCTTCTTTCCTATTTTGTGTGTGGCAGGCAAACAGCCTGCAGCTCAGTAGCTATATGCTTCCAGGAGACAGAGTATATACGAGACGGCATGAATTCCTTGTCTCGGTTTTTGTTCAAATAATGATGTAAATGCTATCTCTTTTGTATCACACTTTGGGATGTATGATGTAATGGAAGATCCTTGTATACGTTGTAAACTGATATGAATATTAATGAAAAGAATTTTGGTGCCATATTGTCTCTTTTACTTGTGGTCATATGTTGAGAATGAATGTCATAATTTGCGCGAAAAATTTTCCCTGTATTTGTGCGACTTGTGTGATTAAATGTGAATGATATATTGCGAATTGCGCGTAAACGGGTACCCGGATCCTGAGAGGGGTTCACAGTTTGGTATCAGAGGAGTGGTACCCCGATACGCACATTCGTGGTATTATAATTCCGATCGCATTAAGTTCTCGGATAGAGACAGTCTCCCGACTTGTCGTGAGTCCGAGAAGGGAAATATGACATTCGAATTAAATAACCACAGATGTCATCAGATTCATTAATTTTCATATCATATCCCAAGAAGAGAAAAAGGCATATATTATAAGTATCTTCAAATGGTACTTCTACGATTAGTTATGGTTCTCATACAGAGCCATGGCATCCCGACCAGACCAGAAGATGACTAACAAACTAGCACACATACTGACAACTCTTATAGACCTTTCCATGTTCTATTTGATTCTAGTGCGACACATTCTTTTCTTGCTTCGAGGTTACTTGTTTTTTTGGTAGTGTCGCAGAGACTCTCTCTTCTCCATATCACATTCAAGGGCCAGGTGGCCAGTTATTCATTCTTTCACTGATAGTCAAGCACTTGGCCATACTGATTGGCGGTCACGAGATGATCGCAGATTGTCTACTTCTACAGCTTGATGAGTTCGACTTGATTTTAGGCATGGATTGGTTATCCGCTCATCATGCACTTGTTGATTGCTTTAGGAAGACGGTTGTCTTCAGGATTCCCAATCTACCCGAGTTTACTTTTGAGGGTACTGTACATGACTCCACCATGGAGTACATTTCAGTGTTGCGAGCCCAACAACTTGTCGATCAGGGCTATGATTCATATCTTGCATTTGTTCGGGAGGTATCTGATCAGGAGCCGATGACCCAGGACATCCAAGTAGTCTCAGAATACCCTGACGTGTTTCCTGATGAGCTACCAGGATTGCCTCCTGAGAGAGAGATCGAGTTCGAGATCACATTACTACCTGATACACAACCGATCTTTATGGCATCATATCGCATGGCACCAGCTGAGTTGAGGGAGCTAAAGGTGCAGTTACAGGAGTTACTTGATTTAGGATTTGTCAGGCCGAGCACTTCACCTTGGGGTGCTCCAGTTTTATTTGTTAAGAAGAAGGATGGATCCATGAGACTGTGCATTGATTACCGGCAGCTGAACAAGAGAACGGTGAAGAACCGTTATCCTTTACCACGTATCGATGATTTATTTGACCAGCTCCAGGGATCTTCGGTTTTCTCGAAGATCGACCTTCGCTCAGGCTACCATCAGCTAAGGATTCACGAGTCGGATATTCCGAAGACAACCTTCAGGACTCGCTATGGACACTATGAGTTTGTGGTGATGCCGTTTGGACTCACCAATGCACCTGCGGCTTTCATGGATATGATGAACCGTATCTTCCGTCCATACTTGGACAAGTTTGTAGTGGTATTCATTGATGATATGCTCATCTATTCACGGAATGAATGGGATCATGCGAATGATCTACGGATTGTCTTAGATACATTGCGGGAGTACAAGTTATATGTCAAGTTAAGCAAGTGTGAGTTCTGCTTATCCCAGGTCTCATTTCTAGGACATATCATTTCTGAAGCAGGTATCGCAGTTGATCCTACGAAGATTGAGGCAGTCATGTCTTGGGAGCAACCCAAGACAGTTACTCAGATTCGGAGTTTCCTCGGATTAGCGGGCTATTACAGATGCCTTGTCAGCGGATTTTCACGCATTGTTCGTCCTCTGACACGATTGACGTAGAAGGGAGTTCCATTCATTTGGGACGATTCATGTGAGCAGGCCTTTCAGACACTAAAGGAGAGGTTGACTACAACGCCTATTCTTGCTCTTCCTTCAGGCACTCAGGACTATGCAGTCTACACAGATGCATCTGGAGAAGGTCTAGGAGCAATTCTGATGCAGAGAGGACAGGTGATTGCTTACGCATCACGACAGTTGAGACCGCACGAGCGGAACTACCCCACACATGACTTGGAGTTGGCGGCAGTTGTCTTCGCCTTGAAGATCTGGCGCCACTATCTTTATGGGGTGAATTTCGAGATCTTTACAGACCACAAGAGTCTGAAGTACATCTTTGATCAGAAGGAGCTGAACATGAGGCAGCGCAGATGGCTCGAGCTGCTGAAGGATTATGATTGCACGATCTATTACCATCCCGTTAAGGGAAACGTGGTGGCTGATGCACTTAGCAGGAGAGCGCATGCTGATGGTACGACGAACTGGCTATACACGTGGGATACGCTTGCAGCTTTGACCGATTGACATCCTCAGGAGAGCGCATCCATTTCTACCGTCGTGCCTCCACGATACAACAGTCTTTGGGATCGTATTGTAGAAGGCCAGAAGACCGATCCTTGGATTCATGATAGATACATGCGCGCCGTCAAGGACGAATTTGACGACTTTGTTGTGATGGAGTCTATTTTATGGAAGGCAGGACGGGTCGTTGTACCCAATGATGAGCAGCTTCGTAGAGACATTCTCGATGAGGTACACAGTTCACGGTTATCTATCCATCCAGGCAGTACGAAGATGTACCGTGATCTGCGTCGAGATTTCTGGTGGGATGGAATGAAGCGCGATGTGGCGCTACATGTTAGTAGATGCATGACCTGTCAGATGGTCAAGGCTGAGCACAGGAGACCGCCAGGATTACTGCAGTCTCTCCCCATTCCCGAGTGGAAGTGGGAGAGCATTTCTATGGATTTTGCCACGGGATTGCCGAAGACACCAGGTGGTCATGATTCCATATGGGTCGTTGATAGGTTGACCAAGTCAACCCATTTCATACCTGTCAACACGACTTACACTCTATCCAGATTGGCTAAGCTCTATGTGCAGAACATCATCAGACTGCATGGTATACCACGAGAGGTGGTGTCTGACAGGGATTCGAGATTTACATCTCATTATTGGCATCAGTTCATGTCAGCACTATAGACAGAGCTGAAGATGAGTTCTGCATACCATCCGCAGACAGACGGGCAAAGTGAACGCACCATTCAGACGCTAGAAGATCTACTTCGCGCATGCACTTTGGAGTGGAAAGGGTCCTGGAAGGACCATTTGCCCTTGGTAGAATTCACATACAACAACAACTATCATTCCAGTATTGGCATGGCACCATTCGAGGCCCTATACGGGCGGAGATGCCTCACACCTCTCAGTTGGCGTGAGGTAGGTGATCATGCTTTATATTCCGTGGATCTCTTGGAGGAGACTGCGAAAGCTGTTGATCTTGTGAGACGGAGGCTTCTGACGGCACAGAGTCGCCAAAGAGCTATGCTGATCGTCGGAGGAGAGACTTAGAGTTCCAGGTAATCTAATTATTTCTTCTTCATCTATGATATATATATATGTCCAAATTAATCTCATATTAATGACACTCCTATCAATTATAGGTTGGAGACTGGATATTTTTGCGAGTATCTCCCATGAAGGGAATACAGAGATTTGGTGTTCGTGGCAAGTTGGCGCCGCGATATGTTGGACCGTTCGAGATTCTTGCTCGTGTGGGGAAAGTGGCATACCGAGTAGCCCTTCCTCCACATCTTTCGACTATTCATGATGTTTTCCACATATCCAATCTGAGGAAGTATGTCCACGATCCTCGACACATTATCAGTTATGAGAATCTTGATGTAGAGCCGGATCTGACTTATGAGGAGAAGCCTGTCCAGATACTTGACCGTGCTGTGAAGAAGCTTCGCAGCAAGGAGATTCCATTGGTCAAGGTGTTGTGGCACCGACACGGCGTCAAGGAAGCGACATGGGAGACTGAAGCCGACATGCGGGCACGATATCCGCAGCTATTCTGATGTAATCGTCAAAACAAGCTTTTGTAATTAGACACATTATAAATATATGGCTTGTTTTCCCTTTGAGGTTTTTATGGGTTCAAAACCCTTTGAGGTTTTTACGGACATATGAAATTCAAACAAGTCACCGAATAGCCTTAACTCGAGTCTCGAGGACGAGACTCCCTTTGAGGTTTTTATAATTGTAACATCCGGGAATTTGCGTAAACCCGAACTCGTCCGTTTTTGGGTCCATTGAACCCAATGACGTTGACGGTCAATACTAAACAACCTAAAACGACCAATTAGTAGTGAATCAAAAGTCGTTCGGGCGAAATCGACCAAAAATCGGTCGCTTTGTAATGCGCGCCGTGAAAAGCCGCGACGCAAATTTGGAAGCCGCGACGCAAATTTGGAAACCGCGAAACGAACCGAGACCGTCATTAGATCCGATTCGACGATACAAGACCAACGGAATCGACCGTTCGTCAATCGGAGGTCGTTTGATATTTTTAATTCATAAAATTTAAACCTTAAACAAAAACCGCATCCGGAAATTTCGGGTATTCAAAACTCGACCGGAAGTATATCAATATTATACTCATTTTGATGGTTGTTAAGAGACGATCAAAACGAGATATTGCGCGTCAAAATCGGAGGCTCGATGTGCGCATACGATCATATTGTTTTACATCTTAAAACAAACAAATAAATAAAAAAATAAATAAATATAATAACAGTAGCAGCAACTACGGTTACTGTTACAAAAAAAAATAACTTTTATCTAATGAACAGTTCATTCCAGCCGTGAGTGGCTCTCCTTCCACTTGGACATATCCTATTCACACTTGTCCACTTTCTAAGAGCTTCCTTGGCTATATAACCCCAACACCTCTCTATTTCTTCTCCCAAATATTCCTTCCTTCTACAGCCGTATGAGAATGTTAATCTTCCCCTATTCTCAGTCGAAAGAAAAGTACAACCCTTTCTTCTATCACTGAAATTTCTACAAGAGCAGCTACTGCAACTTTTCCTCCTCCACTTGCTGATCAAGAATTTCCTGGATCTCCTGAAACCCTTTTCAAAGCTATTGGAATCCTCCCTGCTGCTGCACACTTTTCCAGCCATGGCATGTTGAAGGTCCATCTCCAAATTGGAGATCTAGAGGTACTCTCCTATTCCAAATCTTCTTGCTGCCATGCATGAGTTTTTACACCTTTTGATTTATTAAGGATGCTCCTTTCAAAGATAGTATATTGTGGGAAGTTAGGATGTGATTTTGGGGGTATAGATTGTGATCTACAGGGAGTACCTAACAAACGAACAATTCCAGAAGTTCTGATTTTTGGTTCTGTACACATGCACAATTGTCTACCTCAACTATAAACATAATAATTTCTTATTTAAAAATGATATTACAATCTTAGGATGTGATTTTGGGGTACAGATTGTGATCTACGGGGTGTGTTTAATAGATGAAAAATTTCAGAAATTCTGATTGTTGGTTCTGTAGTACCCATGCATAACCACTTACCTTAGCTATAAAAGTTTCTTATTTAAAAAGAAAGCTATTGTGTTAAAATAATAATAAAGCAAAATTTCTTATACGGGCTGTTGTAAATTCTCCTGAACAATTCCAAATTGTTCAAAATTTCTAACGGTGGGTTCTGCAACACATGCACAACAGTTTACCTTCGTAAACTATCTTGCTTATATAATTTTCTCCACAAATATATGCAACTCCTGTCATTATGAGCATGTTTACACCAATATACATACAAACAGCTACATATATATATTAACCTTGTTAAGACGACATAACCTAACTATTGAAGTCAATACATAAATACACCATCCAAGCTTTGTGGAATAGTGAAGACTCCTTGGATCAGCCTGTGTAGCGTGACTTGACGAAAGTCTTTGTGCTAAATGATAATTTCAATATGAAGTAGGAATTGCGGCTTCAAGTTCTCAGAAAAGATGATTGATTCATGAAAAGTGATTGTCCAGAATCAATTATTATTATTAAGAATCAATGGCCTGATGGAGTTTAAGATATTGTACAGGTAGATACCTGGAAATGGAAGTGGCCAAGGAAGATCAACCAAATCACTTATGTTACAGTACTTAATATCTCATCGAGTCATATAGATCAATACTGGTAGACCCCGTAGCTCGGTTAGTGAAATAGGATATTATTTTGTAAAGGATGAGTGTCAATCATGTTCAGATTTCAACATATAATTGATTTTGGGAAGTCTTGGTGTCACCTGATTGGGGATAGTGAATCTGGGTTTCTTATTGAGAAGAGTTGCAAAGAGCTGACAGGGTAGAAAATAAATGGTATTCACACCCATTATTCCTTAGTCATGTGTTGTCGCATCACTCTGTTTCCGTTTATTTTTCAGAAGAAACTTCATGTGCATTGGTTACTGTCTTGGGTAACTATCACCCTTTGTTTTTTTTTTTGGATAAATAATTTTCTATAATCTTTTAGACCCAATAATCCTCAGTCAATTGGTTTTAGAGTATTGTCTATTAATATAGATCATTATTGATAAATTTAAGGATAAAAGACCTAGATCAATTCGATCAGCTATAAGAAGGGTTGTGAAAGGAAAGAGAGATCATGTAAGTAAATCTAATGATAAATCAGTGATCCAGTGAAAATATGGAGGAATCAAGCATGTATGATGGTGAATCATGATATCAATTAATTGTGCCGGTCATGGCGACTTTTACACTTGACCGTGCGAGGGCGCGGTGACCCTCAACTGGGCGGAGGAAAGGAAGCCCAGTTTGGGCAGCGGCCGCCAAGTGCGCGGGTCTAGGATTCCAGTCTTTTACACGGTTTTTACGCGAGCTCACAGTGTTTTTACGCCTCGTTGGGATCCAGACTTTAGACCATTCCGCTGACCCTGTCTTTTAGGATACCCAGGCGGGGGATCCTTGGTTTTCAGTTTTTACGTACGAGCTCGTCCGCCCGTACTAGTCGGGCAGTTTTCTAGAGTGACTTTTCTAGGGAGTCTCTCTCACCCGTCTCAGTGGCGTAGTTGGGGAGTAGACCTATCCCTCTATTGGACCGCGCTTCCAATTAGAGGGCGAGACGGAAGAGCCATTTGCAGGCTTCTTCACCGCTTGAGTTTCTTCGCCACACAGACTTGGCGATTTTATATCTAGATCCTCCATATCTACATCTACAACATCTGGAGCTATATCTGAAACATTGAAGTTAGAATTTGAGAAGTTATGATCAAAAGACCATTCTCTCTACCCAAGAATTTAAATAAAACAATAGATCTCTACAATCTCAACTTTTCCATTTTTCACTCGCCAACTTGATCTCTAAGGAAATTGATATATGCATTCACACTCATACACTCATGATTACGCAATTGCTATATAAATATGACATATGGGAAATGCCGGGTTCTGGGGGAAAACATTAGAAACGCATTACAAACAAACCCTTTTTACTTACGCAAGTAGATGTAGATTTTACTTATACCACCTTTCTACTTGCCTGCTTTTGTACATATTAAATGTCAAGTTATTTTATAAATTTTAGGGAGGTACCAGCAATGGCTGACGCCTCTTCTTTCCTATTTTGTGTGTGGCAGGCAAACAGCCTGCAGCTCAGTAGCTATATGCTTCCAGGAGACAGAGTATATACGAGACGGCATGAATTCCTTGTCTCGGTTTTTGTTCAAATAATGATGTAAATGCTATCTCTTTTGTATCACACTTTGGGATGTATGATGTAATGGAAGATCCTTGTATACGTTGTAAACTGATATGAATATTAATGAAAAGAATTTTGGTGCCATATTGTCTCTTTTACTTGTGGTCATGTGTTGAGAATGAATGTCATAATTTGCGCGAAAAATTTTCCCTGTATTTGTGCGACTTGTGTGATTAAATGTGAATGATATATTGCGAATTGCGCGTAAACGGGTACCCGGATCCTGAGAGGGGTTCACACCACCTCTCCCACGCGAAACTGCTGTCGCCGATGGGGGTGGAGTAGATGAACTGGAGGGAACTGTAATGCGACTGAGTCTCCTGTAAACATCCTCCACTGGAGGAATAACTGCATCGGCTAAGATCTGAGAACGGGCGGCGTCATATTCAGGGTCAAGGGCCGCAAGTAGAACGCCCACCATGGTGGCATTCCGAAATGTATTCTGTTGTTCAGGAGTCGCTGTGAGTGGGATAGTACTGTATAACTTCTCAAACATCCCCCTCAGGGATGTATATAAGGAGTGAAGGGGTCGACCGTTCTGCTTCATCGTGAATATGTCATGCTGAAGCTGTAACATCTTGGTCTCATTTCGCACCTGCGAATATGTAGCAGCTAGGATATCCCACATCGCCTTGGCAGTGGGCTGATGGAGGACATCGTTGGCAATCTCCATCATCAATGTACCTGAAAACCAGACCTTTGCATAGGCATCATCAGCCTCCCACGAGGCATATATCCCCGTCTTCTCTGTTGGCTCATCCTCGGTAAGAATATGCTTCTTACCATTCGACTTCATGAGGCTCATAAACTGCATCGCCCAGAGCTCATAATTCGATCTGTCCATCTTGACTATTGGCGCAGGACCTTTAAATGCGCCTATTGAGGCATTTCAACCTTCGACTCTGACATATTGCCGCTGGAGAAGAACTAGGGTTTGCAGACAAAGTGATAGATGTCTACACTGTCTGCATAGGATTCGAATGCGTATGTAGACGTTACGCACTCAAATCCATCTATCCGGAGGAAGAGACGAGTACGGGCACACTGAGGATCGCCGAGACTCGGCTAGGGCACGCTGGAAGGTCGGCTACTGTCGCCAGATGGTGATGGCGACGGGACTAGGAGGCCACTGTTGGATATGTGAGCCCACGGTGAGCCATTATGCAATAAATGTTATTGCAATTCACTCCTTAATCTGAAATAAAGAGTACATAGTTTGCATAATAGGTCCCTTAGTGCAATTAGGGTTATGTACCATGGCCATCTTAATGATCATGCAGATGTTGATTCAATTATTGAATCATAGAGTCTGGTGCTTAGATGAATATCTAATGAGTTAGATTGAGGACTCATCAAGCACCGTCAAATGATTATTAAGAGATGATCTCCAGCCTGAGTAGGAGATGGCAATCCTTTCTCAGTTAGGCTGATATCTGACCGACTTCTTGATGCAGGTCCTCTGCATAGGAATAGAGATTCGGAGGTGTCAGATTAGTTAGGTCAAAGAGTTGACTTAACGAGATCGAGATAACCAAAGTCCTATATCATATGCTGTCATGATATAGGCACACATCCTCTGACCGGAGACAGATGTGTTACTATATGTCTGAGTATGTACATTTGGCAGACCAATAGGTGATGACCTAATCAAGATCTATACACCGGCGCGCTGGTGTGCATACAAAGGCATATGAGTAATATGATCTCTCAAAGGGATCATACAGGTTCACTACTGAACCGGAAGACAGGAGCTCACTCATGAGATATTGGGAAGAATCAAATTCCGTGCGCACGGTCGTCTCGCTTTGGAAGCTTGACTGAATTTGTTGGTTTTATATATACTTTTGGAAAGTATATGATCAAGACCTAGGTATAATATATGCTTTTGGAAAGTATATGATCAATACTGACTCCCAATGATCGAATGAGAAACTTACTGATAAAACCATGAAGTAGACAGTATAAAGTTGATCCAATACTTCGGGTTTAAATTGAGTCTTCCAGTATGCAGGATGTACAGGTGTTAGGAATACCTGAAGGTGATGTGATCATAAACGGTTGTATAACCATGACGCGTCCATTCCTAGGGAGTGATGAAACGGGTCTGGATTTTAGTGACTCCTCTCAGTAGAGAAGTAATCTGATCTTAGTCCAAATGTTGGACATTGATCTGAATGTGATTCAGATTCAATGAGAAGATTAGATTTGCGGTCTTGATTTAATTAAGCATCTATGAGAGGCCCGAGATCTGGATTTGAGATGTGATCTCAATATCCATGTCACTATACGTGGAACAATACAATCGCCCTGTCCTTATCTCCAAGTATTCGCGGAGAAAGCGCATTATCCTTGAAAGAGTTCGTGGATAACTCTATTGTTGATATATGTATCCGAGCATTGAGAAAATGGATAATTAAATGTGATTTAATTATCATGAATGATACGAATTTGATTCATATTATAAGGAGAGTTATCTTAGATAATTAAATGTGATTTGATTATCAAAGATGTAAATAATATGAATGTTATTCATATTATTTGAGCACATGAGAATAAGTTATCCAATATAACTAAATGTGGTTTAATTATTATGGATAAGAATAATGTGGATAGTAATATCCAATTATTCATAATATATTATAATTGTGATTTATAATGTATTAGAGAGAGTTAAATATAATTTATATTAGTAGATTAATTATTAATGTGTATTGGATACACATTGTCTAATTAATTGAAAATGTAAATTACATGTTGTTTTGGGTTGTGAATATGATTCACAATATTCCAATGTCAAGATTGCAATATTCCCAAATTTAATTGAGAATTATTTTGGTGAATAAAAATCCCAACAAATAGTTTTTGGAAAATAAGTAGAGAGAAAATCAAGGAGATGTCCAATCTCATGGGAATCCATGAGATTGCCCTCTAAAGGGGAAGGTTGATCTCCTTTGTATTTTCTCTCCTTATTTGATTGATTTAATTCGGTATTAATATTTATTTGATTTATCAAATATATTTTATCAAAATTAAATTACAAGTTGTTGGTTTTTACCAACAATAATCTTGACCATTGGATTGACATAAATCAATCTCATCCATTGATTTTATATGTCACATGGATTGAGATCCATGGATCCCAAAACCCTATAAATAGAGAGGCATACCATGCTCTCTATTTTACACACAATGCTTGAGAAGCATCTCTCTCTCTTTTCTCTCTACTCGACAGCCCTCTCTCCCTCTCATGTGGCCGTCCACCATGGATGACCTAAGAAAGGTTCTCCATCGCCGCAGCATCGTCGTTATGCTGCCCGTTCTTCTGCTCGTGGATCTTCGTCTCCTTCGGTGCGCCTCGCTCGTGAAGAAGACGTCGGATCTCGTGTGTCGAGATCAGGAGATCCGCCGCTTGGATCATCAACATGGATTGCGAGAAGCACGCGGTTCATCCCCGCGCTCGCAAGCGTCTCCTCCGTCGGATCGGACTTGAGACAGGAGGTCTCTTCGTTTAGAGACTCGATCGCAACCACGCTTCAAGAGGTAATCCTATTACTTGTTTGTGGTTTAGACGAAACGATCCTAGAAGTGTTCTTGGATCATGTGGTTTCGTCGTAAGAAAATTTTTTAAATTCTGTTGCATCGAGCTACTAGTGCGACTAGTCGCTCTTCGTCGTATTCGATACGACGCTCACGCTTCCGTGATGCGCTTGAGGATCTAACCATATCCTTCAAGTGGTATCAGAGCCAGGTTGACGTTTTTGAATATGATTCGCAAACCGGGGACGACTTGGGTTCGTTAAGGTCGCGAAAGTTTTCTTCGCATTTGATTTCACAGATCTGTTTAGTAAATAAATTCGGCACTGTTTAAATTGTTTAAACACGAATTTAATACTTGGATTTTGTTCCCCATTAAATAAGGAAATCATAGGATCTGAGTTTGCGTAAATCGGATTTCGTATGCTCTAGATATGGTAGTTTTAATGAACATGTATCCACTGTTACGGGAACTGTGAATCTTAACGTAATTAAAGAGTTAATTACTGTTTAGAGACGCCTCGAAATACGTGAAAATCACATAGATTCTGTTGTAAATCAAGTTAGCAAACTATGGAAACTTACTTTGCTTAATTTGGATTTAAATTGATTGAGATATGCTAATTTTAGTAAGTAGGGGTCACTGTTGAAATTACTTTCCTAATCAAGAACCATGTGATTGTCAATTAGTGAACTTAATTGCTAATTTCATGAAATAATTATGGAAAATATTTGAGAAATATTGGAATATCATTATTTCCTTAATTGACTTGACCTCAACCACTTAATTGATTAGATTTGATCTAGATCATAATTGGAAACACAATCATCGAACTCCTTGCTTGAATAGGATTGGGAATTTGTCTAGCAAATTTCCGTATAAATTAATCAATTTGGCATTATCCTTTCCCGAGGCGGATATGGTGTCTAGTCGGGGATCGCTAGGCTAGCGGGTTGTAACGTATGCGGTCCGTCCCACTCCCGCCGGTACTGGCCATGACAGCGGGTAGGGCCGGGATAATGTCCGAGGGATTAAGATGTATTTTTCTAATTATTAAAATACGAATTAATACGTACTTTGAGAATAATACCATATATATTCAAGTAAGACAATCAAGTTTGATTGATTTAATTGGATTGATAATTAATTTAATATGATTGAATTGATTATGTCCAATTATACTCTAATATGATTAGAGTTGATAATTCCCTTGGAAGAATTGATTATATGAATGTGATTCATAGTAATTAATTAAATTTGAATAAGAGATTGAGGATCACATAAGCGACATTCATGGTCTCCCGTCAAGGCGAAGGGTTTCGTCGCCAGATATTATATGTGGGAGACGTCTGTCCGAAGTGACAGCTCCTGCATATGATCCATTTGGATCGGGCTCGTCGCTTCTCGAAAGAGTAAGGACGTATGCGTAGTGACCCCAATATCAGGTCCTCATATTATTGGGGCGATATTGGATTGCGCATAGCGAGTGGTATTCCTGTTGACGGTTGGTTCAATTAATGACGGGTCAACATCACCTTAGGGGTGGTGGGCCCGGGTGTTAAAGACCGAATTGGGAGATGCAAGTTGGACTTGCAAGGCGGAATGTGTTCCCGCTTCTTTTTATCCGAATTGTAGGTTCTCATATTATTGGGATGCAACAAAGATAAGGAAGGAGATCCCGGATCTTGCTTGAGATATAATGGTATGTATATCTCTTACATTGAAAGTGATTAAGGGAATGAACTTTCATTGTTGACATGGCAAGACAACTTTGATATAAAATTCCTAATTCAAAGTAAAACATGTATATATATAAATATACCCTTATGCAAATTACTTATTTCAGATAATCCTTCATTAAACCCACTCAATGTTATACTCATTAATAACCAGTAGAATATCATATATTGGACCCTTGATCCAGATATTGTACTTGCGATTGGACACATAATGTATGTGGTTGCAATGTGCAAGTTTCCTCATAATAATGAGAAGTGATAATTAAATAAGACAATAGGACTAAAACCCTAGGGTTTGTATGTCTCTATAAGTCTTGATCTTATCGAATGTACTTTTAAAGTGACATGTCGATAATGATCATAATTATCAAATAATCCTTATAAAATTCGAAGAAGATGTTCTAGCATACATATGTGCTCTCGATATTTAATCATGAATGATGTGGTTCTCTGCATCATGCAGAATGGTGGCTCTATAAGAGATGATGATTCAAATTGTTTGAGTACCTACCTTAACCAATATTTTAAGAGTTCAGATGGATGTAGATGATGAGTGTCATCATTCTACTATCTATACTCTAGTCATTCATGAAGCTTCATAATATTCATATTGTATGAATTGGGTGAAGCTTGTATAAATGTTGAAATGCTCTTATATTGAAATTTTGATTTTAACATAAGAGATCCTTGGTCTTGAGCAATGGTTACTTATAGACAAAGGGAGCGTTGTGGAAGCATGGGTTGGACCCAAGTAAGATGTATAGTCAAAAAAGGTTGACTGTATTTATGTGACTTCCATATGACATCCAAAGAGTTGGATGAATGCCAATACTGCAATAAATTGATGTGTTGATAGTATGACTATCAAATCTATCTAGAATCTTTAGAGAAGGAATCAGATAGTACATCAGAATAATCTACATATAATTATTGAAATTGACTTACTTATTTGATAAGATAAAGTCTAATAATTGTATCTCAATCTTCTAATGACACTTGCAATTGGTTGCATATGTGTTAGAATATTAGAAATTTTATCTAGGGTTTATTGGTCATCCATGTTGAAATAGATGCAAGTGTTGCAACAATTTCCATGAGATCAATAGACTTCATATTTTCAGTGGGAGCCCTTAGTCTTAGAGAATGTCTCTATGACCTAGATATTAGAATACACTCATTGTTTATTTCTAAATGTTGGTAATAAACATGAAATCTGGAATAGACCTATCACAAAGAGTTATGATGGAGATATTTCAGATAGTAATCTTACATCTAGTGGACTCCACAAAATTAGAAATTAATGAATGGTTCATTAAGATTTCTAATGCTGAAAATTAAAACTTTTAAAGATCAATAGGAGGATAAAGATCATTTGACAATGATCTGGCATCATGTTTTGGACATTTGTTTGTTGATGTGATCAATAGACTGATAAGAGATGAACCTTTAGATTGTCTAAATGTCCAAATCTTACATACTTATGAATATTGTATTCAAGAGTAAAAATGTCCAATACACCCTTCTTTGGGAAAGGTGTAAGATGTTAAGGTATTCAAGATCTCATACATATTGATGTATGTGAATCATCTATATCAGAATAAACATTATGGATATGTGATATCTATTAGTGATTATTTGAGATATGAGATTTCTTCTCTTCACTTAGAAAACTTTGAAATGTTCAAAGATTTCACATTTTAGTTTAGAATCAAAGTTTGAAGGAAGATGAAATGAATTTGATCTAATCAAGGTAGCTTGTACCTATTAGATGAATTCAAGGAATACCTTATGGAGATGTGAATATCATTTCTATCTCACCCCTCCTAATGAGCCTTAACTCAATAGAGTTGTAGGGAGATGCAATTGATCATGTGTGACATGATTTGATCAATGATTAATCTTAGCATAATTATCTCTTAGTTTCCAGGTATATGTGGTAGAGACTACATTATACACTTAATAAGGTCCCAAGCTGGTAAGTTGGAATCTAGCACCAGAGAGTGCTACTTCATTAGGAAAATAAAGGATGGTATTAGATACCTACTTTATGACCTTGAGATTCTTAAAAGGTCTCATCTTTGAGAATATGATTCTTATAGGATGACTCTTGAGAATCAAGATGAAAATGAAGTAAAGGAACTCATTTAATCTTGAAAAGATAATGAGGCTCCTGAAATTGGAAACTAAAATAGATATTTAAAGATGAAACATTAATACCTCTTCAAATAAGTTTGAGGATGGATTCCATGTGTCAGTTAAATCTGACGATGATCGGATTTCATGTGATGAAGCTCCTGAGGATCATGACATGGAAAGATGGATGTTAGCAATAAAAGTCTAATGTAGACTTCATATACAAGTGTTGTATATGGACCCTCGAGGATCCACCTATATGGGTCAGACCCATTAAGGTGTAAATGGATCTTCAAGAGAAAGAGGGAACCTGATGAGAAGGTATAGACCTTCAAAGCACGGTTCGTAGCCATGAGCTACACACCGAAGAGAAGGCATCGCTTGCGATAAGACTTGCTCTCCAGTAACCTTGCTTTAACCCATCAGAATATTGCCAACTATAGCTACACAACTTGTCTATGGCATCTTCATGGTGTGAGTCAAGATTGCATTCCTCTATGAATACCTCTCTGAGGATATTCATATGAAGTAGCCCCAGGGCTTCATGGTTGAGGAAAGCAAGGTGTGCTAGCTGAAGAACTCCATCTTTGGACTCCAATAAGATTCTTGTAGTTGGAACATAAGATTTGATGAAATTATAAATGTTGTGATTTCAGATAAAATCTTGATGAACCATGTGAAGCTTAGTGGGAGTGCCATTGTGTTCATCGTGCTAAATGTAGATATTATTCTAATCATTTAGAATGATATAAGAATAATAATAAGTGTTTTAAAATTTGGTTGTTCCATACTTTGAGATATGATCTCAAGGATACCTTTTAGATCTTAGTTCTGAAGTCGTTTAGAAACAAAGAGAAGAGGGTATTGGGACCGTCACATTAGTAATACACCTTGGACTTATTCCATTTTCTGGAAAAATTCCAAGAAAGGCTTCCTTCCCTTAAGATGTGGTAGTGACCTGTCTAAAGGGATAGCACCTCAAAGAGTTGAGGAAGTGAATGCTAGAACTGCTTGCACTTGTGCATCAGTTATGAGAAGCTGGGTATACGCTAGATGTGTACAAGAACCAGATGTCTACCATGCAGTGGGAGTAGTAAACTGTTACTAATCCTACTATGGAGATAAAACACTTGATTGCAGTAATAACAATATCTTCAAAGATGATGAAACTTAGAGATAGTGATCTCAAAGCCTTATCTTCAAAGGTTTAAGACCTTGTAGATTGTGATCTATAAGGGTCTTAACTGTAGATACCTTAGGAGATAGAGATCTCCAGGAATGAAGGTATTCTAATAAGGATTATGGGAATACTGGTTATGATAATTAATAAGATGTAGTGTCAAGGACACTATAACCAACAAAATTGAGTATCGGTTGCATGAGATGCAACATTCGCATTGGATGCGAGCACTGTTACTAGGAGATATGCAAGTGCCGTAAAAGGACTTGGTGTAGTCTCTTGGGAACGGAGTGACTGATCAGCTTACCTACCTATTTTCTAAATAGCCTATGATTGTCACATGAGTGTGGGTTTAAATGATTAGCCCATAAATGGCTCTTTGGGCTAGTGGGAGATTCTTGGACATGTGAGCCCACGGCGAGCCATTATGCAATAAATGTTATTGCAATTCACTCATTAATCTAAAATAAAGAGTACATAGTTTGCATAATAGGTCCCTTAGTGCAATTAGGGTTATGTACCATGGCCATCTTAATGATCATGCAGCTGTTGATTCAATTATTGAATCATAGAGGCTGGTGCTTAGATGAATATCTAATGAGTTAGATTGAGGACTCATCAAGCACCGTCAAATGATTATTAAGAGATGATCTCCAGCCTGAGTAGGAGATGGCAATCCTTTCTCAGTTAGGCTGATATCTGACCGACTTCTTGATGCAGGTCCTCTGCATAGGAATAGAAATTCGGAGGTGTCAGATTAGTTAGGTCAAAGAGTTGACTTAACGAGATCGAGATAACCAAAGTCCTATATCATATGTTGTCATGATATAGGCACACATCCTCTGACCGGAGACAGATGTGTTACTATATGTCTGAGTATGTACATTTCGCAGACCAATAGGTTGATGACCTAATCAAGGTCTATACACCGGCGCGCTGGTGTGCATACAAGGGCATATGAGTAATATGATCTCTCAAAGGGATCATACAGGTTCACTACTGAACCGGAAGACAGGAGCTCACTCATGAGATATTGGGAAGAATCAAATTCCGTGCGCACGGTCGTCTCGCTTTGGAAGCTTGACTGAATTTGTTGGTTTTATATATACTTTTGGAAAGTATATGATCAAGACCTAGGTATGATATATGCTTTTGGAAAGTATATGATCAATACTGACTCCCAATGATCGAATGAGAAACTTACTGATAAAACCATGAAGTAGACAGTATAAAGTTGATCCAATACTTCGGGTTTAAATTGAGTCTTCCAGTATGCAGGATGTACAGGTGTTAGGAATACCTGAGGGTGATGTGATCATAAACGGTTGTATAACCATGACGCGTCCATTCCTAGGGAGTGATGAAACGGGTCTGGATTTTAGTGACTCCTCTCAGTAGAGAAGTAATCTGATCTTAGTCCAAATGTTGGACATTGATCTGAATGTGATTCAGATTCAATGAGAAGATTAGATTTGCGGTCTTGATTTAATCAAGCATCTATGGGAGGCCCGAGATCTGGATTTGAGATGTGATCTCAATATCCATGTCACTATACGTGGATCAATACAATCGCCCTGTCCTTATCTCCAAGTATTCGCGGAGAAAGCGCATTATCCTTGAAAGAGTTCATGGATAACTCTATTGTTGATATATGTATCCGAGCATTGAGAAAATGGATAATTAAATGTGATTTAATTATCATGAATGATACGAATTTGATTCATATTATAAGGAGAGTTATCTTAGATAATTAAATGTGATTTGATTATCAAAGATGTAAATAATATGAATGTGATTCATATTATTTGAGCACATGAGAATAAGTTATCCAATATAATTAAATGTGGTTTAATTATTATGGATAAGAATAATGTGGATAGTAATATCCAATTATTCATAATATATTATAATTGTGATTTATAATGTATTAGAGAGAGTTAAATATAATTTATATTAGTAGATTAATTATTAATGTGTATTGGATACACATTGTCTAATTAATTGAAAATGTAAATTACATGTTGTTTTGGGTTGTGAATATGATTCACAATATTCCAATGTCAAGATTGCAATATTCCCAAATTTAATTGAGAATTATTTTGGTGAATATAAATCCCAACAAATAGTTTTTGGAAAATAAGTAGAGAGAAAATCAAGGAGATGTCCAATCTCATGGGAATCCATGAGATTGCCCTCTAAAGGGGAAGGTTGATCTCCTTTGTATTTTCTCTCCTTATTTGATTGATTTAATTTGGTATTAATATTTATTTGATTTATCAAATATATTTTATCAAAATTAAATTACAAGTTGTTGGTTTTTACCAACAATAATCTTGACCATTGGATTGACATAAATCAATCTCATCCATTGATTTTATATGTCACATGGATTGAGATCCATGGATCCCAAAACCCTATAAATAGAGAGGCATACCATGCTCTCTATTTTACACACAATGCTTGAGAAGCATCTCTCTCTCTTTTCTCTCTACTCGACAGCCCTCTCTCCCTCTCATGTGGCCGTCCACCATGGATAACCTAAGAAAGGTTCTCCATCGCCGCAGCATCGTCGTTATGATGCCCGTTCTTCTGCTCGTGGATCTCCGTCTCCTTCGGTGCGCCCATGGAAGGCCGTATCGATATCGATATCGTTTCGGTCCGCCCGAAAAAGGATATATCGGGATATATCGACGATATATCGACGATATCGGTGGAAATGTCGAAAATGGTTCAAAAAAGCCATTTTTGCCATGTTTCAGAAATTAACGTCATCTAAGATATCAAACTAACAAATATCTACAAATAAACACTTATATCACAAATATCAGTCATTTATAGGCCATATATTGCACATATCGGTATCGCACATATAGGTCATATCGAACATATCGATATTAATGTTGATTCTTGACTTATAAATATTGGAAATGGATTTCATTCAAGTTCTTATAACATGAAATACTACAAATATACACCTAGAAAATACATAGATCATTTATGAGGACTATGATCCTTATAGCGCACATATCGCTCATATCGAACATATCGCTGATATTGTTAGTTGTTGACATACTATATATATTAAAAATGTATTTCATCCAAGTAGTTTGATCACTAAATAATTTACAAATGTACTCTTACTCTCTTAGATAACACATATCGATCATCTATGAACCTTATATCGCATATATCGATACGGCGGTACTGTTAGTTGTTGACCTATATATATTGAAAATGGAGTTTATCCAAGTTCTTAGATCACTAAATAACTTATAAATATACTCTTAGATCACACATATCGATCATCTATAAAGCTTATATTGCATATATCGATCATTTCGAACATATCGATATTAATGTTGATTCTTGACTTATAGATTTTTTTGAAGAATTGACTTATAGATATTGGAAATGGATTTTATTCAAGTTTTACAACATGAAATAACTTGTATATATACACCAAGTTGAAGAACCATTGCATGCACCCTCCTGTCGCACCATACCCTACCAGTACGGGGGTCTCACTGCTTGCATGAATAATAACATTGATATATAGGGATATCGACGAAATATCGGCGATATCGGTCGATATCCTGTATTTTTTGTACTGAATCCATTCATTTTTTACCGATATGGGCCGATATGGCGATATATTGTCGATATACCGACGATATATCGTCGATATATCGACGATATATCGCCGATATCCCTGTAAAAAGATATACACTCTGATTTCGATACCCCCAACCTCTCGATACCGATATATCGACGATATATCGCCGATACGGCCTTCCATGGGTGCGCCTCGCTCGTGAAGAAGACGTCGGATCTCGTGTGTCGAGATCAGGAGATCCGCCGCTTGGATCATCAACATGGATTGCGAGAAGCACGCGGTTCATCCCCGCGCTCGCAAGCGTCTCCTCCGTCGGATCGGACTTGAGACAGGAGGTCTCTTCGTTTAGAGACTCGATCGCAACCACGCTTCAAGAGGTAATCCTATTACTTGTTTGTGGTTTAGACGAAACGATCCGAGAAGTGTTCTTGGATCATGTGGTTTCGTCGTAAGAAAATTTTTTAAATTCTGCTGCATCGAGCAACTAGTGCGACTAGTCGCTCTTCGTCGTATTCGATACGACGCTCACGCTTCCGTGATGTGCTTGAGGATCTAACCATATCCTTCAGCCACCTAGGGTTGGTGGCAGTAGTAGGTGGCCACCGAGGGGGCTGGTGGCGGAAGCAGGGGGCCGCCGGGGGTGCTGGCGGCGGAAGTAGAGGGCCGCTGGGGTGGCTGGCAGCGGGGCTGGGTGCCGCTGGGGGGGTTGGCGGCGGGCTGGGTGCCGCCGGAGGGCTGGCGGTGGGTGTGGGAGCCGCCGGGGAGGTGGGAAGCCGGCGGCGGCGGCGAGATGAGGAGAGAGGAGAGAGGGTGGCGGGTGGGGAGAGGGAGAGGGCCCTAGGGCTTGGGCTCTGATACCATGTTGGGAGAAAAATAGAGATTGATTATTCAGAGAAAGCCTAGGCTCTCTTATATAGGAAGAGGCCTTAAGGGTAAAGTACAAAGTAGTCCAGAGAAAATAAAGAAATAACAAACAGATACATAACATAATAATAATAACTATCTCTACACATAACAACTACATAGATGATCTCCGATTGGATAGAAACGGGGAGAAAGGTTTCATGTGGAAGGTGCACTTCACGAAGGCATATAATATCTTGGAGGCGAATGGCCTTTTTTGTGGAGTGCATGGGTAAATATAGGTTTTTCAACTTTGTAGATTGCTTGGATGAGGAAGCATATCACAACGATATCATTTCTCTTCATTAGCATATGGTCGAAAGGAAGGCAGATATGGCAAGAAAGAAGGGTGATACAGTGTTGTCCATTGGCCCACATGTTTGTGATGGCAGGATGTTAAACTCAAAGATGTTTCGATGTTGCAACAGGGATGTGTTGTGTGTTTTTTAAATGGGACCTTCTGAAAACTACAAGATTTTTTTGCTTCAATATGCACATGTGGGACTCAGGTATACAATTTCAAAGGGTCAAGCCTTTGGTGAACTTACTAGTGGCCATCTGCACGGAGGATCATGAGCTCGAGCTAGTTGGAGGGTGCTAGATACTAGGCAAGTTTGGTCGACATTAACCTACATAAGGACACCTTATTAACGTATCATGTACGTTATTGAACTAGGGCCCAATTATTGAGAGGTTAGAGGGGAGGCTCGAGGTCGGAAGGCCAAGATATTATGTAAGCTAGGACACTTGGATCTATTAGATTTGGCGTTAAAAATTTCCATTTATCCTACATCACATGTCAAAGCCTAGGCTACTGATAAATGTGGAACGGTAGATGAGCAAGGTCAAAAGAAAGTTCCTACAGAAGGGACTGGAAGGAGGCGAAGCGTGTGCTTTGACAAGTGAAAAGAGGTGTGCATGCCCAAGAAGGAATATGAGTAGAGCAATAGGAGGTCGAGCCAATTTAATGTGGCTTTGCAGAACAAGTGGGTTTAAAGTTTGGGTTAAGGGGATAATATGTGTCATAGACCCTTAGAGGCATGCTACAACAAGCATCTTGAGTCGGGCAACAGAACTATAATGGAGAGGAGACCCTCAGCTTTCTCGACGTCTTGATGCACATGTTATACACCAATACTAATCCTAGTGGTAATGCAATCTAATTCCCTCATCAGGCCACAACAAAACCCACTACTACTACATTATGTAGAATATTTTACCACCACTTGGCATACATAGATGCTCGCTCCATACACATGTAGCCCATGAAGCGATCACCTATTGCTTTCCTCCGCAGTCGAAACATACCTCACATGTTTCCCTAATGAGGGGGGTTGATGAAGGGATAAGTAGAGTGGAGAAGAATGGCAGGAGAAGGATGGACGATGTTGAGTACTTCGAATCCAAGTGAACATCTGACCTAGAAGATGGGTTCTCCTCACCAAGGCTTTGCTCGAGCTTTGTACAATTGTCAAAGATAGGCACGTGGTGATTTCAAGTTTAGGGATGAGTACTAGGTTGATAAGTTTGCAACATCGCTTTCGGATGAAAGGATTGCGAACTTTATCTCGATGCTCAAGTTGTCAAATGACTTCGTATTGAAAGGCCATAATCGAAAGTCATGGGATTGGGCAGGGGTTTAGCGTCACCTTGTCCCATGAGGCATCGATAGTGCAACCAATGGTATTGAAACTAGAGTTTGTCTTAGACTGCATGCTAATTTGAAAGGTCAAGACATTGTTGAAATTGAGGTTTTGTATGGCTGTGACGAGGAAGTGGCTTGTCACCATGTTGTTCATGAACAAGTGGTGGACAAGCCTTAATGGTGGGTGTATGTGTACAACCTAAGAAAAGTATGTGGATCACATGTTCTTCTCGTATCTAATGGTGTCAGTAGTTTGAGATGACCTACAAATCTTTGGATCGAAAAGAGTGAAACAAATAGTTTTATGTCAAGCTTTGGAGGCAACAATGGGCAAAGTGGATCCAATGTATAGAAGGTGTCATGACAGGAAGTTGATCGTGTGTGGTTCTTTAGGCTATTTGAAATGAAAGACAAGTGGTACTTTCCAACAATGAGAACTATTATGTTGAAAATAGGGTGCTCAGCATGAAGGCACTATATGTGTCATGGGTGAATTTACATGTGTGAGAGGTTGTATAGGTTTGGTGTTT
Organism: Ottelia alismoides; assembly: GCA_037367405.1. Taxonomy (NCBI): domain Eukaryota; kingdom Viridiplantae; phylum Streptophyta; class Magnoliopsida; order Alismatales; family Hydrocharitaceae; genus Ottelia; species Ottelia alismoides. Next base: position 280,170 of record JAZKJV010008104.1, on the reverse strand, counting down.
GGTATATAAAAGGCCATGTACTTTTTGTGTCTCTTCAACTAAATTCTGGATGGCAAACCGAATTGATTGATCGTCATTTTGCCGTTCAAGAAAAAAATGCAGCAACGGAATTTCGCATGGGACAAAATATTCAATTAAATAAGAGAATAGTAAATTCACATTAATGACAGGCAAAAAAATATCAGAATAAACAAGCATAAAACTATAATGGGGAATAAAAGTAGATGATAAAAATCAGAATTCAGATGACTGACCTGGAAGTTGGATAATAGTTTCTGGAACCAATCTGGATATGACTTTAGGAAGCGATCCTCGCTACATTCTCCGCAAGTAACACCTAGAAGATATGTACCCATCCAACACTTATCTGGCTACAAAATTATGGATGAAGCAGAAACACAAATAGCTAAACATTATCTCCTCGGATATTGAACAATCTATTAAAACAAATATAATCCAAACAGAAACATTTACAGAACAAAAATCAGAAATCAAGCTCCAGGAATCTCTCTTTTTACACACTGCTTTCTCAGCACCAAATTCGAAGCATTGACTCCCACAAAGTTTAAAGTTAATTCAATGTGACTTTGGTCAATCCCTAATTGTCCGAATTTCACAAGTTGGTATCAGTATTCGGTTCTGAGAGCAAACTTTAGCAGAAAAGAAATTTTCATAAGTGAAATATCACATGAAAGTATGCGCGTGTGTGTGTGAGCGCATATTGTGAATATGATGTGTTTTTGTTATATATGCAATTAAGAAATGCGTATATGCACGTTCTACTGCATCCACATATACCCTTACATCTCTAAATATACTTCCAGATATACTTAAACACGTTTTATCTATAGAAAAAAATAGTCTTTGGACCCTCTTGAATGTACTATAGTGCTTAAACTTTGCAGCTCTTTTGCACAACGTTACCCGCTTCCTATTCCTATAGATAGTTGCTCAAGTCAGAAAGAAACGATCTTTTTAACCGTTTAGACAATAGTCACAATTGAAGCACCGCATCGCTGAGCCATTAGGGACGTTGCTACCCGCATTTTTGTATGTCAACCTGTCAAAGCAAGCATAACCAAAAAAAATGCCGTGGCTACTCGGAAAGTACCATCTTGCTGGAAGCCAAGTCCGAGGAACGCTTAACCCAGGCGTCCACGGCGGCGCGCCACGAGTCGGCGACCTTGGGTGGAAGGGGGACATGGGAAGACTCGGATAGGAGGGCGTGGGCCTTGACGTGGGCGGCGATGGCGAGGAGGTCGGAGGGATCGGGCAGGGGGTGGGAGTCGTCCGGGAGGCGGTCCCTGAGGAGTGAATGGAGGAGGCGAGGTTTCAGCCGCACGTCGTTCAAGTTATCCACGTACGCCATTTGCGGGAGAAAGGCGGCGGAGGTAACGGTCTTCTTCTCCGACCAAAGATTGGGGGTTTAGGGAGGGTTTGTTCTTCGAGGTTTTCGACCCAAACGTGGCGAGCCGCGAGACCTCGTAGACCATATCCATTTCGATATATGTCTCGAAATATCATCCATATGGACATACTTTTGTGAAAGAAATGCCTCAAAGGAATGATATATCGTCATATCGACGTTTATATCGATCTAATCTCGATATCGATATATTGACGATATATCGTGATATTTCCCTCCCTATCTTGTACAGGTTAGTCGGTTGATCGTTATACAACTTTGGATGTGACCATACGAGCATGCTAATCTCTCCTCATATTTTCTTGGGTTATAAATTTATAATTTTGATTGAGCGGGCCTCGCATTTTTTTATAGATGTTTTTAGCCACCTTCTTATCAAAAATATATATTAATCGTGAATATAATTAATACAGCATGTAAACCATCACATTATCATTTCAATCATCGTAACCATCCAAGCACGTTATTCACAAAAAGATTATGCGTCTTGTTAGTTATTTGAAATAACTTAGTCCAACCCGAATTTACAAAGCAATTTAACAAAATCGAAAGACATATTTACACGTATATAATATTGCATGGTTTCAGGGGTGTAGCTTCCGCTATAACTATGATGCTTGATTATAAAATTAATATTCTAACATTTTTACGAGTATAGTAAAAGAAATTAGTCAATTAGTTTAATGTTATGGTGAGATCATTTATGCTCCTAATTTGAATCTTCATTTTTTAATCTTTCAAAGTGCCACATGAAAAAAATGCGATTCAGCCTAAGATATATATTTTCTTTATATTCTTAACATTAATAAAGAAACTACAATTCAGATCAAATGATGTCTTAAATCTTAGATTTCTCTGTAATTTAACTTTAATGTTGATCTAACTTGGTACATTTTTGAATTTTTACATAGATTTCTATGTAAAAAATTGGATAAAATATTTTATATATACCCGTAGATATTATTTTTCCCCCTCTATATCCCTCTTTTATCCACTACAATAAAATCAACATGTCACGTTGAATAATTTAATATATGTTATAATGTATTTGGTAGAAAAATGTATAAGCCCCAGAGTTATATTGGATTATTGAAATCCGCATTGAATATTATATTCATCGAGCATATCAAATAACAGTGATTATATTTTGATTTTTCTTCTAATAGTTGCTAAATTATCAACGATCGGTACCAAATTTAATGAAAAATCAATGGATAGATGTCTTCTAAATATATTCACAAAATATGAAAACTTAGTTCATAATCGACCTATGAACATTGTGCAGTGCATGTGATATTTATTATGGATTACAAGAATAAAAGATGACTCTGTTATTATTCATTTAACATCTAAATATACATCAACGAATACCTAAATTAACTATTTTAATGGGTCGGTTAGTTGTAGTGGTCATACCATGAACATGTATTATATGCATTATAAAATACAAATACAGTGTATCGATGTGGAAATTTTGATTTAACCAAATATTATTTGTATTGGAACCCCCCTATCGCACAACTACCAAAGCTGGTGACATACACATCAAATTTATCAAAAAATAGTTTTATAGTGGCATAACCTTTGATGTTAAAAAAGATGAGCCTATTTGTCAATTAATTGTTTTTTTTTCAAAACTAATGAAAGAATGATATGTCCATCCATATACATGCAAAATATTGTTTGACATAATTGTGATGTAAGATGACATTGTTGTTCACACTTCCCCTTAAATTTATATTAGATAGATGTAGATTCAACGGTTTGTATGTGTTTTCTATGTATTGAGATCTCGAAGGAAAAATATAATGTAGCTCAAAGAGCATTTAATAAAGTTTTAATTTCCTATGTTTTTTATTACTTTGATTGTGTGTGTGATTCATTGTTTAAAAAAATACATGGAATAAGATTATAGTTCTCCTCGGAGCTTTGGGTAAACGCGTGTGTGTTCTTTAAAACTTGATTTTCTAGTTGACGTCAATATTAAGAAACAAATGAACTATTTTTTATATCTTATTGAAATAATATGCAATGTCCATTGATTTAACGGTTAAACTTTGCAATTGTCTTGATGGTTCTAGGCATAAAATATAGATTTTATAGAACAAAGATACCAGCTTGAGTCCATTTACATTAAAATATTTATGTCATAAAAGTTGTGAATGTTTAATTATGTAGACATAAGGCTGACCGTTTAATATATCATTAAAACATTTACATCGAACGTATAAAAAGTCACATATTATACACATAAAATTATAAAAGTCATCGATATCCATGTAAAAATGAAAGGGGTAGCCTATGCAATTGGTCGATATCACATCATCTCTCAATTTATTGATTTCAAGGTATGAATTGTTTAGTGTCGATATTATAAGTAATTTATGTTGATAGTTTGTATTACTCATATTATTACTTGTTGTCAATACAACTCATGTTGTGCAAGGGGTATGCACTAGTTTAGTTTAATAAGTTGTTGAAATGAACCTTCTAGTTTAAGATGACCTAACACGAATCTTTTGACTCGAGATAAGTAGGTTTGGTTCTTCTAATCTAAGGTAGTCTGTACAATTCTACTAACCATTTAACTCAAAATGGGTAGACTTGGTCCTTCTAGTCTAAGGTGACTTAGTCCAAGCCCTGCTTAACTGAATAAGTTGTGGATCGATTTGTATTTTGTATTACAACCTAATCACAAATTGTATGGCCTAATAATCATGTACTCATTCACATTTAGGAAGCTCTTTGTCACGGAGCATGCTAATATCTATTCTCATTCAAGAGTGAGTTAATAATATCTCATTTTCTTAAAATATTGACATCCTTTATTAGACTCAGTATCATCTCTCGAACCTCCTTCAAGGTCCAACTATCCATTCTGTACCTAAGGGTTCGTTTGGTTGCAGGGTTGGGCATGGTTGGGTTGGAATGGGTTGGGCTGGGTGAATAGTAAATTGTGAGGAGGGGGTACCCCTGTGAATAGTACCCCAACCCAATCCAACTCTGTCCAACTCTGCAACCAACCGAACTCTTCCATCTCCCATCTTTATTCCTCCTCATCGGGAGATGACAACACGAGTTGGAGTCGATGTGTGTAGCATGACGTACAACTCCGAAAGCAACCACTCCCATCGAGCAAAGATCATGTGCTTTGAGCACCATTCCCAAGCTTACATTTATTTCATCCCCTCTCGGCATCGCTTTTTGTTTCTTTATTTTTGATATTTGATTTTTCTTCTTTGCATTCCCATGTGATATCCTATGTTGTTCATCATTTGTTTTCATGACATTTGACCATCCTTTTACTACAACAATCCCCTTTAAACACTTCCATGTCGAGACTCGTAAGCTTGAGCATAATTTGGCCCTTATTCCTCCATGCACATACGAGGAGGCCTCCATTTCACACATAAAGCCAATGGGTTCAAGTGCATATCGACGAAGAAGCAATATGACTTCCAAGCCAACTTGAATCCCTCATATCTCACCCTTATATGTAGGGATGAAAATGAATGTGAATATATTCGTATACGATATGTCATCGTATTCGTTTTATATATATTTTGGCATTCGTATTCGTTTTAAAATGGATGCGGACAAGGATATCATTTTGACATTCGCCAATATTCGCATTCGTATTCGTAAATTCGTTTTCGCGCATAATTATAGTGATAGATTTATTTATAACTGTGTGTGGCAATATTTTATGATTACATTTATCATTGTTGATATAATTGTTATGAAATTACTATATCTAATATATCTATTTTATATATAAACCATCCCAAACGTGTATATTTTAGCAAATCTATTAAATATTTATGTTATTATTCGTATCTGCTTCATATTAGTTTTACATTCATATTCGTTTTTAAGGATATGGTAACACATTTTCCACATTCGTCAAAATTCGTATTCGCGTTCGTATTCATATTTTAAAATAGATAAGGATATGATTATACTTATATTCGTATCTGTATTCGATTGTGTTCATCCCTACTTGTATGTGTTTCTGGATCTAAAAATTTTGTAGGCAAGATAGGTCTAAGGTCCCGCTACAGGTGTCACCTTTGGTCGAACTCCTTTAACCATTATGGACGTCAGGAGACATGAGAGACCTCTTGTGAGCGCACGATGCCCATCTCTTGTTGGAGATAGGAAACAACACAACCTTGTACTGTGTGTCAAAGGGATGATTGGGATCTAACAAAAGAGATCTCATCCCAATCGTCGAAGCAAATCACTCGAGTATTTTGTAAGGCCACCCATGAAGAACTCCATCCATTCAGGCATGCCATTTAAATACCTAGATACATGGAATATGTTAAGCACTTAGATTGCGCTTTTACAACCTATCTCAACCTGTGATAAAAGGGACACAAAAATTGTGAAGAGGCCCCTCAAGAAAAATTAAAGCGCTACAGCGTAAAGTGTCGAACATGTTTTCATAATTGCATTTGGATCCTTCAATGGCGCAAATGCAGTAGGTATATTTTATTTTATCTTCATGTTTAGTCCTTGATATTGTATTATTACGATTTTTCTTCGAAATTTTTATAGAAATATAAAACATTGCACCAATTTCTGCATAAATTTGGTTAATTTTGATGCTTGTATAATTTAGTTTCTGTATATGTTTTAAACCCAATAAGTTAGCACATATTTTTATTGAATTGAAAAAAATATTTAAAATACAAAAATATGTTTTACATAGATATTTAGGAACTTTATATAGGAAAACATCCATTGTAAAATTCACGCCATTATAAAATTAAAAATATTTAAGAACCTATTTTTCGCATAAAATGTTTATTTTTCAATAAACCTATTTTTCTACATTTATGTGTTTTTGAATTTTAAAAACATCCAAAAATCACGTAGGATATATTTCATTATCCTAAGTCTATAAATAATTTTATCCTTTTTTTCTACGATATTTTGAGCATTGGATTTGGTTTTACATTGTCATGTGTACCAGTAATTCCATATTTCAAAATATCATTTTCTTTATTTTTTAAAATAAAAAAATCCAAAAAGATTACTGGAATAGCTTGTTTGATAAGGTGACTTGTGATCTATCCAAGTAAAATATACACAAACTACGTCCAATTCATACTCATTCAGTGTAGGTTTTGATTGATGAAATCTGAGCATACTGTGATTGACACATATATTATCGTTACACTTTGGCACATCAAAATACCTACCGTTTAATAAGCAAAGGAAAGCTCGTGTCAAACATGCAAAGTGTGATGTTTCAAACAAAAATTATAGTCAAATATGTTTCATGGCTATTAATATCAATTTTTCTACTAAAATAGGTGTGTATTTTATCTTTAGAGCAATTGTCACGCTACCCCTATCGTCTTTTTATAAAATACATCAATTCAAGAGTGATCATTAGCTGTTCTATTGTTTTTAATTTAAAAGGTTAGGTGCAAAATTTTTGTTACTTAGATGAACTAAAATGTTTTGGATTAAATATGTAAGATGTCATGTTTTATCGTTAACCTTTATAATTATGATTACAAACTTTGACAATGGCGAGGCACTGGTGTAATTGTTTTAAAAACGCCAACATGTATATTGGTTTGCATTTCGTTTGATGTTCGGCAGTACATATTCTTCAATTCTTAATCATTGATTATTTTGGACATGGAAAGATTTTATAAAAGATGGAGTTTTGAAATTATGGTTCGGAATGACGACTCGAATGCATTAATAAAAATACTCAACGAATAAATTAAAGGATTTTTATCATTTGTGCCCCTCCGGGATATCACATTTTCAGTTATGCTCCTATCTTTTTGGTAATACCAGTTGTGTCCCCAAACTTCTTGCCTTTCTATCACTTGTTCCCCCAGGTTAGTTGTCGTTCATTCCCAATGCAAATGGACGTTAACTTTGGGATATAAATTTAAAATAAAGGCTGAACATGTCATTTTCTCATCCTTTTCTTCCTCCTTCCCCATCCTCTTCCTCTTCTTCCCCTTCCCTTCCTCCTCGCCAGCCGCCTGCTCCTCTACCGTCTCCTACCTCTAGGTCGCCCCCGCCTCTAGGTCGCCCATGCCTCCCCCTTCCCCCGCCCCCATGTCGTCTCCGCCTCCAGGACGCTGCCGCCTCCAGGTCGCCGCCGCCCCCAGGTGCCCCTGCCTCCAGGTCGCCGCCGCCCCCAGGTGCCCCTTCCTCCAAGTCGCTACCGCCCCCAGGTCGCACCCGCCTCCCCCTCCCCCCGCCTCCAGGTTGACCCCCCAGGTCGCCCCCGCCTACAAGTCGCTACTGCTCCCAGGTCGCACCCCCCCCCCCCCCCCCCCCCCGCACCCAACCCCCTCCCCTAGCCCCTGTCTCGCACCCCACGCCGCAACCGCGCACCTCCCCCGGCCCCCGCCGCCCCCGTCCCAGCCCGCACCTCCTCCCGCAGAACATCCCCCGGCCCAACCTCTCCAGCCCCATGCCTTGCCCCTCTTCCCCAGATCCTCTGATTTTATTTTGACCATAATACCCTTCTTAACCACACCATGGTTTGAATAAATCATGGTTGTTTTAATTTTTTGACTGCCAATCTGACGGAAGGGCAGAAGTGATAACGGAGAAAGAAGTGAGGGGCACAACTGATATTACCAAAAAAATAGGGGCATAACTGAAATTGCGACATCTCAGAGGGGCACAAATGATAAAAACCCTAAATTAAATGATAATTTCATGTCCTATGTAGTAAATATAACTTGATGTGCATTAAAAGTATAAATATGACATGTCTTTTTCGATATGTAAGAAATTAAAAATAACACCTGTACACTTGCAGCGGGGTCAAATAAGATATTGCCGAATAAGATCACACTTTTTATTTTATACATCTCTCCTCGTCAACTTAGATTTTATAAATATTACATTTTAACATCGTGTCTAATTGGTTTTTTTAAAATATCTAAGTTGGAGAATACAAAAAATCATTCATAGTTGTCATATAATTTATTCAAATCATAGACTTAATAAAATATAAAGGGATTTTTACCCGACAAACCTTATAAACTTTGCCAATTGCCTCCACGACCTTTGAAACAACATAATTCTCCCCTCGACTCCGTAAAAATATTAGGTTGTTTCAGAGATCGTAGAGATAATTCACAAATAAGATCTGCTCGGTAATAATTCCTTTTAGTAATTGCACATGCTCACATCATGCGCAGACACACCTATCTGGACGACAGAAAGCACCTGTTCAGGATCCACAATCACACTCAACGGCTACTCCCCACTCCCCGCAGTCCTCCCTCACTTTACTCTCTCTATCTATCTCAAAATTTGAATTGCCGTCCAATCCCTTCGCGTGGCGACCAACAACCAGCGCTCCACTCTGCTAGGGCTAAGTCGCCTTGCCGATCATCCACTTCTCAATATAGGGTTTCGAATTTCAAAAGCCCCCACGCAGATCTCGCCCTCGAAAATGGACCACCCCCCACTGCTCGAAGTCGACAACTACATCAAGGGATCGATCGAGCACCTCGTCGGCCTCCCCGTCAACGATCGGACCCTCCGCCTCAAGCTCTCCGCATCCGAGGACTTCCGCAGCCGCCTCCAAGATCAGATCTTTGCGTTGCAGGAGCGCTTGAGGGACTCGGAAAGGAGGGTTGAGCTGTGCAAGGTGCGATCTTTGATGCGTTTGGCAATTTCTGGTTTGATTTTGGGTTGAGCTGCGAGGTTGGCTCGTATCTGCAGGCGGAGGCAGCGATGAACGCGCAGGGGCTGAGGAGGTGCATCGAGGAGAAGGAGGTGCTGCGCGTGAACTGCGGGGACCTGGTGAATCGGTGCGAGAAGCTGGAGATGGAGTGCTCGCTTTACGATAAGGATATAGAGAGGCTGATGGAGTCTTGTGACGAGCTAGCGAAGGAGAACGAGAACCTGAAGGCAGCGAGGGTGAAAGATGCCGCGGATGTAAGTGGTTTTCTTGGGTATAATCGTACCACAAGGCTAATCTCCGTCTTCGTCTGGCTGGATTTTTGCCCGAAGTTGCATATTTTTTGAAGACTTATTTTATTACCGAATAATTTCTTGGTTGACTATGCCGGTTGTCACTAGTCGTCTGCTTGGGGTTTAATGTTGGATTTATATCTCAATTGGGGTTTGATGCATACCTTTTTCCATGTAATAACGGGTGGAATATATCACATAGACATCTCTGTTTCCAAGTGCGGGCTTTACGTATTCCACCAACCAATAAAAATATATACTCAGAAACCTACCCACATATTGAAATGTCCCAAACGATAGTTAGATTAGTTCACTCACCTCGTCTTAATTTTTACGTCAAGGCTAACTCAATAAGTGATCCCTCCAACAACAAACACAACATCCTCGAAGGGATCCATCCAAAATGTAGCTAGTTGAATAACTTTCAAGTCATGTACTAGGTATCAGATCAATATTTATTTCATGACTTGTCATGGATTCATGAGAGCAATAACACAAGGATCGTCAAGTGAAGGGATGAATTATTAACTCCATTTATGCAGAGTTACAACCTTTAATCGGTAGAAAGAAGACGGGTGTATATTGAGTGAACCATTTTTGCTAGTATGATCGAGCAAAAAATTGAGGAGGTCCAGCTCTAGAAGATTACATGTAAAATACACGATCTTTGTTTGGGGGAGATGATCAATGGTAAGCCTCCATGATACTCCTAAATCCAAATAAGAGACTTTAGATCATTATGACGAGGATAGTTTGATGAATCCTAATGACCAAAAACATTATCACATTTCTTTTATGTCAAAGTGGGGGAATACACACGAAGGTGCTCACCCCAAATATATTTAGAACATAAGACATTACATAGAGACTTACATCTCTGCTCCTGCTCAAAGCGGAAACTTCGCACCCCTTCTCGACAAATGGGAAGAACGAGGCCCTGATATCTAATTCAAATTGCTTTTCATTTTTGGCGATTCAAAATGAAAAAATGCTCCTTTGGCAAAAATGAGGATGAGATTAGGATCCTTTGGTCCTTAAAGGAAAAACATTACTTGCAAGAGCCACCGAAATATATTATAAAGAGAAAAGGAACTTCCTATTCACCGCTGACCTCCCTTTCTTTTCTTTTTCGCAAGGCGGATTGGAAACATGACTCAAGAAGAGACCTAGAATGGAAGATTACATTTTTGCAATAAAAGTGATGAGATGAAAAGATAGTACCATTTTTACCCAACCAAACAACCGATATTGATGCTAGTGGTTGAAGGATTTCTACCCTATCACACTGTCTGCAGAGAAACAAGGATTCCCAAAAGGTGCCTAAGTCCTGCAGATTGAGCCATGAGGAGTCAAAAACAGACAAGATTGGTATGAACTTAGCACATTGAAAGAATAAGTGATCCACATCCTCGTTTTGCAGATCACAAAGCAGGCAAGCTGATGCAATTTATGCCCAATTCGAGGGGCTAAACAGAATTTTACCTTGAAAGAAAGAATCTCAGGAGACTTCTTGCAATTTGTTTTTTTTATTATTTATGTAATTTTCTATTTTTGGAGTCCATAAGTCTAGGGTTTTGTTCCTATTGCTATATAAGGACCCATATGGGGAAAAGCACGGCAGTTTTGGCAGATACCAACAAAAGAATCCCTCACGGGCCCTACCCCTCCTCTCATCTTCCCTCTCTCCCTCCCCGACACCCATTCCCCCTCTTCCCACCGTTCTTCCCCCTATAACCCTAACCCTTCTTTCTCTCTTCTCTTCCCCTATCGCCGCCGATCTACCCTCCACCCCTCCACGATTCACGCTAGTCCACGCCAACCCCGCCGCCAACAACCTCGTCGCCCAACTTCTCTCCCGTAAGATTCATCACCACCAATTCCATTGGCCCCGACTTCGTGCCCCAGCCCGATCAACGGCAACCACAGCAGACCAATCTCAGGCCGTACCCCCGATTTTGCTGTTTACCTCATCGCACCCCTCCAACTTCTGCCAAAGCGTGCTCGATCTGCAGCCCACCTTGGTCCTTGGTTTGTCTTATTTCAACATTTATTTGTTTTTCCGATTGCTTCAGTTTGAGTCCAGTTGTCTGCTATTGTTTCTGATTAAATAAATTGAATTTCCTTTTTTTTCTGTCTATCTCCACTATTTATTCTTGTCATCTCCAGAACGTTGGAAATTGTCCACCGTGTTTTCATCTCTCAGGTACTATTCCCAATTGATTGTTGTGGCTAAATAATTCATGTTTCTTTATTACGAAGTGCCAAGTATAGGGTGGGTTTGTGATCTCCTGTAAGGCTGCAGCATTATTTGTAAAATCGAAGTGCTTGTTACTCCTGTTTGGCCTATCTGGGAACGGTAATTTAATAATCCAGTATCATGCGTTGTATTCCTTTCCTCATTGTGTTTGATTGTTACGACAATCTGCTATAATCATGTGTTTGCATTACTTGTTAGTTTAATCTGTGTGTTAGATTGCATCACAAGCCATGGAGACGCCCTGAAAAAGTCTCACACATATGTCCCTTGTCATGATGCATCTTCTTCTAAAAAGCTACATAAAAAAATAATTCCGCCTGACAGACGCAGATCCCAGATGAACTTGCTGTCACGGATCAGAGAATCGATCGTGGACATGACTCACTTGCCTTTGATCCTAATTCTGAAAGCGATGTTAGCGATGAACCATCCCTACATCTGGAGTCGCCGCCACCCTCAGGTGACGAGGAGGATGAGAATCGACAACCCCGCAGACGTCGACCTGAGGAACATGATAGAAGGAGAGCACCTGAACTGCGAGGTCGACCACGCAATCAATATCAAGATCCTAATTGGGATCGGGGGATAAGGATTGACGTTGCCGACTTTGATGGACGACGCGATCCATACATCTTTCTTGATTGGATGGATCAGTTGGAACATTTCTTTATTTGGAAGGAACTTCCAAGTGAGCGGAGAGTCCAGTTTACCACGTTAAAGCTGAAAGGATTTGCCTTACTTTGGTGGAAACATCTCCAGGAAGAACGTCACCGCCAAGGAAAAGAACGCGTTCGTTCTTGGACAAGGATGCAACAGAAACTTCGGGACAAGTTTCTTCCAGAGGAGTATCGCCTTCAAAACCTTCGTCAAGGAACACGCACTGTTAGGGAATATACTGAAGAGTTCCAAGTTCTGATAGCTCGGAATAACTTAAAGGAAAGCGATTCTCAACTGGTGGCTAGATACACACATGGATTACGAACCAACATCCAAGATGAATTGTACATGTGTGGCTGCCGAACAGTAGACGCTGCCCATGATAAAGCTGAGAGGGCTGAAGCGAAGTTATCCAGGAACCTCACACGATGCACGACGATCACAACTGCCTCTGCTGCTATCCCGTCTACACCAAACATCTCTACCGGACAAACTAGGGTGGGCGCACAGTCAACCATCACATCGGGGGGCCCTATACCCCGCATTATTACTGGAAGTACGAGTTCACATCCCCGACCAGCTCATGCTGGGCCAGGAATTCTCGGGGCTCGACCTGCAGTGGGACCCGATACTTGTTTCAGGTGCCTTCAGAAAGGGCATCGCGCAGCAGAATGTCCCAACCCTCGTGTGGCACGTGCACACTTAGTGCATGACGAACCTGATAATGAGAACACCCCTACCGAAGAGAATGAACCAGAAATGGTGACCGGCTACACCAACGTCAACGAGGATTACGAAGAAGTTGAGGTTGAAGTAGAAACCCATGGACCCTTCCTTTTGATTGAACATGATGACTCCATTCGAGAAGATGATGCACCTACCGAAAAGCTGGAGCCTCTTATGCTGGCCCCAAAAGCGGAGAGTGACGATGCTTGGTTGAGGAGAAGCATCTTCCGCACTACATGCGCATCTAACGGTCACCGGTGTTCTTTAATCATTGATGGAGGAAGCGTGGAAAACTTTGTAGCCCAAGCAATGGTGGATAAATTGGGATTGCAAACACAACCATTGGATCGACCATATCAAGTGGCGTGGTTTAAGGGTGGGACTCAAATGCCAATCCAACGTCAATGCCTTGTCAAATTTTCCATAGGACCCACATATAGAGACGAGATTTGGTGTCATGTTGCACCTATGGATGTGTGTCACATCTTACTGGGACGACCTTGGCAGTTTGATCGAGACACAGACCATAAGGGAAGGAAGAACACCTACACGTTTTTGATGGACAAGATGCGAATTACCCTCAAGCCACAGCGAGATGCCCCTAGCCCTAGGCAAACGACCACCACTTCTTACAAAGGTACTTCGATTGATCGACAAAAGTCTGTAATTGCCCCAACACCACCACATTCAGGTGAGTCCCTTGTTGTTCTCCAAGCATCTCCCTTCCAACGCCAACTCCAAGAATCGCATGTTGTCTTTGCCCTTATTGGAAAGGAAATTGAGAGTGACGTGAATTCAGATAAAGTAGACCCAGAAGTCGCTCCGATCTTGGAAGAGTTTGCAGATATTATGCCCGACGACCTCCCCGATGGACTTCCACCGCTAAGGGACATACAACATCATATAGACCTAGTTCCTGGCGCTAGCCTGCCTAACCTGCCCCACTATCGAATGAGCCCAAAGGAACATGAAGAGATGCAACGACAAGTAGTGGAATTGTTGAGTAAAGGTTATGTACGCGAAAGTATGAGTCCTGTTGCTGTTCCTGCCCTCTTAACTCCAAAAAAAGACGGAACTTGGAGAATGTGCGTGGACAGTCGAGCCATCAACAAAATCACGATAAAGTACCGCTTTCCGATACCTCGACTAGATGACATGCTGGATATGTTGACGGGGGCATGCATATTCTCTAAGATGGACCTACGGAGTGGTTACCACCAGATTCGGATTAGACCTGGAGATGAGTGGAAAACGGCCTTTAAAACCCGTGAGGGCCTGTATGAGTGGTTAGTGATGCCCTTTGGCCTGACCAATGCCCCTAGCACCTTTATGCGGATAATGAACCATGTTTTGAGACCTCTTATTGGGAAGTTTGTGGTTGTTTATTTTGATGACATCCTAATCTACAGTGGCAACCGGAACGAACACTTGAGCCATCTACGTCAGGTGCTTACCATCTTAAGAGAACATAAGCTCTTTGTTAACTTCAAAAAGTGTGCATTCCTCTCTGACTCAGTTAACTTCTTGGGTTACATTGTCTCCGCTGATGGTATCAAGGTTGACCCGATTAAAATTGAAGGCATTAAAAGTTGGCCAACCCTTAAGACCCTTACAGAGATACGCAGTTTTTTGGGATTGGCTTCCTTCTATCGATGCTTTGTGAAGAATTTCAGTAGCTAAGCTGGGGCAATCTCAGACTGCTTACGTGGAAGTAACTTTTCATGGACATTAGAAGCTGAAAAGGGTTTCCAAAAACTCAAAGAACATCTAACTCAAGCCCCTACGTTGGTTTTGCCTGATTTCAACAAGATGTTCGAAGTTGATTGTGATGCCTCACACGTTGGTATCGGCGCCGTTCTTAGCCAGGAAGGACGACCAGTTGCTTGCTTTAGCGAGAAATTGAATGATGCGCGCTCACGCTACTCCACGTACGATGTGGAATTCTATGCCATTGTTCAAGCTCTTAAGCATTGGCGCCATTATCTCATCCAACGTGAGTTCATCCTCAATTCTGACCATGAGGCCTTACGCTATCTGCAGTCCCAGAAAAATCTCAACAAAAGGCATGCAAAATGGGCCAGTTTCTTGCAAGTTCACATTCCATTTGAAACACAAGGCTGGCATTAAGAATCGAGTGGCCGATGCTTTGAGTCGTCGAGCCCACCTGCTTGCAGCAGTCACTGTAGAGACCATAGGGTTTGAGCATATCAAAGAGCTATATCAAGAGGATCATGACTTCAACAAACCATACCACGACTGCCTGAATCATCTTACTGATCAGTATCTCCTCCAAGATGGTTATCTCTTCCGTGGGTCACAACTATGCATTCCAGCCACGTCCTTACGGGAAAGCTTAATCTTGGAATTGCACGGAGGGGGTCTTGGTGGACATTTTGGGATTGACAAAACTTTACACCTCCTTCAAGAGAGATTTTATTGGCCACGAATGAGGAAGGATGTGGCGCAGGCAATTCAACGTGTTGCCAGACATGTCAACGTTTTAAGGGTCAAAAACAGAACACTGGCTTGTACACCCCCCTACCCATTCCTACACGCCATTGGGAAGACATCACTATGGATTTTGTTATCGGGCTCCCTCAAACAGCTAGGAAAGTGGATTCTGTGTTTGTCGTAGTTGATCGGTTCTCTAAGATGGCACATTTTATCCCATGTAGGAAAACATCTGATGCATCTCATATAGCTGATCTTTTCTTTAAAGAAGTTGTCCGTCTGCATGGCATACCGCATTCATTTACATCTGATAGGGACACTAGGTTCTTAGGGCATTTTTGGAGGACATTATGGTCTAAGTTGGGCACTCGTCTACAATACAGCACTGCATATCACCCCCAAACTGATGGCCAAACAGAAGTAGTAAACAGATCTTTGGGAAACTTGCTTCGTTGTCTTGCAGGAGAACGACCCACTCAGTGGGACTTGGTCCTTCCTCATGCTGAGTTCGCGTACAATAGTTCGTCTTGTCGGTCTACCGGAAAATCTCCTTTTGAATGTGTCTTCGGTTACCCCATTCCTCACGTCCTTGATAGAGTTTCTCTGGATCGACCCGGACGGGTAAGTGCTACTGCGGATGAGTTGGCTGATCATATCCACCTACTCCACCAAGAAATCCATGCCAAACTTCAAGAAACTTCCACCAAGTACCAAATCCAAACCAACACCCACAGGAGGGAAGTTGAGTTCAAAGAAGGAGATTTGGTAATGGCCCATTTTCAGAGAGAGCGTTTCCCTGAGAGAACCCACCACAAATTAAGCCCAAAGAAATTTGGTCCTTTCAAAATCATTAGAAAAATTGGTCCGAATGCCTATGTCTTGGATTTGCCGCCGGAATTCAGCACCTCACCAATATTTAACATATATGATTTATGCCCATATTTTGAGGAAGACGCAGCTGGTCAAGAAATCCTACCTATGGGCTCATCATCGACAATCATTGCAACTGCACCATCTCCAGATGCCGTTGAAGATATCTTGGATGTTCGTGACTTGGCAACACACCACAGCATTACTCGACGCTTCCTAGTACGACGGGCGGGCCATCGCTTGGAGGATAGTTCGTGGATTGAAGAGCGTGAATTGGAAGAGCTTCGTCCTGATCTTTTGCAAAATTACTACAACGCAATCTTGCCGGAGCAAGATACTCTCCAAACAGGGGGGAATTGATGCAATTTATGCCCAATTCGAGGGGCTAAACAGAATTTTACCTTGAAAGAAAGAATCTCAGGAGACTTCTTGCAATTTGTTTTTTTTATTATTTATGTAATTTTCTATTTTTGGAGTCCATAAGTCTAGGGTTTTGTTCCTATTGCTATATAAGGACCCATATGGGGAAAAGCACGGCAGTTTTGGCAGATACCAACAAAAGAATCCCTCACGGGCCCTACCCCTCCTCTCATCTTCCCTCTCTCCCTCCCCGACACCCATTCCCCCTCTTCCCACCGTTCTTCCCCCTATAACCCTAACCCTTCTTTCTCTCTTCTCTTCCCCTATCGCCGCCGATCTACCCTCCACCCCTCCACGATTCACGCTAGTCCACGCCAACCCCGCCGCCAACAACCTCGTCGCCCAACTTCTCTCCCGTAAGATTCATCACCACCAATTCCATTGGCCCCGACTTCGTGCCCCAGCCCGATCAACGGCAACCACAGCAGACCAATCTCAGGCCGTACCCCCGATTTTGCTGTTTACCTCATCGCACCCCTCCAACTTCTGCCAAAGCGTGCTCGATCTGCAGCCCACCTTGGTCCTTGGTTTGTCTTATTTCAACATTTATTTGTTTTTCCGATTGCTTCAGTTTGAGTCCAGTTGTCTGCTATTGTTTCTGATTAAATAAATTGAATTTCCTTTTTTTTCTGTCTATCTCCACTATTTATTCTTGTCATCTCCAGAACGTTGGAAATTGTCCACCGTGTTTTCATATCTCAAGTACTATTCCCAATTGGTTGTTGTGGCTAAATAATTCATGTTTCTTTATTACGAAGTGCCAAGTATAGGGTGGGTTTGTGATCTCCTGTAAGGCTGCAGCATTATTTGTAAAATCGAAGTGCTTGTTACTCCTGTTTGGCCTATCTGGGAACAGTAATTTAATAATCCAGTATCATGCGTTGTATTCCTTTCCTCATTGTGTTTGATTGTTACGACAATCTGCTATAATCATGTGTTTGCATTACTTGTTAGTTTAATCTGTGTGTTAGATTGCATCACAAGCCATGGAGACGCCCTGAAAAAGTCTCACACATATGTCCCTTGTCATGATGCATCTTCTTCTAAAAAGCTACATAAAAAAATAATTCCGCCTGACAGACGCAGATCCCAGATGAACTTGCTGTCACGGATCAGAGAATCGATTTTAGTTAGAGGAGTTGTCCTTCCAGACCTAATGATCTCTTCCTAGTGACGGTCTATCACAATGCCTCAACGTTTCTAGAAGATTAAGGAAATCTTCCAGCAGTTGATCGGAGAAATCAACTAAGAAACATGACATCTGATTACCATCACCCCAACAGTTCGAAACCCGCACATCACGGTTTCCTGCCAAAGCAAAAAGTTGCGAGAATCTATTACAAAAGGACCCAAAACCAATCCAACTGTCCTTCCAGAAAGAGAAGGAGCTGCCATCGCCCAAGACCGTCCAAAACAGGTCTTGACAGTGAGGTAGAACCACATCGATTCCTTTCCAGAAAGCCGATAAATGAGACTGAGGGTGATGCGGGTTACCCAGAGGGGCCCTGATATTATAGATCATGCGAATAAGCTTGCAACACATGGCTTCCTCTCTCCCCCAGAGTCTACTAATCCACTTAAGCAACAATACCTTATTCATAGCTTCTAAGTTTTTAATTCCAAGGCCACCCTCCATCTATGTAAGGGTAACCGTCTCCCAATCAACCAAATGTATACTTGAACCATCTTGCCTTGATTTGCCCCAAAGAAACCTATACATGATCTTTTCCATTTTGTTCTTGATACCCACAGGTAGAAGGCTCGAGGACATGAAGAAGATCGGGATCGGGATTGCCGAGAACACCACATTGATAAGGACCAACCGTCCACCGCGAGAAAGAATAACAACCTCCCAACCTGACAACTTTTTCTCCATCTTCTCAATAATCGGGAGCCAATCTGAAATCTTAATTCTTTCGCATGTGAGGGGGATGCCAAGATAACTGATCGGTAGAGAATAGCAAGCTATATTCAACTCTTCCACACACTCCCTACCAATATCATCATTATGACCAAAAGGAATGGTCGTTGACTTTACGTGATTAAGAACTAGACCCGACATCTCGCTAAAGCCTCCAGAGTTGTAGCCATACCGTGAGCCTCCTCCTCGCCACCGTCTATAAAGAAGATGGTGTCGTCTGCATACTGTAAGAGAGGAATAGAGATATCACGGTTGGAATAACCCGAGGTGAGGCCATTACTAACAACCTGTTTGATCATGCAAGAGAGAACGTTCGCCGCAATGACAAAAACATAAGAGCCATTGGGCAACCCTGTCTAACCCATTGCTGCAGTTGGAAAGCACCCCCTTCCAGATGGCCGTTGACAAGTACTGAAAAAGACACAATTGTGACACAATGCTTCATCCAAGATAACCATAGATATGGAAATCCATGTTTGGACACAACTGCCCAAAGGAAATGTCAGTCCACCGTATCATAAGCCTTGGTGAAGCTCACTTACCACAAGACACCCTTCACACGTTGGCGCTTCCAGTCCGCGACGATCTCTGAAGGCCAACTACAACGGTGAGATGATATGATCCATAACCCTGTCTAGTCTGATGGCAAGCACCTTTGCAACAATGAGATACACCGCATTAGAAAGTGCAATCGGTCTGTAGCCCCTCCACTCTTTCAGGAATCTCCTTCATTGGGAACAAAAAAATATGAGCTTTGGTGACTTGGTGAGCGGGATTGATCCACCAGTGGGAAAAAAAAGAAATGGTGCCTTAATAATCAAAGATGAAACAGAGTCAAGCCGCAAGAAGGAAGTTGCCGCTCCATTCCTTGAGAAACCTCTCTTTTTCCTTCCAATGGAAAAAGAAGGTGATGACGGATGGACAAAAGTAACATCAAAAAAGAAGGGTAAGGGGTTTGCGGAGTTGATTGACAAGAACCCACAGAAGCAAGCACCTATATTGAAGAAAGGATTCTTGAATGTGAATCCTGCAAAGCCAACACAATATGTGCAAACTCTCGAGGATATGGATGTAGATGAGGATACAAATACAGTTGATCTTTGCATGACAACCTCTCCTGAAGTTCAAGAAGGGACATGTAGTCATGAACAACAACGTTTTGATAGAAATATAAAAGAAGGTTTTACTATGGTTAAAAATTCATCAAAAAAAGAGAAGTATTCGGGTTTGAAGACATACATATTTGGGTTTGTTTCTCCAATACCTTTCAAGATCAAGAAGGACGGTAAGCCCCTGCCTTCAGGTGGATCTGGAGGGGATTAAGGAGAAAGAGAAGGTTTTCTTTTCAGCACCTCACATAGATTTTGTACCGGAACCTTGTGAAGTGGAAGATCTAACGATTACACCTCCCCTGTTAATTAGGAAGCAACAGAAGAAGAAAGTCCAATGCAATTTAAATACTGAGTTTGGTTAGAAACTTCAATTCAAATCCTCAATTCTGATCGCTTGATAGAAGATGAGGAGGAGGTCACAGATTCTGAGCACGAGGAAGAGGATGATGATGCTTTTAGTGATAGTTATATGTTGAGCATTCATCACAAATGTGAACAACCTACGAGAAGATCTCCAAAGCTCTGGAAAGCCAAAGAGAAGGCATTGCAAAGATTTAAAGGTAGCATAAGTGATGCTTAAAGGCCATGTTGGCCACTTTTGTTTGCATAGAATCATATGTAGAAGCTATGTGCTTCATATGTGCTTCTTTGTAAGATCGTTCTTTATTCAATATATATGTTGAGCATTCATCACAAATGTGAACCACCAACGAGAAGATCTCCAAAGCTCTGGAAAGCCAAAGAGAAGGCATTGCAAAGATTTAAAGGTAGCATAAGTGATGCTTAAAGGCCATGTTGGCCACTTTTGTTTGCATAGAATCATATGTAGAAGCTATGTACTTCATATGTGCTTTTTTGTAAGATCTTTCTTTATTCAGTAAAAGGGGACACCTGGACTCCATAAATTACCAGGCTTATTAAAAAAATCGTCAACAACCTCAAAGACATCATTACCCACCATTGGCCAGAACTCTTTGAAAAAGAATACAGGGAATCCATCTGCGTCCGGTGCTCCATTTGCATTCAAGTTCCAAACCGCAAACTTGACTTCCTCCATTGTGAAGCTCTGCATCAAATTGGTAGCATGAGCTTCAGAAGCACGGGCCGCCCCTAGGACAGTCTACCTCCACTGTCTATAGTCATGTTTCCTAGAGAAATCATGAAAATGATCTGCAATAACCCTACCCATCTCCCGGTTGCCTTCGAAACGAGTCCCATTAACTGCCACTGACTGGAAAAGGTTGTGACCGACGTCGGCCGCTCGCCAAGCGATGGAAGTAAGTGGGGTTCGCATCAACATCCTTGAACCAACACTGCCTCGACCACTATTTCCATCCAGTGATATGCTTCTTGTCCTCCGTCACTATGATTTTATGTGGCTCAGCTCTAGAGATAAGCTCAACTATTACAAGATCTCTGCCATCCTCCAGCTCATATAATCTACGAACTTCAGCCTCCACCTCCAAACGAGTGGCCCCTTAGCCTCTCTAACCAACTTCTTGAAGGAGTAAAGGTGCTTCTGAAGTATTGTAAGCTTCTGGGCCAAACGGAAGTCTACTGACCCCGAAACCACAACGAATGACCAAACGCTGTAAACCAGCTCATTGAAATCGTCTTCCTGAAGCCATGCCCGCTCAAATCTAAAGAAACCTCGGTGATGCGACTCAGGCCCAGAATCCCAGATAGGGGAGGGGTGTGGTCTGACCTCGTACATGGCCTGGAGGTGCAAAAGGAATGTGGAAAATCGTTCAGAAGCTTCTGTGAAGCCAAGAACCAATTAATACGAGAGCAGGATACGGAGTTCCTCCAAGTAAATCTCGTATCACTCGCATCAATCACATCTAACTCCAGGTCATCAATCATCTTGACAAAGATCGCAGAACCCGGGTCCCAACCCCCACGGGAACGAGGTCGGTTAGAAGAAAGAAGGGAGACATTGAAGTCACCACCCAAAATCCATGCCACACCTAGATAGGCATCACGGGCCTCCCGTATGTCAACCCAAAGCTCATCCCTTAAGGAGTGGGAGTAAGGCCCATAGATACATGAAACCGCCAACAGGGTGCCTGGCGAGCTATTCTCCAGCAGGATTGTGAGAGTGTGTTTGCCCCTGAGTTCCGAGCGAGCCGAGAATAACGGCTCCTTCCAAGCATCGATCGTGTCCCCCGAAGCGCCAATAGCATCCAACACATTGAAAGTAGAGATTGCGCCAACCCCCATGGAATTCCACAAAGGAAACGAGCAGGTAGGGAGCTTGGATTCTTGTAAAGAACAATATCGCAACACCATTCAATAAACATGCTCCCAACAGTCGTCGCTTCTCTGGGTCACCCATACCCCTTATGTTTCGGGTTAAAACCTTCATTTTGCCACTTGTTGCTTGCCCGAGGTTCTCATCAATCCAGCTGCCTGTGCCACTTTGGCCTTACTTTCTGAGGGAAATTGTCTTCCCCTCTTCCGTTTGCTTGCTGCCTGCGTGGTCTGTAATGTTTGTGTCTTCTGCTAGTTTCCGACTCAGACGACAGCGAGCTGAAGGCATAGGATGCATGTACCTCTCCTCATGAGGATGGCAAAAGATGTCTACTATGATTGTCAACCACAGTCTCCGAAGATGCAACAACTTGAATGAGGTTCAAGTTCCAATCGAATCTCTCCAGGTTCATCTAACTTTAGATAATCCAGATCTTCGCTTTTCGGATTCATCCTTTGAACCGGTATTGTTGGATCATCCATCGAGGGGTCAAGAACTTGGCACGCAACCTCTACCGAAGATGACGGCTTAACCAACGAGGGGAAGCGATCTTCAACCATCAAAAGAGGAACTACATGCGGAGTGGGGGTGATTGAGGAAGACAACAAAGGAGCGCGATCAGATTTGCACTGTTGGAGATTCGTCAAAAGTGGAAGGGAGGCCTTCGCTAAACTACCCTTCAAGATTGCGCCAGGAGGAGGGCCCTAAGTCGAAGCCAGGGGTGAAAAGGTGACTAGAAATGGCGTAGTGGACTCGGGTACCCGAGTCTGTTTAGGGACCGAGTCCATAAAATCGAAAGATTCTGAAGCCGGGTTCACGCAACCGGATTCAGATATAAGAACCCCACCAGAAGCACCCAAAACAACTTCGAAGGTGGAAGGCTCTAGAAAGCTCGAAGAAGTCCTAACGACAATGAGGTCAGGAGTCTTGGAAGTCAGCCTGTGTGGATCCCCAGAATCAAAATCACATAAGGAAAGCAGAGCATCCATAAGAGGAAGGCAAGTAGTCACATGACTCACATTGCTGCAAGATTTGCGGGTTTTGATGGGGATTTCAATTGAGTTTTTCAAAATCACGAAACACTCCTTTTTTTTTGAAAACTTTCCAGAGGGGGTTGCTATCTTCTTTGATCAAGTGCATTGATTGTGTCGGAAAAGACATTGAAAACGATGACGAGGTGGTGCTTCCGTTGAGAGGAGGAGGAGAAGGCGGTGCAATGGCTTTAACCTCGAGCTTGAATGAGGCGCGACCCACATGCATCAAGCAACTTGTGTCCAGATTGAAAGAAGTCACACCTTCGAGGATCACTGAAGTAGCAAAGGGGTCGGAACTTGGTAGACGCCCATCGGATAGGACCTTAGAAACCCAACCCAGCTTACTCAGAGTTGGTCTCAGAAGAGCTGCTGAATGAGAGAGGAAAGGAGTGTCGAGGATGCTAGTCACCATAATCAAATCCCTCCTCCCTTCGCCATCCGCAAAACGCAGGTGACACCAAGCAAAATCAGAGTTACCCAAGCCCTTCAACAACTTTACCTCGACAATTGAAAGACCCTTGACACAGCAACGATGGCCATCAAGAGCAATGACGTTGCCAGTAAAAGAAGCTCCCAGACATTGATGAACATGTTCACAAGCCGAAATCACTCCCTCAGTCTTCGAACGCGGAGAACCAATGAGGATAGTTTCTTTCTACATCGTAGCATACGTGAAATCCTTCTCTGAGGTCGTTCCTTCTAGAACCGCCGACGCGTAAGATCGTCCCGAAACTCTGGGTGCCCGTTATAATCCTCATAGGGGATACCCCTGCAGATTTACCTAGGGAGATAGGATCCATCCGAGACCCGTTGCAAGAAGAACGATGGCGACCAACCTTACCGCACACAAAACAACAAGATGGTAGAGTGCAAGCGGATGCTTGATGACCATAAACCCCACATCGGTAGCATAGTTTACCACATTTCCGATGGCAGACAAACAACCAGCTCCCTTCCCGCCTCTCCGAATCAAGAATGGTGGCCCTTGCCTACTCTCACCTCCTGATTGGTAGCTCTCTCATGATTGTATCTCTCTTCGAACCTCCCAGCGGGGGCACTCATGCCTCCTACGAGTGCTCTCCATCTCCTCAAAACATTATCATGTTCGTGTGTAGAATAATTAGACATTCATTTTTTGTGGTCCTTATTTTGAATTTGAGAATTGAGAATGTTGAGTCAAATTCTCAATGCCAAGATCATTTGCTAGGGCTCTTGAGTCATAGTTTTTGTAATACTTAAACTTGTGATTCCATTAAGTATTTAGTTATGCTTATTATCATTGATAGCCCTTTTTTCTTCAAAAAAATTCTCAATAATGCTAATAGAATCCCTTCTTTAGAAGCTGTATCTTAGATTCATTGCAAGGAAGATTGAAGCCGTGTGATGAGGATCTAATCTGCATACTCTTAAGCTCTGACCATAAACCACTTTACCTTTGTGATTCGTGGAAGGAACAATAAAAACCAAGTGGGACACTGATAAGAAATACACCCTCTGCGTAAATCTAGACATCTTGTTGGTAACTGATGGGAGTTTATCCCAGAGAAAAAGTTATGGCATGGAAAACTTGGATAAAGGATTAACTACTGCGGATGCACCCACCAATGGCTATAGATGGCGACATGGCCTCAAATTTCAGCGAAATTCGGTCGAATTTCTGTCGAATATCGATATCCAGTCGAAATCGAAATTCGACCGAAATGACCGAAATATGGGGGTCCTAGTACAAAAAATGACCGAAATGACCGAAATTTCGGTCGAAATTCCACCGAAATTCCATCGAAATTCTGTTTTGGTCAATACCGAAATGGTGACCGAAACCGACATTTAAGACCTTGGATGGCGATAACGGGATGAAAGAACATGCTGATTAGGTTAGGAAACTCAAGTTTTCCTTCGCATAGACTTGCCGGGAAAGGACAAATGTTTAGAATATGTGAACCAAGCTCAATCAATTTATGATAAGAAATGTAGTTTTGTTAATATGACATACATTGCACAATACTTTGAAAAGTACACTCTTTAATCATGTTCCAATCATGTAATATTTTTGGATGGCTCCAATTTTGTAAATGAAGAAAAAGTAGTGCAAAAAGAAATGAATGGCTAGTTTATTCGGAGGCCATAGGTCTCCTTTTTATAGAGGAGAAACCTTATAAGGCAAATTATGTAAAGAAAAATAACAAAAAAATTAACATATGGCATAAATATTATTTCTTATAACACTCCCTCTAATGGAGTGTAGATATCTATTATGCTCAGCTTGGAAGAACACTTTTGAAATGACCCCATGGATAGAGCCTTAGTTAATATATCTATAGTTTGTTTTTTTGAACTGACATGAGATGTAGAGATGGATCCTTTCTATATACTTCGATGGAATGTAGATGTCTATCATGCTCAGCTTGGAAGAACACTTCTGAAAGGACCCCATGGATAGAGCCTTAGTTAATATATCCGTAGTTTGTGTTAGAAAATAGGAAGCGGAAGCGAAACATGGAAAAAAGATAAAGAAAATAAGAACAACAGGATTTTACGTGAAACCCTTTGCCGAGGACGTTGCTTCTCATACCGTGCTGGTGATGAGGACGAACGGGCTGGAGTGTAAGTCTACTGAATCTCCTCGTCGGAGAGCATGTGCTCTGAACTGCGCCTGTCAAAGTCGCTGCAACTGGAAACGAGTCTCCTCGTCAGAGTACTCTGGCCCGCCACACCATGTGAACAACTGCTCCATCTCTGAAAAGGGCCGAAGTGAAAAAGGTCGTGGCTGTGCAATCCTCTTCGGAGTCCACGGTCGCTGGAGAATGGAGTCTGAAAAGTCTCCTCTTCGGAGAACTGGGTCTCTCCCATCTGGCTCAGAGAATGGTGCACTACTCTGGTGTCCCTATGATACCACATGAAAACCCTTGCCAACATGGCATAGGGAATGGTCCTCTACTCTGGAGTCCCTACGGCTCACATGAAAACTCTAGCCAAAAACAATAAGGAAAGATGGGGACCATAACAAAAGATGGCAAACACGTGCTCATCGAAAATGACCGCAAAAATATGCGTGTCTGAAAATGAGTCTCTCTTTGGAGAACTCAAAAATGGGCCTCAACATGGAGTGCCTTGAACTTGGACTCTGACCAATCTGAATGTGGAGCCTGAATCTGCGCATCATACTGTGGATTCGGAATCTGAACATCGAGTCTGAATCTTGCGCATGGAAAATCTCCATCTGAAAACTGTAGAGTCTGAACATCTGGATGGTCTGACGAATCTTTGAATCTGACTTCTGAATCTGGAAGAAGACCTGTGACTCTACACCATACTCCCCTTTTCTCCCATATTGGTCGGAATGACAATCGTCGACCAAGTTGGGAGAAGACATTAAAATGGGGGAAAAACAAAACTAATTAGCCGATCACAATATATTCTTCGGCATTTCAAAACATGAACATCACAAAAATTTCTTGTGGCTTTTCAAATTTTCTAAACCGTCACATTTTTATGCTGTTTCAACATTTTTTTATGGTTTGCCTTGCAAAAAAAAATTTCTCAAAACTTTTGCATACGGCTTTTCAAATGTACACGCCTTTTCGTCCCCCCCTTTTTTTTAAGACATCTCTCAGTTTTTTTTGTTTAAGCCGTTACATTTTTTTACGGCTTTTCATTTTCTTTCTTTCTTTTTTTTAATATACATCTCTCCCCTTTTTTCTCAAATACAAAAATGGCCCACTTGGGCTTGAAGAGCAACCTTAGGGTTCTCTGGGAACCCTTCGTTTCTCGAAGAGCCACCGCCGCCTGTGGGAAATAAATGGGGATGACGTGGGTGCCTTGGAAACTGGAGGTCACTCGCCGCGTGAAGGATGTCGTCGCCAAAGGAGGGTGGGGGGCTTCTTCACTGCCCGAGGGAGCACCTGCTGGAGGTTGCTGCTACTGGGCTTCTTCACCGCTACTGCTGGGAGTCGCGCCTGG
Source organism: Ottelia alismoides (assembly GCA_037367405.1). Classification (NCBI taxonomy): domain Eukaryota; kingdom Viridiplantae; phylum Streptophyta; class Magnoliopsida; order Alismatales; family Hydrocharitaceae; genus Ottelia; species Ottelia alismoides. Next base: position 253,114 of record JAZKJV010008104.1, on the reverse strand, counting down.
ATGTGCGCCGCGATACCAAGGGGGGTGATGGTCTATCAGTCGATGCTCGATGAAGAGGCCTCGCAGAAGGCCGCCGATGAAGTGTTGGAGGCTGGAGCACCGCGTGGTTTGCCACCAGAGTTGTTGGCCTGCGCGAGAAGCGCGCACGGCCTGCCGCCTTGCGCGAAGGTGAAAGGCTCGTAGATGCACCTGTGCGCGACTGGGAAGGAGGGCGGCGTCGTCTGCTTGGAGGCGATGAAATGGAGGCGCCGCCTCCAGCCTGGAGATGCAAGGCGCATCGCGCCGCCTGGAGCGTCGATCTGGTGCTGCCAAGGGCAAGTTCGTGCGGGGTTGGCACTGCCTGGAGAAGCGCATCCTGGATCCGAAGAAGGAGGAACCGTGAGGGCTCCGCCTGTGGCCTTTGCCGCCTGGAGCTCGTACGTATGGACTGGATCTAGGGTTTTTCTGGGATTTGCAGAAGATGCGGAGGCCTTCGACGATCAAACAATGAACCATACCCAACGTGATCTTCAGGAATAAACAGGAATTGGTCTGATCTTCTAATCGAATAATCTCAAAATAAATCTCAGACTTTGAAAGATCTTGAACAAATAAGAACCATCGAATCTCGAATAATATAAAAGACAAAATCCTCGAGAATCGACCTGCTCTGATACCATGTTAGAAAATAGGAAGTGGAAGCGAAACATGAAAAAAGATAAAGAAAATAAGAACAACGGGATTTTACGTGGAACCCTACTCCGTGAGGAGCGAGACGAAACCACGGGAGAAGCCCTCAAAGGGGCATATGCTTCATTGCTTTTTCTCATCTAATACAGGAGGTTTGGGGCTCCTTATATAGCCTCCACAGAGCCTCCAGGTCCCACCACTGGTAGATGTGGGACTAAAGGACGGATGGGGTAAATGGATCCCGGTGCGCACATAACAAATACTCTAACAGTTTGTTTTCCTAAACTGACATGAGATGTAGTGATGGATCCTTTCTATACACTTCGATGTGTTTAGTCCTCTCATAGAATGCTGGATTGTTGGCAATAAATAATGCAGATTGGGTGTAACATAACAACTGCAAGGGAAGAAGTGCATCGGTGGCTGGGTCAGTAAGAACAGATCCAACTTGCATCATTTTAGTGCTACTGTTCCACCTTGCGCCATGTCTTTGTATTTAAATATAACACTTGATTAAGCAACAACAATTTGTTTCTTGCTTTTTCATGAGATCGGCGAGCTTCCAATAAACACTACGAATCGAGACGCTTGCGTCCCATCTTTCGGGCATCCTACATAATCAACATATGCACCAAGATTTAGGTATCGTGATATGTCGATGATATATCATTGATATATCGGTATCAAGGAGATGGAGATATTGATATCCACACACACACATATCCTTTTCCAGTATATCGATCGATATATCGCGAGATCCCGACGATATAGCGCCATACTGCTAAAAAATGATAGATATCAGTGCAAAATTTCTCAGATATCTATCGATATCGTCTATATCTCATCGATATATAGCGAGACCCTCGTCTGGTAGGTATGATGCGACGGGGGAGGGGGTGCATGCGAAGTTCTTCAACTTTGGGGTGTCTAATTGATTTTCATTCATCTCCTTTCATTTAAAAATATAATTACTATGAATTATGTTTTTTAAAAACTACATGTTATTATGCTCTTTATTTGTTTGATTTTCGATATAGCTCAACATTTTGTTTATGCCTAATATGTGATGCAATATAAACATAATGGTTTAAATACACATCCTTTATGTCTTTAAGTTGTTTAAATTTCACCATTTCTTTTCTAATACCCCTCAACAGTCACCAGTCAACTGTCAATTGACGACCAGTGACATGTGCGATATAATGTGCATTTGTGTGCTAAATACATATCATTCTTGCATATAAATGTGTATTTGTATGCTATTTATTGTTGGGATTTTATCACTTGTGCCCCTCCGAGATATCGCAATATCAATCATGCCCCTATCTTTTTGGTAATATCAGTTGTGCCCCTCACTTCTTTCTCCGTCATCAGTTGTGCCCTTCTGTCAGATTGACCGTCAACAAATTAAAATAACCATGGTTTATTCAAACCATGGTGTGGTTAAGAAGGGTATTATGGTCAGAATAAAATTAGGGGTGAATCTGAGAGGAGGCACTGGACCTCGGTTGCTTAGAACCATCCTTGTCGGAGTCCGAGCTTGTCACGGCCTTCGTGGTCGCGAGGACCATCAACGCGCAACGGGGAGCCACGTGCTGTCTGCGGTGTGGAAGCTGGGGCTCGGGAGTAATGGCTGCAGTGGTGCGGGAGAGGGCTGGGGAGGAAGAGCTGGGCGGGGGTCGGGTGGGGGAGCAGGTGGCGGAAGGAGGGGCTGGGGCTCGGGAGGAGGTGCGGGAGAGGGCTGGGGAGGCGGAGCCGGGCGGGGGTCGGGTGGGGGAGGAGGTGGCGGAAGGAGGGGCTGGGACTCAGGAGGAGGTGCGGGAGAGGGTTGGGGAGGCGGAGCCGGGCGGGGGTCGGGTGGGGGAGGAGGTGGCGGAAGGAGGGGCTGGGGCTCGGGAGGAGGTGCGGGAGAGGGCTGGGGAGGCAGAGCCAGGCAGGGGTCGGGTGGGGGAGGAGGTGGCGGAAAGAGGGGCTGGGGCTCGGGAGGGGGTGCGGGAGAGGGTTGGGGGAGGCGGAGCCAGGCGGGGGTCGGGTGGGGGAGGAGGTGGCGGAAGGAGGGGCTGGGGCTCGGGAGGAGGTGCGGGAGAGGGTTGGGGAGGAGGAGTCGGGCGGGGGCCGGGTTTGGGGAGGAGGTGGCGGAAGGAGGGACTGGGGCTCGAGAGGAGGTGCGGGAGAGGGCTGGGGAGGAGGAGCCGAGTGAGGGGAGGTGGCAGGAGGTCGTGGGAGTGAGGGTGGGGAGCTCGGTGCGGAGCTGGAGGTGCGTGGAAAGGGGGAGCTGGGGGCTGACGGAGGAGCTGGGGTGAGGGGAGGCGACAACGGAGCTGGGGGCGAGGGGAGGCGATGAGGGAGGAGGAGGCCAGAGGGAAGGAAAAGAAGGGGAGGAAGAGGAGCTGGGAGGAGGTGCAGGGAGCTCGGGGCAGAGCTGGGAGGAGGTGTGGGAAGCTCGGGGCGGAGCTGGGAGGAGGAAGAGGATGGGGGAAGAGGAGGAAGAAGAAGAAGGTGTAAAATGACTATGAAACCCTATTTTAAAAATTAATGTCGCTTATGTCCTCAAAGTTAACGTCCGTTTGCACTGTGGATGGACGGTCACTAACCCGAGGGGCACAAGTGATAAAATAGCAAGAAGTGAGGGGCACAACTGATATTACCAAAAAGATAGGGGCATAACTGATATTGCGGTATCTCGGAGGGGCACAAGTGATAAAATCCCTTTATGGTTTTGAATGTTGGCCTGTGAACCATAGACATGTGCAGAGAATGGTTGTAGCAGAAATGAAAATGCTAAGATGGATGTGTGGACATACACGTAAAGATCGGATTCGGAATGATGCAATCAGAAAGAAAGTTGGTGTAGCTCCGATCGAGGATAAGATGCGAGAAAACCGCTTAAGATGGTTTGGTCATTTGCAAAGAAGGTCAACTGATGCACCGGTTAGGAGATGCGAGTGTTGGGATGTTGAGCCGGCTAAGAGAGGGCAAGGACGGCCCAAGAAGTGTTGGAAAGAGACTATACGAAGGGATCTTAGTTTTTTGGATATAAGTCCGAGATTGACCCGAGATAGATCTGAATGGAGGCGAAGAATCCATGTAGCCGACCCTACTTAATTGTGGGAAAAGGCTTTGTTGTTGTTGTATTTTTTTAATAACTATGATGATCGTAATTTGTGAAAAATCATTTTTTGTGCCATTTTGAGATTTCCATTGATATCATCGACATATCCCGATATATCCCTGATATATCTTTTTGCGGGTAGATTGATACAATATTGAGGTGAAGAATTCATGTACCTTAGGATCATAGAGATTGCATCCATATGTGTCTGACGTGGATGCTCTATGAACCTTCCGACTTTGCTCATGACAAAGGAAATGTCTGGTATAGGTATAGCAATATATATGAGCTTCCCAATGATCTCCATGTATTTTGTATTGTCAACCTATTTAGTATCATCATCCTAGAGTTTTATGTTGGCATCCATATGTATAGTAGCAGGTCTGCAGTCCGCCATCCTAGTCTCTAGAAGAAGATCAATAACATACTTCCTCTAATCATCACTAGACCTTTCTTTCAAGCCCAAGAAAGTATCACCGTTCTCTAAGATCCTTCATGACAAACTGCTATCCAAGGAACACTTTCGCCTCACTGATCCCCTATATATCATCTCTAGTCACGATAATGCCATAAACATAAATCAAATTAACGGCAATACTTAATGATGGCACATGTACAAAGCACGAGTGACCTGCCTTTGATCTCTTGAAGCCCTGTTGCTATATCAAGTCCAAGAACTTTTGAAACCATGCTTTCATGCTTTGTTTAAGACCATATATAGCCTTATGAAGTATACATATCTTCCGACACCCTCTCAGCTGCGAGCCTAGGTGGCTGTTGCATATAGACTCCTCATGCAGATTTCCATACAGAAAGACATTCTTCACATCAAGTCGACTTTCTCACTAATGCGACAGAAAGGAGGATTTGGAGGTAGAGTGATAAGCCACAAGAGAGAAATTGCCATGGTAGTCCACCCTATACATCCGAGTGAATCCACATGCCACAAGTTTAGCCTTGTAGTAATTAAGATTGCTGTATACTCTATGTTTTCTGTAAAGATCCATTTGTAGCTAACTAAAGAGGCACCTACTAGTTTAGTAATTAGGCTTCATGTGCCTCTCAATTGTGGTGCAACCATTTCTTCTTCCAAAGCCAGACACCATTGTCTGTCATCATAGCCTCATCTCATGGTATGTGCATAGGATTGTAACAGTTGACAATCCCACCACACACTTCCTGAAGTTTCTAATAAATACCCTGTTAGAGTATGCGCCACTTATATGCGTAGATGGGTAAGTGGATCCTTCCAAGATCCATTTACCACATCCAGAGTTTAGTCCCACATCTACCAGTGATGGGACTTGGAGAGTCAGTTGAGGCTATATAAGAAGCCCCATACCTCCTGTATCCTATGAGAAAGTGCAATAGACACATCAACCCCTTTGAGACCTCCTGTGGTCTCATCCCGCTCCTTAGGAAGTAGGGTTCTACGTTAAAATCCCATGTTCTTCATTGTTCTTTATCCTTTATTTCCGATACGCTTCCGCATTCTTATTCGTAACATGGATACAAAGAAAGGAAGTAGAGGAGGCTTTGAAGGTTATGAGACCTGGGAAAGGTGTAGGACCGGATGACATCCCTGTAGAAGTATGGAAAGTTTTAGGTGAGCGCGGTTTGACTTGGCCTACGAATCTATTCAATGTTATTTGGCGAAGCAAGAAAATGCCTGAAGATTGGAGGAAGAGTATCGTGGTGCCTCTTTATAAGAATAAAGGAGACTATCAAAATTGTTCAAATTATAGAGGTATCAAGCTGATGAGTCACACTATGAAAATTTGGGAGCGTGTGATCGAGAGAAGGTTGAGGCAAGTTTCCAACGTCAAAGAAAACCAATTCGGATTCATGCCAGGTCACTCAACTATTGAAGCCATCCATTTGCTGAGGAGGACAATGGAGATTTATAGAGCTAAAAGGAAGAACCTCCATATGATCTTTATTGATTTGGAGAAGGCTTATGATTCTGTCCCACGAGAGATATTGTGGAGAGTTTTGGAGAAGAGACAAGTACGTGTTCTATACATTAACCTCATAAAGGACATGTATGATAGGGCTTTATCTTGTGTAAGGACCCCTTCTGGGAAGACTGGCTATTTTGACATCAACATTGGTTTACATCAAGGTTCAACTTTGAGTCCATTTATTTTTACTTTGATTATGGACGAGTTGACAAGTCACATTCAGGATGAGTTACATTGGTGTATGTTATTTGCTGATGATATTGTGTTGATTGATGAGACTAGAGATGGAGTAAATGAGAAGCTTGAGGTCTAGAGACATGAGTTGGAGAGTAAAAGGTTTCGTATAAGCAAGGCTAAGACAGAATATATGGAGTGCACCTTTGATGGAAGCAATGGTGAAGGAATTGAGGTGAAGATTGGTGATGATAACATTCGGAAGAGAGATTCTTTTAGATATCTGGGATCTATTTTGCAACATGATGGGGAAATTGATGGAGATGTTACTAATAGAATAAATACTGGTTGGCTAAAGTGGAGAGGAGCCTCTGCTGTTCTCTGTGATAAGAAAATTCCTTTAAAAATTAAAGGAAAGTTTTACAAAGCAGCCGTGAGACCTGCTATGCTCTATGGATCTGAAAATTGGCCTGTGAACCATAGACATGTGCAGAGAATGGCTGTAGCAGAAATGAAAATGTTAAGGTGGATGTGTGAACACACACGTAAAGATCGGTTTCGGAATGATGCATCAGAAAGAAAGTTGGTGTTGCTCCGATTGAGGATAAGATGCGAGAAAACCGCTTAAGATGGTTTGGTCATTTGCAAAGAAGATCAGTTGATGCACCAGTTAGGAGATGCGAGTGTTTGGATGTTGAGCCGGCTAAGAGAGGGCGGGGACGATCCAAGAAGTGTTGGAAAGAGACCATACGAATCTTTGTTTTGTGGATATAAGCCCGGGATTGACCCAAGATAGATCTGAATGGAGGCGAAAAATCCATGTAGCCGACCCTACTTAATTGTGGGAAAAGGCTTTGTTGTTGTTGTTGTTGTTGGTATCAGAGCGGGTTCGATTCTCGCGTATTCATTCTTGAAGATTTATTTTTATTTTCATATTCTGTTCGAGATTCGAGTATGTACGATTGTTGATCAAAGATTATTCTTCGTGTTCGAGATTTGTTTCGTTCAAGATCGGGTTTTTCCAAAACCCTACTTTCTACATAGTTGAAAACCCTAATTCAGCAACAACTGCATGGAATCCTGATGCTTCTTCCTGTCTAGGAACACTAAGACTCCATGCGAATTCAGGATTTCGTTCTCTATCTTCAGGAGGAGCTCCATCTCCAGCGAGCCTCCTCCAACGAGTGATTCACCCTCTCATTGCAAGACTCCAGATCGCACACCTCCAGTGGCAGCGGCGATGCTCCTCCATCTTCCAGGCGTCGCTCCTGTTCGTGCGCAACTTCTCAGACGCAACCATCTCTAGCACATGTCATACATGGAACCCCATCACGTTGCCCTCTTCCCAGTTCAAGGCGGAGCTCGATGCTCCATCCGCATATGGCGTCGACATCATAGCATCGCGTGCTCCTCCATTTGGCAGCGAACTCTGGATCCAAAAAAAATCGAAGAAAAACTCCTCCTTCATTGCAGGCGGAAGTGTGACATCCCAAAAGGCACAGTTCCCGGTGACAGGATCTCGCGCACCTCCCAACCGCAGTTCCTCCTCTCTAGCCCCAGATTTACCATCGCGAGCAGCATCGACCTCCTCTTTTGTCGAAGAAAAGGAGGAGGCAGAGGCAGGAGCACCTATAAGCGGTGCATCTTGCGCAGGCGGCAACACGGCTCCACTCCAGGCCGTGCGATGCTCCAAGCAAAGCCCTCCCCAAGCGTCGATGCCCGCTCCTCTCTCACCCTTCAAGCCGTGGTGAGCCAAGGCGTTGGCCCCCTCCCTCCTGGCGGCGACGACAACTATCTACAAGCAAGGAGCCCTTATCGTGGGGCGGTAGATCTTTGAGGTGGTCTGTTACCACACTCGTGACATGATATATAAGGGTCTTATTATCACTACGCATGTCAGCTCTGGAGACCAAACAACAAATGTTCTTACTAAGGTCCTAACCAGAGGGCCGTAATAGAGATGTTGTTCCAAGCTGAGTCTGATCGATATCTACGCTCCAACTTGAGGGGGAGTGTTGAGATATTTGTTATCTTTAGTATTGCTTTTCTTATTTTCTTTTTATTTTGTCTTCGTCCTGTAATTTTCACAATAAGATCCTCTCCTATATAAGAGAACCCGATGGCCTCTCATTAGTGCAATTCGTTCTTTTCCCTCTACAATGTACCATATGCCCTCTTTGGTCACTCTTCCTTGGTTATCTCGGAGGTTTACATGAAGTTTGTAGTGGGTTTGTTAGTTGTTACCATCCCACAAACATATCAAGAGGCACTATGAGATAAGCAGTGACATTTAGCTATGAATGAGGATGGTAGAATTACAATCCAGAGGCACATGGACCTTGGTCATCGCCCTTGCCGGGGCTCATGTGGTTGGATGCAAAGTCTTTACAATGAAGCATCGAACATATGGTAGTGTGGATCACTACAAAGCTCAACTAATGGAAAAATGGTTCGCCAAACATATGAAGTGGACTATCAGGACATCTTCTGTCCTGTGACTGTGACGCACCACTCTACTCTTTATATTCTCCTTTCCATTGCAATCATTAGAGATTGACCACTCTTTCAACTAAATGTCAAGAATGCTTTTTTCTATGGAGATTTGTATGAAGAAGTATATATGCATCAAGCACCTGGGTTTGACGTACCACTCTACTCTTTAGATTCTCCCTTCCATTGCAATCATCAGAGATTGACCACTCTTTCAACTAAATGTCAAGAATGCTTTTCTCTATGGAGATTTGTAGGAAGAAGTATATATGCGTCAAGCACCTGGGTTTGATGCCAAGGGAAGAGTGTCAGACGATATGTAGGCTCCATAACACTATTTGTGCCCTTGAGTAAAGTATGAGAGCATGGTTTCAGAAGCTCTCAGACCTCCATCCAAGCTTGAGCTTGACAGACATCTAAGCTTCCACTGGAGGGTGAGTATTGTTGTAATTAGACTATTATAGTAATGGGATTTTTACACCCATAATTGTGAATTACATACATAACCATCCATATTTGCGAATTACATCCATAACTCTACATAGTGATCAACTCTTCAACTATTCATTGTAATTAGACTATTATAGTAATGGGATTTTTACACCCATAATTGTGAATTACATACATAACCATCCATATTTGCGAATTACATCCATAACCCTACATAGTGATCAACTCTTCAACTATTCATACACCCATAATAACCCTTCTCTCACAAAATCATATGGGGTTATGGGTATAAAAATCCATGAGATGTAAACAATATTAAGGGTTCTGGGTGTAATTCGTGATTGTGGAGGGTTATGTATGTAATATTGAAAGTACAAAAGATTATATGGGTAAAAGTCACTATAGTTATATGTAATATGCCACTCATCTTTTCCTTTTCTACGGCATGGCAACCTCCTTTAGCCTCTAGCATTTTCTTTCACAATAATGGAACTGATGCTTTGTTCTTCTCATTTACTCTCTTATAGGTCGCTGCCCTCATCCTATGTTTCTAATCTCTTCTGTTCTGATATTTGCACCTTGGTATCACTTCTGAAAATCCCTGTCTTTTGACACCTTCTCTTTGTAACATCCGGGGAATAGACCCGAGCCAAGCTCAACAAGTTGTGTGGGTTAGTAATCCACGATGACGGTGCGGGTCTAGTTCCGGGACGTTATACTCTTTCTCACATACTTCAATCTGACCTAGTCTTTTCTTTTGCTGCAAGTTATTGTTATTTATCCGTTTCGAAGATGCGGCCTTCGTTGCAGTCTTTCCAGTTTTCTGTTTGGGAGAACATCTTGAATGTGTTTCGACTCGTTTTCAAGGAAGCTTATCAATTGCTTTTTAGCTTTTGCTTTTTGTTCATTTATTTGAATTTGTTTAGTGCTCTGCTACTTTTCCAAGCTTCGGGCCATCGTTGGTTTCAACAAGAGTTGGGCTTTCCATTATTATTCTGCTCTTCTTGTTCTTTCTTGTATTCCTTCTCTAAACAGCATTCTGAGAAAATTCTGTAAGATATGATGTGATCAGTAAATGAAGTATGGCGGCAGTGACATTTTTTAACCAAAATGTTAATTTATCTTTTTAAGCATGTGTTTGTTAAACTCTATTAAACTTAACAATCTTATTGTACACGGTGGTCATTTTCCCATGTTATTGCTAGAAGCGAATGTGTTTTTTGGCAATCAAGGTCTAAAATCATATCAATGATTTATTTATAATTAATTTCCAATGCCATACGACTTTACCCTTTAATTTTTAACAGATATCTGAAATAATCTATTTCTAGATTACGACGTTGCTAGCTGAAAACGAGTCTTTGCGAAAGGACAAGGAACATTTAAGGATTAATCTCCAAAGGGCTGAAGAGGAGGTATGGAGGTTTTTCTTGTTTCAACTATGATGATGGCCTCAGAATTGATAATTTTGTAATTATGGTTTTTCGTTTATCTTATCAATGGAAATATCATGCGTTCAAGGTCAAGATACTCTTCGAAGAAAATAGAGTACTAGATAAAGAAAATAAACTATTGCAAAAGGAACTCAAGAAGGAAAAGAATGAAGGCTCGGATTTCAAGCAATCTGTCAATTCTTCTGTCACGGTAAGAACTTGTGCTTCATGTTGTCCATCTGGAACATTTGGTTAAGAATACCACATTTATTTGAATTCAAGCCGAGTTTCAACATGCTAGATTTAATGTCCACAACTCCCTCTACCAGTGATAAAACCAGCTTGGATCTTAACTGTCCGAAATCACTGAAATTAGAAAGAAATTGCCAGAAAAAATCTCAGTCATCTGGATGGGGGATTTTTGACACAAAAGGGGGGATGATCCTATATTTTGATGGAAGTCATAGAAGCCATAGAAGTCACATTATACGTGCATGTATATCTCAAAATTGATGTTGGGGAGTTCCGATTCTGAAGTTACCACCTCAGCATTCCCTCCGTTTTTTGGAATTTCAGATCCAAATGTTGTACTGGCATTTTGGTGCGTAAGCAATAGAATGCTCATAAATTCCATCACTGTCTAAATTAGCTTTCGATTAAATTCCATCATAGCTTTTGAGACATTCCCTCAGTACGAAGTACGAATTGCGAAATGATACATCCATCTATTAAGATTGATATGTTCTCTGAATAATGTTGCATGTGATAATGCCGTCCGAGCTTTGTTGTTTTATTAATCTGTCTAAAGTGAGCTAAGACATCCACACAGTCAAGTATTTAGTTCCCCTACTATTATTCACGGGTGTTTTTTTTATATTCGAATAATTTAAACAAATGATTCTCTGGTTCAGTGGAATATTATACTGAGAAAATATCTATACACAGGGAAAGAGAAAAGCATGTCCAAAAGACAGTGAATCTACGGGAAAGAAACTTGATTTTAGTGAAGAAGGTTTAAGACAGCCGCTATCACCTCTTCATCAGAACTCGCCGGATCCCAGGAGGCACAGGAAGCAATAAGGATGGGGGGGCTTCAGCTCATCTGAAGCCAGCAATTACTGATAACAGGTCCATGTGTGCAAACTTTGAGTTTCATTAGCACTGAAGTCAACAGAATTGCATAGCTAGGGACACATGAACTGTCTTGGACACACAATGCATCTATCATGTCGAACGAAGTTTTTTTTCTTTAAATGCTGTTGGTCAAATTGTGCTTACTGACCAGAAATCTCGTAATTGTTGGTCACATTCCTGTACGGTGACTCATTTTTTCACCTCCAGAAATATGAAGTAAAAGTGTTATTACCTTTTATCTGATTAGAAATGCTGCTTGGGTTTATAAACCACCTGGTTAATCATGACAATGCTGCTCTACTATCGTCACGAGTGTCATCCATGAGACAAGTTAATCTGATTGAATTGTTATTCCTTCAAAAAGAATTTCCCCATCTCTTGTGTAAATGCTTCCCTAGTGACTTCTGAACAAAGTGGTTATGCTCATTTTTTGAGAAAAAATGCAGACCATCAAAAAATATGCGAAACATGAAGATTCAAATGAAAATCCCTTCTCAATAGAAGGAAGAAATCACAAGAGGGGATGCCCTAGAATTATCGAATAGTTAGAGTTGTCTTCTTTTTAAATAATGGGTGTGTACGATATCTATAGAGGCGAGGGTTAAATGGATCCATACTCGAGATCCATTTAGCTAGGGTACAACCCTCAATACTCTCCCTTAAGTTGACCACATATGTCAATCATGCCCAACTTGCTTATGCTCCTCTCATTTTGCATTGTGAAGGCCTTTTGAGTCTACACATGCATCAATATTGTCTTTAAAGAAATATCTTTTGATTTCCACATTTTTAGAGTTTTCTTTTTAAATAATGGGTGTGTACGATATCTATAGAGGCGAGGGTTAAATGGATCCATACTCGAGATCCATTTAGCTAGGGTACAACCCTCAATACTCTCCCTTAAGTTGACCACATATGTCAATCATGCCCAACTTGCTTATGCTCCTCTCATTTTGCATTGTGAAGGCCTTTTGAGTCTACACATGCATCAATATTGTCTTTAAAGAAATATCTTTTGATTTCCACATTCTTAATCCGGTGAAGTTGCGCAGGATTGTCGACGAGATTGATGATTACTTTGTCGTCGCAATATAGCCTCGTATGCATTCATATATCCTAAAGCATAATCATAACTCGGAGGATCTTAGTAACAAGGGCCATGGCATGTTAATCTACCTTGATATGTTGCATGCATGATTGAATTGTCATTCCTTCGAAAAGGACCACCCCACCTGTTGTGTAAAGGCTTCGTGATGTTCTTTATATATTTTTCAAAAAATCATGCTAACCACCAAACCATGTGTACGTGAAGAATCGAAGATTCACATTGAAAACCCTTCTCAACAGAATGAAGAATATCTGTAGAGGTGAGGGTTAAATGGATCCATATTCGAGATTTGGCTGGATACAACCTTCAACACTCTCCCTTGAGTTGACCATAGATGTTAATGATACCCAACTTGCGTATGCTCGTCATTTTTGCATTGCGAAGGCCTTTAGTTATACATGCATCAATCTTTTCTTTGAAGAAATAACTTTTGATTTTTACATGCTTAATTCGATCAAACTGCATAGGATTGTTTACGAGATTGATGATTACTTTGTCATCACAATATAGCCTCATATGCACGTTGGCTTAACTTCCTGTATCCTAAATCATAATTTCAACTGGGAGCTCAATGTCAGGGGCCATGGCATGTTAATCTGCCTTGATATCTTGCTTGCATGTTTTGTTCTTGCTCCATTATATGACGAGATTACCACCCAAATAGATTTCCACAAATAGCAAAGGATATGATAGAGGATAATTATAGATGAGCTTCAATAGGGGGATTCATGAATTGGCTCACAATGTTCACATTTTAAGTGATATCCGACCTGGAAAGAATGTGATATGTACGTTTTCTCATAAGTTTTAATAGCATTCTTTAAAAGATCCTAAGATTTTTCCATCTTTAAGACTCAGGTTGTGACTTTCCTCAATTGGAGATTTTCCAGAGTTATGAGTCCTTCAGCCGATTGAAGTCATATCTCATTGATAGACACTTAAAGCCTCTTTGTAACAATCTCATTTGTTAGAAAATATCTTAGAATTTCCGGGTCTTCAATCTCAAACTTCTTGGCAAGTTTTGCCTTGACTTGACCAGCATAGTGGATGGATAAGTGGACAGATACAAGGTCAGTCAGATTGTTTATGAAAGTTACACATATAGGTTTAGGATTAATCATCCCGAGATCGTTGCTTTTATGGTCAAGATGAGTTCTATCAAACTTATTTTTCCTCTCATTGTTTCATTCTGATGGAGGCTGTACCAACATGATGTGGAGAATTCATTATTGAATGGAGATTTGTCAGAAGAAATTTACAAGCCTAGAATATATCTTCAAATTCCCAGTCCTTTAGTCCTGATCTCTTTTACAAGCTTTACCTTGACCTTATCAACGGAGCGGATGGATGGGTGGACAAACACACATCGAGAATTGCCACAAAAACTACATATAGAAGTTTATGATCGATTATTTGTAGACCTTCAAGGCTTCACCTCTGTGGTCAGGAGGAATTCAGTCAGACTTATTCTGTCACACTCTGATGGAGGCCACCCCAACATTATGTGAATAATATATTCCTAAAATGGAGATTTAACAAAGTTTACACAAAAATGCCTCCTAGATGTGAGAGTTTTGCAAAATGAAGAAATCCCTATAAAGATTGAAGCAATCTCCATGGGCGTTGTTTGATCACCTAGGAGAGGTGATAAAAATTAGGGATACCAACAAAAAGGAGAGGGGATCACTCCTTTATCAAGTGAAATTAAGAAAAGTGGTTCTTCTGATCGTCTGCATTTATGACATGGTCATCTGAGGAAATGATGTTAATGAACAAGGTTCGATGACATTAACATCTTCTGAGATGTCCGCCAATATCTCAAATCTCGTTCTTCATGAACATCTTTATTCTTCTTGCACGACTTCCTGCCATTTGGGATCAACATAGTTTTTAGCAACAATCTTGAGTATCATAGAAGTAGACATTGGTAACAGACATCATCTAGTTTGGAGTCATGAGAATTATGCGACATATTTTTTGAATCATTTATCTTGAATGCACATTTAGGTATTGCTTTGGGCGAATGATATCTATGGACATTACCTTGGTATGAATATATTCAAAAGGTGTTGACTCTTTTGCAGAACAATCCTATTCTGCTAGGGAGTGTAATTACAAGAAACTCGCATAATGTGGTGGCAAGATACTCCTTAGCATGATCAAAATGAAAGATATTCACAAATGTCTTCACCTGGTTGTTAAATATTATGAAGTATTTTAAGCATGGACAGATTGAATTTATGTCAAATCCCAAACCTCCTATGCACTCACTTGAAGGCAGAACATTTATTATCTGAAAGAGGAAAAATTACTCTAGAATATTGTTGATGAGTCTAATACTGAACAGATCCCACGTTAATGTAAAAAAAAGACTATAAATAGTTAATGTAGAGCTTGAAAATGAAGACTATCAAGCTTGAAAAATCTCGTTTCTTTATAAAAGATCGAGACAGGAGCAACAATAAATTTTGTGGGCAACTTGAGACCTTCAGAAACCCTAACCTAGGGTTCTCCATCTCCACCGCCGCCCCCCCCCCCCCCTCTAGGGTTTCGCCCCCCCCCCCCCCACCGGGCTCGAGGCCCCCCGCCGCCGCCTCCTCTCCTTCGCCGGGCCCCCTCTCCTTCGCCGCCAGGCCCCACCTACCGCCAGCCCCTGCCGCCGGGTCTCACCCCCGCCGCCGGATCCCCCCCCCCCCCCCCCCCCCCCGCTCCCTAGCGCCGGCCCCTCCTCCCCTAGCGCCGCCCAGCCGCCGTTCTTCTCAAGTAGAGGCTTCCAAAGCCTCTACTCGTGGCCGGGGTGCCGCCTTCTCCCTAGGACTCGGCGTCATGTTCGATTCAAGTGCATAATCGTCTACCTATGCACTTGAATCCTACAAGGTCTTGGTAGACAGTATTTTCTTGGTCTATCAGTAGTTGTTCTTCTCCGGCATTATGTCAGATCAGAAGCTCGATATGCCCGCCATAGGTGCCTTCAAAGGTTCGGCACCAATCGTCAAGATGGACGGGACGAACTACGAACTGTGGGCGATGCAGTTCCTCAGTCTCATGAAGTCGTGTGGTAAGAAGCATATTCTTACCGAGGATGAACCACCGGAGAAGACAGGGATCTATGCCTCATGGGAGGATGATGATGCGTACGCCAAGGTGTGGCTCTCAGGTACGCTGACGACGGAGATAGCGAATGATGTCCTTCACCTCCACCGCTAAGGCGATGTGGGATATTTTGGCTATGACGTACTCTCAGGTCCGCAATGAGACGAAGATGCTCCAGTTGCAGCATGATATATTTACCACGAAGCAGAATGGGAAGCCTCTTCATTCCCTGTACACGTCGCTTCGTGGCATGATTGAGAAGCTCTATAGCACCATTCCGCTTACAGCCACGCCGGAACAGCAAAAGACGTTCCGCAACGCCACTATGGTTGGCGTATTACTCGCTGCCCTAGATCCGGAGTACGAGGCAGCACGCGCTCAGATCCTTGCAGATGCCACCATCCCACCGATGGAAGAGGTATACAGGAGGCTCAGTCGTGTACCCGTTCCGTCCAATACAACGACTGCGACTCCGTCAGCAATGGCAGTTTCCAGGGGACGTGGTGGTTCGTCCTCGTTTCGTGGCAGGGGAAGTGGTGGACGTGGCCGCGGAGGCCGCATACGCTCTACGTGCTCATTTTGTCGCCGCACTGGTCATTCGGAGGATACATGCTATTCCAAGCATGGTTTTCCTCCTTCTGCACGAGTTGCTGATCATGTTCAGGGTCCACCAGCATCTACTCCAGATCACAGGTTCGAAGAGTTGGTGGCACGACTTCGGGATATTATGCCACAATCATCAGCATCAGAGGGTGCAGACGTTTCTGATGTTGCGGCTTCGGCGTCAGCTAGTACATCGGCCTCAGCCAGTGCCTCAGGTAGTCCTTCAGCCTCATTTCATAGTCATGACCTCACAGGATGGATTGTCGACTCTGGAGCTACCCATCATCTATGCCGTGAGAAAGATATTCTCCAGTCCTACAGAGTTGTTCAGCCAGGTCGCTCTGTACTCATTGCTGATGGCACTCAGTCTCCTATCCATTAGCCAGATTACACGTGATTTGCACTGTCGTGCTATTTTTGATCCATCGTCTGTTATTTTTCAGGACATACTGACGGGCAGGGTGATTGGCTGTGGTTCTGAGCACAATGGCCTTTATCGTCTCGTTCGTAACTCCTACGCTGGCGTCTCCTTGCATTCCCAGGCCTCCGTTTCTCCGTACACCTGGCATCTTCGGTTCGGTCATCTGCCGCTGCAAAAGATGCGTCACCTCCTGCCTCAGATATCTCCGAGTTCCTCTTTTCGATGTGAAGCATGTCAGTTAGGGAAGCACCATCGGTCTAGCTTCCCCGGTCGTCAGAGTCGGAGAAGTAGCTCCCCGTTTGAATTATTTCATATAGATATTTGGGGTCCAAGTCGTGTCCCGGATCATCAGGGGCACAGGTTCTATCTAGTTGTGGTTGATGATTTCTCTAGAGTGTCGTGGACTTTTCTTCTTAAAAATAAATCTGAAGCAGGAAATGTTCTTCAAAATCTAATTAATGAAGTCCAGAATGTTTTTTCATCTACTGTTAAGTATGTGCGTACTGACAATGCATTGGAGTTCTGCACTCGCTCTCTTGCTAGCTTCCTTTCATCTAAAGGCATTGTTCACCAAACCACATGTGCCTACACCTCTCAACAAAATGGGGTTGCAGAACGAAAACATCGACACTTTCTTGATATTGCTCGCACATTACTTATCCAGAGTTGTGCTCCATTAACTTTTTGGGGGGATGCTATACTTACTGCGTGCTATCTGGTCAATCGAATGCCTACAACTGTTCTTGGGGAAAAGTCTCCAATCTCTGTTCTCTTTCCTGACAGAGACTTGTTTACACTGACACCTCGGGTTTTTGGCACTGTTGCGTTTGTTCACCGCTTATCTCCGGGGCTTGATAAGCTATCCCCTAGGGCTATCAAGTGTGTTTTTGTGGGTTACTCCAGGACTCAGAAAGGATACCGTTGCTATGACCCTGTCCATGGCAAGTACTATGTCAGTGCAGATGTTACATTTTTCGAACCTGTCATGTACTTCTCCCCTGCAGGTGACATATTGGTCTCCTCCACATCATCAGATTCCAATGTCTATGTTCCACCACCTCCAAGCCTGGGTCCATCCTCTACTCCACCGACACCAATATCACCACCACCACCACCTCCTCCGCCACCACCCCCAGTTGTCCCTTTCCCTAAGGTCTACACGAGACGGACATGCCCTGCTCAAGCTACGTGTCAACCATCCAACACGCCTCAGGTATGTACTGATGTTAACACTGATGATGGGTTAAATAATGCACCTGTGCAGGAGCTTTTACCACAGGAGGATGACCAATCAGTCAGCACTGTTTTGGATGACTTGGACCGGCCTATTGCTCATAGGAAGCAGCGAAGACAGTGTGCCTCATATCCCCTGGCCTCTCATGTCTCCTTTCATCGTCTCACTGGGGATTTCCAGAAGTTTGCCGCTGCTGTATCATCAGTGGAGATTCCACGGACTTATCAGGATGCCATGAAGACTGAATGCTGGCGTCTAGCAATGGAAGAGGAGATGCGCGCCTTGCAATCCAGAGGGACTTGGTCTCTTGTCCCTATTCCTCCAGGTGCATCTGTGGTGAGTTGCAAGTGGGTATTCACGGTCAAATATCATGCAGATGGTCATCTTGACAGATACAAGGCCAGGCTCGTAGCAAGAGGGTTTACACAGACATATGGGGTAGATTATTTGGACACCTTTTCACCTGTGACGAGGCACTCTACACTTCGCATCCTTCTATCGGTTGCAGTGGTACGTGACTGGACCATATTCCAGCTTGATGTTAAGAATGCTTTCTTGTATGGTGATCTCCAGGAAGAAGTCTACATGCAGCAGCCACCCGGGTTTGTTGCTGAGGGGGAGACTCAGAAGGTGTGCAGACTTCATAAGGCTATCTATGGCCTTAAACAGAGTCCTCGAGCATGGTTCCAAAAGCTCTCCCAGCTTATTGAACGACAGGGGTTCAGAAAATCAAATGCGGACCACTCACTGTTCGTCCGGAAGACCCCTAGAGGTACCATCGTTGTTATGGTATATGTTGATGACATATTGGTTACTGGAGATGATGCACAGGGGGTTGAGATAACCAAGTCTATGTTGGGCAGTCAGTTCATTACAAAGGATCTAGGCACAATACGGTATTTTCTGGGGATAGAATTTGCAAGAAATGCACAAGGAATGGTGATGACTCAAAGAAAATATGTCACAGACTTGCTAGTTGAAACAGGAATGACTGGATGCAGACCTTCAAGTACACCTATGGACCCGAGTATGAAGCTGTACGATGATGATACCGAGGAGGTGGACAAGAGAAGGTACAGAGAAATGGTGGGTAAGCTCTTATACATCACTATAACTCGACCGGATATTGCCCTTGCAGTAAACCGGGTGAGTCAATTCATGGAGCAGCCGAGGCAAGTACATATGGATGCCTTGTACATGATACTGAGATATCTGAAGTCTTCCCCAGGCACAGGGTTGCTATTCAAGAAAAGTACAGATCTGTCTATTTCCGCCTGTGCAGATGCAGATTATGCAGGATGTCCACGAGATCGTAAGTCTACTTCTGGATTTGCTATCTTCATAGGAAGTTCTTTAGTCTCTTGGAAAAGCAAGAAGCAGACCGTTGTGGCGAGATCCAGTGCCGAATCTGAGTACAGAGCCATGGCACAGGCAAGCACATAAATGATGTGGGTTAAAGCAGTCTTAGAAGATCTGAATGTTGATGTTCCCTTGCCTATGAACCTGCAATGTGACAATCAGGCAGCATTATTCATTGCCAACAATCCAGCCTTCCATGAGAGAACAAAACACATAGAGGTGGATTGTCATTACACTAGGGACATGATTCAGAAGGGCTTCATCTCCACGTCTCACGTCAGTTCAGAGGACCAGACAGCGGACATATTCACTAAGCCATTGCTCAGAGGACCTTTCCAGAGATGTTCTTCCAAGCTGAGCATGATAGATATCTATGCTCCATCTTGAGGGGGAGTGTAGAGATAGTTGTTCGTCTTTGTGTCTTTTATTATATTTCGGTTTCTTTATGTACCTCTCATGTAATTTACCCAAGGGCTCTCTCCCTATACAAGAGACCCGAGGGCTCTATGGAATGGATCATCAGAGTATTCTCACATATCCATTCCCAGCCTTTAGCTTCGTCATTAGATATTGCAGAATACAATGATCCTCGTATAAAATTAGTTTGCAATTTTATTCTTTGGTGATCTTGCTAACAAAATCAAGGTTCAGAGGAAGATCAGGGGCCTGTAGTGCATTGGGTAAAGTAGAGCGATCACATACTGTGCTGGTTCCTCTTCCTGCCACAGTGACATTAACTGTATCATCTATTTAGTGCCACATAATCTCGACAAGATTCAAGCTTATACTTGTCAAAATAGTGAGCATTTTCTATACTATCTAGAATCCATGCACCAGTAAAGGAGTCGTGACTTGCGTCAACAGAGTGACCATGCTTATAAATGTATTTCTTATCAGGTCTCCACTTGGTCTTGCTCTCCTCCCACCATTGCCACAGGTTACAGATGCATTGTGATCTGCATAAATGAGATGAGGTCAATCATAGTTAACTTTCCGTACACGCCTTTGATCCTCCTCGATTAGAACCTATAAGCGTTTCTCTTCTAAGGAAAGAAGCTTATCATGTTTGAGGATCTCGATTCGAACATTCTTGAACTCAGGAACAAGATCTCCAAGGAAAAATGAAAGCTCTCATCTTCCAGACTCGGCTCTGAATATGATCCTGGTCATTTAAAGATTCCCAATCTTTGTCTGCGTAGTAATACAACTTCGTCCACTTAGATTTGAGTAATCCAACTTCCAGACAACCAAATCTCCAGAGTGAGTTGGCAGATTGTCGCCTCCTTTTGGTCGAACACGCTAGCAAGAATGTTCCACATGAAGTGTTCGGTTTATTGCCTGAGAGATAATTTCATAAATATGGAGTTAGTATTCTATGTTTTGAGTTAACAATATTCAAGATACCACATTCTAAGTTGTCAGGTACCTTTACGAATGACGTTGCATCGACCTTGTTCTCCTCGGTTTCCATCTCTTAATCAGATACTGCAAATGATCAATCACATGATAGAATATGATCTATTATACGATGATGTATGCCTTAGGTGATCGACCACTCAACTGTGGTGATCAATCACAATAATCACAGATCCAATAAATAATCGATCATATTGAGAGAGATGGTCAATCAGTACATGATTCTAGATCGCTAAGGTCGGGGAAATTTATCGATCACGATCAGTACCATTTGTTGATAGAGAGCACAATAGATATATGACCTAGGGTGGTGTGACCGATGGGAGCACTGACTGATGAGTAATCTAACTACCGGTCAAACCATGCAGCGAATTGACATCAAACACCGAGTGAAAGGCCTCTGGAAAATCTCAAACATACGGAACCTTTCAACGGATATCCTTATTGATCTTCTTCATGGGGGAAACGTCGACACCAGGGCAACGATCTCAAAGCATGCCCAATCCGAATGTTTGGATGACCTTACTATGTTCCAAATGCACAGAAAGCTTCAACATGCAGTTTGTCTTCTTTTCCACTTTGGAGTCATGTAGGGGTTGTGCGCAATTTATAAAGGTGATGGCTATAAACACCTGATATCCATTTATTTAATCCAGATACAATAATCCTGCGGCGCAAGATATCCATTTGCGCCTCTAAAATTATCTCGAGAAGGACTTGAAGGCTCTTCTGAACCCTTATCCCTATCATCCCACCCATGGCTGTCATTTAGAAGCAGCT
This sequence comes from Ottelia alismoides, assembly GCA_037367405.1. Taxonomy (NCBI): domain Eukaryota; kingdom Viridiplantae; phylum Streptophyta; class Magnoliopsida; order Alismatales; family Hydrocharitaceae; genus Ottelia; species Ottelia alismoides. The sequence continues at coordinate 231,677 of JAZKJV010008104.1, read as the reverse complement.
TCCCTTCTTTTATTTTTTTGACCTGTATATCCGAACAGTCATGCTTCTACTGCACGCCAAAAAGTTAGGCCATCGACACTTGTAGTAAATTTATTTGTTTTTTTTTGTGTCTGCATAAAGTGGGAGCATAAGCCTGAACTGCATACTGATCAGTACGAGCAAAGATCACGACTGTAGTGTGTAGCTCCTGTTTTCCTCTTCGATATTCCTTTTAGGTGTCCTGTATCCCTGTTCGATACGGGTACATTTACGGCCTGTTTGGTTGCAGGGTTGGGCAGGGTTGGATTGGGTTGGGTTGGGCTGTGTGAATAGGAATCTGTGAGGAGGAAGTACCCTTGTGAATAGTAATCGGGGTTGGGCCAACCCTGCCCAACCCTGCAACCAAACAGGCCCTTATGGAACGGGCCACACTCTGGGCCTCGTCCTGTATCCCAGGATGCATTTATCTTGCTCTAATCCTTTAATATCTGGATCACCTCCATCGTCGGCATTCGCACTAAAAACATGCTTGTAGCGGTGGAAACGCATCTTTCATTGGAGGAGGATACTCTAAACCCTAAACCCTAAACCACTTCAACGGTGTAGTGGTTGAACAACATGCCTTCTGCCTTAAGGATCATGATTCAAAACCACACGTGCCACTATTTTATCTGGTATACGTGTACAATGCTACAATATTAATATAGAACCCAACAGATAGACTCATTCAACCGATTCTCGGCTTGTGGGTACCCTTAGGGTTCGTTTGGTTGTAGGGTTGGACAGGGTTGGGTTGGGTAGGGGTATCCCTGTGAATAGTAAACTGTGAGGAGGATTGGGCTGTTTGGTTGGAGGGGTAACCCGGGTTGGGTCAACCCAACCCTACCCAACCCTGCAACCAAACGAAGTCTTAGCTAAGGCAAACCACTGTACAGTCCTTCCACTGGATTACATGTGATGTCTAAGGTCTAGGAGAATATCCTCAGTCAAGTTCCTTTGGAAGCATAGCTTGGTAGTTGATGATATGGACATGTACAAGATGAGAGATTGATGTCTCAACTTGCTCCCTTTATCTGCATTGTGGTGACACAACAAACTAAAGATGATATGGACATCGCTGTCAGATGTATAGCAAAAGATGGTGCTACTGGGTGTTATTTTCATTGAACATATCTATTTATTGCTATATATTTATTGCCAAAATTTCTAATTTCAACTCTCCAATTTTCTCATAGGATGACTAATTATGCATCAAACAGTAAGTTAACGGTATTATGACGCTATACAAACAGCTTGGATGATTGTGAGAGGAGGAATAGAGGACCACATATGCATGTGCACACGCGCTTTGCTTCGTCATTGTCGCTATTTGCAGCTCGAGCTCGGGAGAGTCAATTCAGATATCGAATCTTGATATTTTTGCTGCATGTTTCATTTATCAGGTCAAATAAATTAATCCAAAGGGTTAATTTGTACGACTGCTATAGGAATCCAATGGCTCAGATTCAGCCGTTTAGAAGTCCAAAGAGACGTCCGTTGAGTTGCGGTTATGGATTTCAAAGGGCCGCATTACATCTTAAAACAATTCGAAATGCGAATTTTTCTATACACAAGAAAAGCTCTCTGTTCTTTTGTCATGAAGCTCTTTGTTCCTTCTCTCGGTTGCAATCTGTGAGGTATTTTTGAGGACGGTCTTGTCGGTGTACGTCGACGTATTCTGTGAGCAGATCGCAAGACATGCACATTGATATTATAGAGGCAATATCTTCTCTAAAGACAACCCATTATACGGACACTTCAGTGATCCCTAAACCGATCCATTTGTCATTTTATTTTTGCTTCATATGGTTTATTACCTTGCCCCGTTCTGATCATGTCTTAATAGTATTGCATATTAAATCGGTTCATGTTTTATCTATATATTTAGACTATGAAACGGAAATGCACGAGGCCGGCCGGGGTGGTCATGCACCGGGTTCTGTAATGTTTAACAGACGGATTAGGATTCAAGATATCTCGATAATGATACACTCAAACTCCTTGGATTCAATGGGCAACATCATGGTTTTGTGGGGGGAGAGGAGCAGGGTAAAACTTTTTTGAATATTTACGGAACAGTCCCTTTTATGCCTTGCGATCCACTTGTAACTCTTCTCCTCCCATCCAGCCAAGTTGGCTCATGGGAAACCCTAAAGAGAACAGTGGAAGTGAGTAGTGGACTACTGACCCATCTCTGTTACATCCACTTTGCACCCACTGACGAGTCCCCATCAGCACTTTCCTCCTCCCCTCCTCCGCAAAGGACACGCCTCCTCCGCCGCAAACTTTGGGCATGTGGTCTCTCCTCTCCCAATGCCCATCATCAACAACACCCTTCCCTCGGGTCTTCTTCCATGCCCTAATAATTAGAGACCGCAGAAGGAGCGAGAGAGACCACACGCTGCTCAGCTTCCTGCACGAATGCGAAACTGTTGCCCGTCTCCACTTTCCAGGACGTCTGCAGTGGGGCTGCTCATCGGAGATGGCGATAGCCATACGTATATACGTATGCCTGTCCACGTAATCCGTGCAAACGGGAATCACATCACATATATCTGTATATAACTATTATTATATACGCGAGATGGAGGTAGAGAGCAAGACAACGGTCACATGCCCACTGGTATTACCGACATCGTTCCATCTATTTCCTGATCAGAGTATATTTGGCTCTGTGCTCTCGATCATTGCTTTGGTTGATGGTGCTGCTCTTTGCATGCAGAGTTGTAATCACGTACGGCTTAAAGGAGATATCTGCATGCCGATTAGTATTAATATATGGGTTTTCCAGCAAGAAGATGGATCGATATATAGGATTAGAGCCATATATAGTACGTACATTCTGCATTTGATTGAGATCTTGTAAGAAAGGTTGCATTCATTGCAGGTAAATATTGTACGTGGTGGTGCTGTGCGAGTTTCGTCGTCAGTATATATCCTTCGTGGGACCCTAAAGCACTAATGCTGATCACCTGCAATGAGTGCAGAGTACCAACAATAAATTTTGGAACGCTCGAAATGTCCACGATAGCTTTTGGATGTGGTTAATTAGTGACAACGTTGAAAGAAAATTAAGGGTCTGTGATCGTCCTATAAGAGCCATCGCCATTGATAATCTTTGATGCAAAGGAATTGTGATATCTTGACTTTAGATATTGGAGTTTTCGTCGCCGCAAGCAGGACAAATATTGCAATGGATTTTCTTTTTAAAAGAAGTTAGATTGAATTAGCTTAGAATACGAGATGCCCGAAGTAAATAATAATAGAATTTATTACGAAATTATACAAATATTTCAAAAAATGAATGTTGTAAAGACAATCCATCACATTCGATTCAATAATTGTGGCATCTAAAACTTTCACTTGCGAGATTTCAACCGAAGAATTTTAGCAGCAATTTGTTAATTGCTACTTTTCTGGCAACAGAAAATTTCTTGTATGTAGTGCTTAGTGAATTTGTAACTAAAATATTGCTTACTTTGTGACAATCAAAACACTACATAAAAAACTGATCTAAGACGATGAATAATTCGTTGCTATATCTTCGTACGTTAAATATATACCAGTGATTATTATTTGTTATTACTTTTTTTCTTGAAATTAGTAATGGATGTCATATTGGTTGCTAAAGATTAATATATCAATGATTAATTATCGTTTGATTTACTCGCTAGAATTTGTATTAATCGTTGCTAAATTTTTAATAATGATCAGAAGAAAAAGTCAACGGAGAGCCGTTGCTATATCATTCGTTGCTACGACAAATAGGATGTTCGTTGAAAATTTAAATAAGATATTTTACAATGCACAACACTCTATATATGATATATTATTACAACACAAAGTGTGGTGCTGGAAAGATGTAGGGGCGTCCACATGATCCATGGTTTCTTATGTACCATATCAAAGGTAATTTCTTCTCAAACAACAATTTTTTTAGTGCAAATTTGGAAATATTTAATTTATTATTTTCAACTTTTTTCATATTGATCATTACAGACGTTTAGATTTCAGAGCATACATATGTTAATGTGACATGCTCTTCTGGTGCTTGCGCTTGCGCTTGATATTATTGTCATATTTGTTGCATTTCACACAGATCTAGACTAGTGCCACATACATGCGAAGATCTTGACTCGATACCACTTCCAATTTGTACAAACACATTTATAATTGTCAAACTGATTGACATCGACTTTGATTTGAGCAGAAAATAAGGATTGGAATGAAGAAGATGAATGTCAAGTGGATGGAAAATTTGAAAACAAAGTTAGGTTATAGTTCCACTTTCCATGTGGGAGAAGAAGTGACCCGTTTTCATTTGTCGATTGAAGGTCAAACAAATTTCAGTTGCTCGCATTTAATTATCTCTCTCTTACATAGGAAACATAGGGTTCCTGTATCTATATATCCTGTGTTCCATACCATGTCAAAGGGTAATCGAAGGTCTATTTAATGGGGGCAAAGGATGAGCAATAATTTATCTTTATATTCGTCAGGTAGGAAAGGCCATTTTTGGAGGATTGAAGAAACAAATGGAGTGCTATTTTTTTGTCTTTTTTTTAAATTTTGTACGAGAATACGACACTCGATTATGGCCTAAGGAAACAAATAGAATGTTGTAGCGAGTTCAATGGTACACATGCATACATATATGTTGTATATATTGTAATTTAGTGGATATTTTTATATATTTTAGAAGATCTTCTGATTTATTATGATCAAATAATCCTCATGATTTCATAATTTAAGTTTACATGATTAAACTCTATAACATTAGAATGCTAAATACATTTCGATTTTATATTTAATATTATCTTTATTGGATTGATGAATTTAAGTATCCAATATCATATTTGAATTGCTATATCGTCACCAACAAATCATATAGTAGCAGTATCCGCCCCATTCTGCAAAAAGTTTCTTCTATCCATTGTTATGTTAGCAATGATTAATGCATGTTTAAAGAGATGGACGATGAATAATCATTGTTGTGTAAATTGTTGCTCAAGGTATACCAACGACAAAGTCATTTTGCAAATTTTGATAATTAAACACAATTGTGCAATGAATACTAGTCATTGGTATATATGTATCATTAGCTGGTATATCAAAGGTTTTTTTAAATACACTTTATCATAGACAATTTTTGAAGTGAGTTGATCTTTTATCATATTAACGCCATATCAAATCCTTTGAAAAATTTGACAACCCATATATAGGCATGTGTAAATACACACACATCTATGCATATATGTATTTAAAGAAGGCAATTTATCGTAAGCGAGTCCAAAATATATGCCACTATACACTTGTTTTATCGTATTCACACACACACACGAACATACACATACAAACACATATATCAGTGTGACTTAAACTCAAGCCTTTATAGAAGTCCAAAATGATAAAGCATGGAGATTGATCAATCACTTTATCTCAATGAATTTAAGATTATAAAAGCAAGTTACATGACATACTTTAAGAAATTTCACTTGAAACACTAAAAATTTTGGTTTATAGCAATGAATAATTTGAATACATGCTGTCATTGTTTCCCTTAACCTGCCTCCTCAAGTGTCCAATCCAACTCTCTAGTTCTCTTATCTATAAGGATTGTCTTCCTTTTTCGGCTATATAAAATATATAATGATGGAATATTGTTTTTGCAAATCATCTTTTATTCTTGAAATTCATAATAATGAATGTCATATTTGTTTCTAAAAGATCATTTTTTAAAGGAAAAAGGGTGCAAAGCTGTATAGGCAAGCACCCAAAAAACTTTATATTCATCGGTTAAAAGTCAATATTACAAAGATCAAGAATCCTGGAGGATCTTGGCATGTTATACAACATTTTTCTACAAAATCTCTCTCTCTCTCTCTCTCTAAATAACACCCCATTCCTCGCTAGCCATATTACCCAGACGCTCGCGGTTATCAAAACCTTGATAGATGTCTGGTCATTTCCCGACGCCTCAACAAAATTCAAAAAGAATGAAAGTTCTCTGTCGCGACCCTGGTAAGGGCTAACCCCCTCCAAACCTCCTTTGGCATCGTACATTTAAAAAAAGGTGGTCGATATCCTCCACATTTTTGAAGCAACGTTGGCACAAATCATCAGAAGCGTGGAACAATCTGACCCTCCTTGCACTAGTCAACAACATGAAGATTTTGACTCGAACGATGATTATCCATTGACTTTTTCGTAAGAATTTATTAAGTATTGATTAGAAGTCAAAATACTAGATTAAATAATATTCGTTATTTTACATTTTACAACGACAAAAATACATATATTATTCATTTTCTTAAACCAATTTTGATGTAGAGAAACTATTTTATCAAATGAATTCGAATTCCATATTAACATACACGTTCTATTCCATGAGCGATCGATCTCTACCTGCAAATCACTTTATTAACCTCAAAATAAAATTGATCTAATTTATTCTATAATTAAACAGAATAGTTCTCTTCCAATCAACCTCTGACCAATTTACAGCTTAGCAGAAGAAGCAATGAGTATGATTTCTATTCTAATAATTTCTTCTCATGCTATCGGATCGCAACAGTGAATCTTTTGACTTTTTCCCGAAGATCAGAGTGATTCATACGCATCATACTTCTTCTTTTTTAATCTTGCTCTTAATTTCTTCTGTTACTTTCCAGATGAGAGGAGATAATCGAGCACAACCCGACAATAATCAACACTTCTCCCTCCTGGAAGGAAGATGACTAATCTTATTCAAAGACCTCTCTCCCCTGAATAACCATGTAATATTGTTTGTTGGGATTTTTACCCGGTAGACTCTATAATCTTTGTCAATTACCTCTATGATCTTTGAAACAACGTAATTCCTCCCTTGACCCTGTAAACTTGCTCCGTCTTACTCAACAAATCCTGCCGTTAAATTGGCACATTTTGGCCTAACTTGCTTGGGTTAAAAGTGAGTTAATCAAACCACATCAGATCCGATGTTGTCTTTTCTTCCACTCTCTCCTTTCTTCTCTCCTCTTCTTCTTCCTCTTTCCAATGACGCATATTGAGGAGGAACGAACAACGATTGAAGGAGGGAGGGGGGGGGGGGCGCAGGGGACTTCGAGCGGCGGGCAGGAGAGGAGCCGGGGGAGGGGGGGGGGGGGAGGCGGTAGGTGGGGGGGGGGGGGGGGGCAGCTAGGAGCAGGGCTCGAGGGAGTGGGGCTGGGAGGAGCACTATGGGGGGGGGGGAGGCAGCTAGGAGCAGGGCTCGAGGGAGTGGGGCTGGGAGGAGGAGCACTACGGTGCTAATTACGGGAGTACAGGTGTAAAAATCCTTGATATAAAAAAATATAATGGAATCCGGTCGGTTTTAACGATAAATGGATGGGGGTTAACCACGAGGTCTGTGCGGTAAGAATTAGTAAGTTTACGGAGTCGAGGGAAGAATTACGTTGTTTCAAAGATCGTAGAGGTAATTAGCAAAGATCATAGGATCCGTCGCGTAAAAATCCTTTGTTTGTTTGTGCACTCTTATAAATAACGACGATATCAACACAAAGAAACTTCCGGATAAGAAGCGAAAACAACACATCTATTTTCCTTCGAATTTTATTAAGCAACAGTGACAGGGAGTGTTCTTGCAGTCGCAGTTCAGGAAGATTGAATTCGACGTGACCAACGACAGGCTCTATAGTAATCGAGATGCACATATACACCAAACGTACGTAGTCACATGTCAACAGATATTGATGGATATCTACATCTCTACGTCTACTCATTGTAACAGTAACATTAATTAATTCGAAGATGAGACAGATTCCTCTCAAGCCAATCTCTCTCCCCCTCCACTCCACAGTTCCCACATCATATCAAAATGCGTACACGTAGAAACCACGGTCACAAGAGAGCTCCTCCCCAATCCCATCCTTCGATGCATGGTATGATGCTGATGGATACATAACCATCTGCTCAACTGGTGCTTTCCCTCCCATTGAAGTTGATATGGTATGATTTGATATGAGCTGATATGATATGATACCCATCACAAAGTGCCAGCAGCAGACATTGCGACAGTGGGGGGATTCATGGCGTTTTGTTTGCATCCCCTATCTTTACGTGAAGGAAAAAACAAAGGAGAGGGTAAAAAAAAGGAAGATATATATATTTATAGCAGAGAGGAGTAAATGGAGATGGTAGTATATATATAAGGAGACAGCCTTCTCAGTAAAAGGATGATCTTCTGCAGCACACACACATACATACGGCATCATTCCCTCTCTATCTCTGCAGCATTTCCATCATTCCTTCTGCAGCCAGAGGTTTTAAATATGAGAGAGAGCAAAGGGCGGTAAAATTAAATCCACAAAAACCCTAATCTGTACAAAATGGAGTAAATGCATGCAGCAGGCTTACTTGGCATTGATACTTGGAACAAAAATAACAACAAAGAGAAAAATACCAACTATCTCTTTCACAATGTGGAGAATATACACACACACGTAGATTCTTCTACTGTCAACGTATAAGATTTTTCCTGATGCTTGGCCTTTTCTGAAAGAACAGGAGGCATCTTAGTCATCTCAGGATGTCTTTATCAGGTATTTATGCGCGTGAGATGAATACAGTTTTAAATACTGGGAATTTTGAAAGGATGCATATGCAGATCTCTCCCATAGCTAGAGGTTTGATCGTACCTTGGCCTGCGCTACGGCAACGTAGCCGATGGCCCGTTTGGGCAAAGGGGTCTTGACAGGCAGCAGTGTTGTGAACAGTAAAAGGGAATGCTGTGTTCATATGTGTAAGCTGTGTTTGTTATCTTACTTAAATGACACGTCGAGAAGATTAGGTGAAGTGACGCTTCAACAACTGCTTCGATGGGTGGACAGAAGATCTTCGTGCAGCTGTGCCGACTGCTTATTTAATACTGGACATATTTTTTTGAAAGGAATTAATACTGGACATATTTGGGATTCTACGTGGAAAAGTTTCCGAGTAACTCCCGTGTCCCATCTGTCCTACCGAGCACTGCACTGGAGATTTTGATGCAGCTCTAATTGCGTGACCGAATAATTCAAGGCGGGGCGCACTGCGGGGAGGGTCCTTTTTAGTAGATGAGTCCTCGGGCCGTCAGAGCGGGACGGATTTGGTAAAAAGAATTGGAAGAACTTCGTTTTTCTGAGGGAGTAAAGGACAGAGACACTTCCCAACCAGAAAGCAAAGTTCCCACTGATGGTATACTTTGTGTAAGCGAGCTCCAAGATCACATCTTTGGAATAAAATCCAGTTAGAAAAGGAGATCCAATTAGAGATAAGCTGCCTATGAGCATTATAGCATAGGTAAAAGGAAACGAGGAGGCAAGCCCCCCCATCTTCCGCATATCTTGCTCATCCGACATGGCATGAATCACCGAACCAGCACTCAGGAATAGGGAGGCTTTGAAAAAGGCGTGATTCATTAAGTGAAGGACTCCCACCGAATATTCCGAGATGCCGCAAGCAAAGATCATATAGCCTAATTGACTGCAAGTTGAATAAGCTATGACAGTCAATCAAACAAAAGGAGGTAGGTAGCTCCCGTATCAGTTGAAGCAGAAAGCGAGAGGACTGGTTGGTAAGAAGAGGACGAATCATCATCATACTACCTACATAGGATAGGGAAGGGAGGGGATAAAAGAGGGTCAATGAAAAATCAGATAGTTAGGACGGCTTTGTCCCTTCTCAGCCAGGTTGGGGCACATTTCAGAAGAGAAGATTCGAAGGCTAGTGAATAATTTGATTCTTCCCAATTGAGATTTCACTGATCTCCGAATCCGCGTGAACTGCATAAAGGGAAAACTGACCAAGACCTTCGAGAAAAGTGCAAAACGGTGTAATGGAACTTTGGAATGATAAAAAAATTTCGCTTAGACTATACAACGACAACAACAAAAAGCTTGAGCTATGTCGAAATGGGATGGATGTACATCTTTTTTTAAGAAAGAAATGATTTTAGGTTGGCATGGAATCATGGATTTTATAAAGGATGGGCTAAGTATACAGCTATCAAGCTTATCATGTATGCTCAAAAATTGGGAAAAAATATTGTATTTTTAGATGATATTTTGATTAAGTTAATATTTTTAAACAGTATTTTTTCAAGTTTGATATGATTTAAATCTTATTTAAATCTATTAATTATTAAGGCCACATTTTCAAATAGATTATCATTTTTAATGGTGATTTTTAATTTTGATAAGTCTAATTTTTTTAACTTTTTATAAATTCGTCCCTAAGGTTAATTTATCAAATGAAAATTTAGAAAAAAAACCATGATTAAAAGGAAATAAGTATTTCGTTTATAAGGGATTCAAGAAATAATGGGAGGGCAAATGAGCTTGAATCCTATTTATTATCAATTATACCTATAATTTAGGTATAAATTAATATTTTTAAAATGATTGAATTAAATTTTATTAAATAAACTATATTGAGAATGAGTGGTTTCGAAACCTGCTCCACAATATTGTTACCTAATTTTTACATTTTCCCTTATAATTTTAATAACTTAAAACTGACTGAATTAAATTTCATCGAATAAATTAACTCTGAGGGAAAAGTTTTGAATCCTACTCCAATCTATTGTAACGTAAACACTCAACTTTTAACCACCATACCATTAAGTGGGTTGTTAACTTGTTTTTACATAAAATTGTAATGTATTATGCAAGCAAACTATAAGAATCAAGGAGAGACATGCCCCCTCCCCCCAATATATACAGTATCTGCCGCTGAGTTTAGGAGTCAACAGCTTATGAGGAGAAATTTCACATGTTTTAATTATGGAAATAAATGTGAAGTGAATGATGTCGTTGTGACTCACAAATTTTCGAATCAATAAAAAAATGTTCTAAGAGAAGAATTGCTATTTATTATTAACCTTGTATAACTCCCAAGGTCAAACTCAAGGAGGCAACTGTATTGAGCTAGGGTTATTAATTCATCAATAATGCATTTTTAGAACATATTTTATTTTCCACTTTTTATACCTCAAATAAAGAAACCTTGAGCATGAAAGTTGTAGATAATAATATATAGAAAAATATAAAAATGATTTCATACAAAAATATTATACAACGTACTTTTTATACTCTGAATAAGATTTCAAAATCCTACATTCACAGTCCCAAATCCCTAAAATAAAAACTTAAAATTATCAAAATTATCTTTAATTGTATATAACTTTCAATAAGCTATTTAATGAAGGTAGTTTCATATTTTTTGGAATTACGAAGTGAAAGTTAGGTTTTGGACCCCCATTGTACAATATACCAGAATAAAATATTCATTTTATTTATTCTCAACTATTTTTATAATTTATATATTATAAGTTTGTAAATAGTATTTATAATTTATGTACACATTCAAAAAATAAAATGAAACCATAAAGAAAATATTAAAATAAAAAATGTATATCAAATACATAGATAAATCACATACACTTCACCTATATATTTAATATACCTACTTATTTAAGTGTAAATATTACATCATAAAAATATAATAAAAATATATTTAAGTATATAAAAATAAGTCATAAATATATAAAATAAGAAAAATAAACTAATAATATATAAATTAAAAATAAAAGACTCAAAGTATAGCTAAATATACCTATAAATAAAACCCTAAAAAATTAACTTGAATTAAACATCTCAAAACATAAATAAAAATCATAATAAAATAGTATAGAAAATAATAAACTTTTTTATTTTATAACTTAAAATTAATAAAACCATTTATTAGTTAATTTTATAAATATTTTTAGCTGGTTTTTCCTGGATGGACCACATGGACCACCCAGCTGGCGTCAGAATTGACCTTGGTCAACTGTTTAACTAGCGTCCCCTAGTCCGTGTCAGACCTAGCTTCTGACCGTTCTTCTCGCTTTTTCTCCCATCGATGCAAGCCTAGATTGGGAATTGTCCCTTCACCAATTTTCCTCCTCGATACGCCCTCTTACACGCCTGACTGATTACTCGATCTTAGCTCCATAGATTCACCAGGTTTTCTTCGTTCTTTGGAGCCGCTCAACCATCCTGTATATAAGACCACTCTCTCTTTCTTCTCGATTTTGGATCTCCTCTGACCCGTTTTGGCTCCCCCTTCATTAGGCTCTGGATCGAGGGTCATGGCCCTCTCCAGTTTGTTTGTGACGAGGTCAGGCGGCATTAAGGGTCGGTTCCACCATCTCCGGAGGCTCACCGCCGTCGTGGTTCCCCATCTCCTAGCCTTGTGTCAGTCGAGGTAATTTCTTTCTTGTTTTTAGCTTAGTTTTAGTCCTAATTTCATTTTATGCATTTATTATAGCATTTAATCGTCTAACTTAGTGTAGCCAAGCCATTTTGTAGTTCGTTGGAGCTCCGCTCCGACGAACCCTTCCACAGTTCTTCGACCCGTCTCTGACCCACCTACCACCTCCACTTCACTCCTCTCTGTCCTCCAATCAAATCCCCTATTTAACTCACCCAGATCCCTCACGGATCTGGATATCCGCTCTTCCTTCTCCATCGACCACCGGAGAGCACTGCCCCGCCAACACACCCGTTCATTCTCCCTTCTAACACCACCACTGCTTCGTCTGATTTTGCAAGTGACCCCTTGCAGGGACATCGAGGAAATGGCATCACTTTGAGCCCCATCGAGTAGCAGGAGTACCCTCCCAGGCGAGCAGCTCTGTTGTGCTTCATCAGACATCCTCGCGCCGCCTAGAGACCATCACTCAATGCGGAATCACGTCAGGTGCGCGTGGAACCCATCTGCAGCGAAGGAGACACCGGGGATCATGAGTTTTTACTGATTGAAGCCCATCCGGTCCTTGTTCTTCGTGTGTTCTTCCAGGACCATCCATTGTTGTCCGATCTCCCATGTTATTCCAATCGTACAGTCGTCATCTTATTGATCAAGCCATCACCGTCTGATCCTGATCCATGATCTAATTGGATTGTCATCCATGAAGAGGCATCACGCGCTCACGTTGCAACATGTGGATTAGTGTCTCTCATCAGATCGTCCTCCAGCGTGCCTAAGCTGTGTATTTTGCACTTAGACACAACAATATTTTAATATTTAGCATACAAACATTCATCTGTCGTGTATTAAGTTTTTTGAAATTTGCAAAAGACCCCCTACTTTTAGTATTTTCAATTGAGTCCAGTCCACGTCACCTCACGTGTCGTCCCACGTGAGGTGGCGATTTTGCAGGCATACCCTCGCGGGTATTTGTATTTTGTTTTAGTCCATTAATTTTAAATTCTCGTTATATTTTTTATGAAAATTGTAATCTGGCCCATGTACTATATTTTATTTACATATGGGATTTTTATCAATTGTGCACCTCCGAGATATTCCAATATCAGTTATGCCCCTCCCTTTCTGGGAATATTAGTTGTACCCCTGACTTCTTGTCGTTCTGTCATTTGTGCCCTCCCGCTTAGTTTAGCCTTCAATGAATAGACTCAACCATGGTTTTTCAAACCATGGTGTAGTTAAGAGCATTATAATTGTCCAGACTTCTTCTTTATCTTCTTCCTCCTCCATTTGTTCTTTTTCCATTCTCTTCATAATTTCTCTCACTTAATTACACCTTCATGCATCCATTAAATCATTAAAATTTTGCATTTTCACTGATATATCACTCATTGCGGATCAAATGGTGACTTATAATGTATTTTTCGATGAACTTTCTTGAATCAATTAATCAAAAATTTATCTTAACTAAACAAATGCAGAATGGTCCATGTTTCAGCCCATAGCCTCCTCCTCCCCTCCCTTTACTCATCAGTCCCCTTCCTCCTTCCCCCTCCTCCTCGTACGCATTGTCGGCGAATGCTTGAAGGAGTACATACGATCCCTTGCTTCACGTGTACTCCCGTTACACAACTACTCTACTACACCTACAACTGCATCCTTGCGTGGGCATCCGCATGCGAGCACAAGGTGCACGTGATGAACTTCCATGGAGAGGGAGGTGCAGAGGAGGAGCTCGAGGTGGAAGGGGACGTGAGGGGGCGACGGATGGATCTGAGGCGAAGAGGGAGGTACTTGGGCAGAGGGGAGGTGCCGGGGGTAGAAGGGAGGTACGGGTGGAGGAGCTCGAGGCGGAGGGGCAGGTGCATGGGCGATGGGAGGAGCTGGGGGCGGAGGGGATGTTTCAGGGGGGAGAGGGGGGTGTGGAGGCGGAGAGGGAGGTGCAGAGGGAGGAGCTTGGATCGGAGGCGGAGGTGCGGGGATGATGGGAGTAGCTGAGGGCAGAGAGGGAGGTGCAGGGGCAGAGGGAGGCACGGGGCGAGAGGAGGAGCTCCAGGAGGAGTGGATGTGCGGTGGCGGTGTGAGTAGCTGGGGCGAAGAGGGAGGTGCAAGGGCAGAGGAGAGGTGGGTGGGCAGAAGGAGGAGCCTTGGGCGGAGGGGGAGGTGCGGGGGCGGCGGGAGTAGCTGGGGGCGGAGAGGGAGGTGCATGGGAAAAGGGGAGGTGCATGGGCGGGAGGAGGAGCTCCGAGCAAAGGGGGAGTGTTGACTTGGGTTTTTCGTGGGTCTAAATCTGTCTCACACAAGCAGAGACACTGTCGTTGTGGCGACCCTCAAGAAACCCTAATTAATCAACGATTCACCCATAATGATGATTATGCAATGAAAAGTAAAAGTGGAGTTAAAATTTATTTTATTTAACTCTATAAAATGTGTGTATAGTGAAAGTATGTAAAGTATCGAACAATGGGAGCAAACTAGTTAGATCATGCAAGTGAATACAAAAGTGGTTGTGAGCTTTTTGTATATTTTTATTTTTATGGGGTTTTAATTTTTAATATTTTTATTTTATTTTAATTTTATATTTTTATATTTTGTTTTTAGTTTTCTATTTTTATATTTTATATTTATATTTTTACAATTCTTTTACTTTTTATAAAAGATAATATACACAAGGCTATATATACACTATAAGCTAAGGTTGATATAAATATAACTAAAAATAGTCAAAATTTAATAAATAAAATGTTTTTGAGTTCTAAATAATTTTTTATTATTTTTGTGATTTTTTAGGAAAATTTGCTAATTTTTATATATTTTTAAAATAAAAAATCTTAAATAAGGGTTTAATTAAATCCCTGAAATTGAAATGGAAACTAAACATATCAAACGAAGTTGAAAATTTTCCAAATCAATTTATTTTTAGTCAACAATTAACCCACACTACAGATCAACAATTAGAAATAAATGTGGAGTTAAAATTTATTTTTAACTCTGCACAAAAGATTGTATAGGACAAGTATGCAGAGAGTTCGAACACAGGGAGCAAACAGGGTAGGTGCACAAGTAAATGTATGTGTGAGTGAATGTGAGTGTTGTCTAAACTATGCAAGCAAATAATTTTTGTGGGTTTTTAATTTTTAATTTTTTAATTTTTTATTTAATTTTTAATTTTGTATTTTGATTTTTAATTTTCTGATTTTTATAATTTTATATATTATATATATATATATATTTTAATATTGGAATATAAAAATAATGTAATAAAAGGAGAGCTACAATATTTATAAAAATGTGCAAAAATAGCCAAAAATCAGAAATAAAATCTTTTTGGTATTTTTCAATTTTTTACTGTTTTTGTGATTTTTAGATATTTTTCAGAATGTTTTTGGTATTTTTAAATAACAAAATAAAGCAAAACAGTGAATATGCTACTGGCTGGGGATAAAATGGGAATTAAAAATATTAGATAGCCACAAAATATTTTCAAACTATTTTTCAAATAAAGACATTAAAATATAGAAACTACAGAGCTTGAGTTTGCTATTTTTGGAGTTTTCTACAATTTTTGAGATTTTTTTGAAGTTTTTAAGTATTTTCGAATTTTAAGGTTTTTCTTTTTCAATTTTTAGTGATTTTTGGACTGGCACTAAAATGGGTTAAAATAGACAGTAGGGATTTTTTTTGAATTTTTCGAAGTATTTTACTATTTTTTGGTATTTTCTAAGCTAGACAGTGCTGAAACAGAGAGTTTTTTATTTTTAATAAATATAAAAATGAAATAAAATCAAAAACTAAAATTGTGGCGTTAAAGTACAAGCACACAGGAGCTTAAGTTTAAATTTTGAGAATTTTTCGAATTAAAAAGGGACTCCAAATAAATACTACAAGCAAGCAAAAAGTTCACAGCCAAGCAAGGATTATTTCGCAATTAGACAAAATTCCAGGGACAGGCTTGCAATTTTCGCACAAAAATTTGTACTGAATTAAATATATTCTGGACCAAAAAGTAATAGCACAAGTGGCACAAGTGGCAATGGCTTTAATGCAAATGTCACCAGGCCCACGTGAGTTTCACGCACGCCTGGGAGAGGCACGATTGCAATATCTCAAAAGCACAAGGGATAAAAGGTAAAATGCCCAAAAATTTATAACCGCTTAACAAAAACTGAGGACTGAATAAAAATGCCAAATAACCTGAGGGGGTGTCTGCAAAAACGCCAAGCATCAAGTGCAAAGCACGTGCCTGGCGGGGGCTATTTCGTAATATTCAAAAACCTAGGGACCTAATTATAAAGTTTACAAAAATATCAAAAGGGCAAATGAAAGATCATGCCTTTAATATAAAATACAAAAATGGGCGGGGCTTATCTTGCAAAATGCCCAGCCGAGGGCGGATCCGACGGTGGACGTGATTCCACTTAACACGTGTCCGCGCAGGGGGGCGTGATACCCCTTCGTGCAGCAGCGATCCAGATTAAAAGGGTCGATGAAGATCGGACGGTGCGCGGCTGCGAGATCCGACGGATGCTGCTGCTCGCCAAGAACGGCTGAAAGATCGACGGCGCGTAAGAGGGCTGGAAGAACAGGAGATGAACTCGCCCATGGCAAGTTAGGATCAGGTGGCGCGTGCTCCTCCGGCCTCCTCCAAGCACGCCGATGGTCTCTCCGTCTTCCTGCAGGTGTTCTCTGGCCGCCTGAAGCTTCAGAAGGTGGCGGTGGCCACCAGAGCTCGTAGGCGAAGGGGGAGGAGCTGGGGCTCCCAAAACACCTCCGGCGAACTCACAAAATAGCCCCAGGTGCTCGATATGCTCTGTTACCTGCACAAAAATGGTTAATATGGTCGGGGGCAAATTGCCCTGATCACGTAGCGAGAGAGAATGGAGGTCTATGGTAGTGTACGGTGTGAACGCGAGATCGGCCGGAGATGGCTCCGGCGAACAATCGATTGAGCGAATCGATCGACGATCAATGGTGAATAGGATGGCGTGATGAAGTTCTGATTATGAAGAATAAAACGAGCGAAGAAATGAAGGGGAAAGTTACCTCAAGGGGACATGACCCGAGGTGGAAATACCTCCACGGCGAGGTTCGCTGGAGGTGCGGAACACGCCTAGAACGGGGGGCTCTCCTCTGCTTGGACGGTTGCAACCCGATGCTGTCACCAACAGGTCTTCATGCGAGCCAAAAGGAGGGAGAGTTCTAGATGTTTTGCGGTTCAAAAATTGAATCAAAGTCAAGGGGTTCCTTTTATGTGGTTGATGGGGCAGCTCTAAGATCGAAATGCCAGGAGCGACGTGATGATCCATTGATCGAGATAGACCCCCGACGTGTATGACTGATGCTGGCGGAAGAAAAGCCTAGAAGAAAGTTATGCGAAATGATGCAAGACGGCTCCTCGAAAAAATATCGAACATGGTCAAAATCTGCAGGTCTGACAAGGCCCAGGTGTTTAGCAGAGAGTTGACCGAGGTCAACTCTCCAGCCCTCCTGGTTGGTCCACGTAGACCAACCAGGAAAAACTTGAGAAAAACATTTCTAAAATCAAAAGAAAATAGTAAACTATTTTATTTAATTATGGTTACAAAATAAAAATTGCTTATAATTTTATAAATTATTTTATGGTAATTTTTATTTATTTTTATTAGGTATATTTTTATAAGTTGCTTTTATAGCCCTATATAGGTATATTATCTATATATTTGACTATTTGATTTTTAATTTGTGATTTTAATTTTATTTTTTTTATTTCTTATTTTGTAAAATTATAAAGTACTTTTATACACATAAAGGTATTTTTATTTTATTTTTCTGATATGTTTTGTATATTTAATAAAATATAAATAGGTATTGTATAGGTATGGGTATAGGTAGTATACCTATGTATCAAATATGTAAGTATTTTATTTTAAGTATTATTTAGGTTTTTATTCCAATTTTAATGTACATAATTATTATAAGTAATATTTACATAATTATAAAAATATAAAAATACAAAAATAATGAATAAATAATAAAATGAATATTTTAATCTGTACAATTGTACAATGTGAGTCCAAAACTCAACTTTCAAATCGTAGCTCTGCCAAATACAAAACCACCGCCATTAAATAGCTTATTTTATTCTATATACAATTAAAGGTGAGTTTGCTGCATTTGGAGTTTTCATTGGTGAGATACAGGTCTGGGAAATTGGGATTCTGGATTTTTATTCAGACCATAACTTTTTATCTGTACATTATTTTTGAATGAAATCAATTTTGTATTTTTCTTTATAAAATTATCTACAACTTTCATGTACAAAGTTTCTTTATTTGATGTATAAAAAGTGGAACCAAAAATAGGTCCCAAAATGAATAAAGAATGAATAGAATAATATAGGTATTTGACCCTTATCTCCCCCTACTTTATTCCTTATCGACCTAGTCATCGAGATGCCTAGGTCTCGGGGTTTTGGGTCATAAAATATTTACAATATTTTATTCTTTTTCTTTTCTTTTATTTATTCTATAATTTTGGCTTTAATTACAGTATTTTACACATTAATTGAATGCACATGCATGAATGCTAAGGTGCTATATTTAAGGCTATTTATAGGCATTTGCTAGGGTTTTTGATGCCAAAATGATAGAATAAAGATGATGAAATGTGGATTCATCATCCCCCTATACTTTACCTTTGCTAGTCCCTAGCAAACACTTATGCAATAAGTGCAAAAAGAAAAAGAAAGAAAAGAAAAAGAAGAACTTGGATTTAGTTTAATTATCAAACTTGTCTTCACAAAATCAAAGTTTGGAGCTTAAGTCGGACCCTTGGAATTTTAGTGTGGGCGGAACCTTAGTGAGATCCGAGTTTGAAATCCAACAGTCCTTGAGAATCCCAAAACTCTGTCCAAGTCTCCTCAATAGCCAGGTCAGAAATACTTCAATTCATACGCAAACTCTTACGACTATGAATCTGACTCGCACAGTGTAAGTGATGGTGGCTTTCCCCAATTAGAATGGCAACGAAACTGACTTCTCCAGTACGACAACCCAATGATTCCCCAATCCAATAACTCCATCCTCGAGGAGCGGGGTATTCCCTTCTAAGTTCAAGTGGCAACCAGCTCAAGAGGAGGGGGGTGAAGAGAAGAATGGACGGTAGCTAGTTGATGAGCCGAAAATCGATGCGACTAAGGTAGAAAATAAATCACAATGTCGTTGTCCTTAATCAATCAATTTGGTCAACAGAAAAATATTTAAAACCACTCGGAAAAGATAGAAATCAAGGAAAATAAATGTAAGCGGTCTTTCACTATTCTTTTTACCTGGTATAGCGACCAGGGTCGAACACAAGGAGCACGATTTAAAAACTATGTAGTCAAATTTCAAAAGTTAAATTTTTAGTGGTTTTTGAATTTTTATTTTTTTTATTTTTAAAAGAAGCACAAATGAAGAAAAGTAACAAAACCAAAGAACCCACACTTTTTTGTATTTTGCAAATTTTTTTTAGTTTTGTAAATGAAAACTGCACAAAAATTGGTTCAAAAATAAAGCACAATAAAATACAGCTACAACAAATTTTGTTAAATTTTTAGGCAATTTTACAAATTTTTATGAATTTTTAAAGTTATGAAAAACAAAAAGATAATGTTTTTGAATTTTTAAAAAATATCAAATGACAATAAAATTTGATGAAAACTTTATACAATGAAAAACACAACAGCAGGAACATACATGAATTTTTGCAAAATTTTTGAACTCATAAAAACATTTATTCTATTCAAAGACAACAAGCAAAGAAGTTTGGAAGCACAGGGTTTAAAATGCAAATAAGTAAAGATTCTGCGTGAAAAGATAACAGTAATAAATTAAGAAAGAAATTCGCAAATTACCCAATTAATAAAAACAAATGTGCTGGCAGGGGTTGTTCTGCAATTTGAGAAACCTTCAGGGGTATTGCCGTAAATTTTCCAATTTTATAATCCAAATGCCCTAGGTTTCTTTTCAAACCATCGTTTCCTTCCAACCCAAAGGGGAGAGGGTACCGCCGCCGCCGCTGATGGAGATGGGAGGCTGAGCGACCTGCGCGGAGGTCGGCGCATCGCACGCACGTCAAGGAGAAAGCGGATATGGCGGAAGCGCAGAGATCTGGAGGTCCGCGAGGCAGGAGGGGGCCGCGGGGTCGCGTGGGAGTTGGAGGGGCTCGCACGGTGGGAGCACTTGTTGGCAGGGGGGACGCGGGCCTCCGCCGCAAGGCAGGAGGGCGGTGGACGGCCGCTGGAGGGCGGCGCCTGGGGGGGACGGCTGGAGGTATCGCGGCCACACGCCAGTAGTGGGCTGCAGGAGGATGGGATGGCCGCTGGAGGGCGGCGCCCGCTGGAGGGCGGCGCCTGCGGTGGTGCCGCGGGTGCGAGGACGGCGCCTGGGGGCCTGGTGTCGGGAAGCCGCGGCTGGGCGTGGGTGACTGGAGGATGGGATGGCCGCTGGAGGGCGGCGCCGCCGGGCTACGCGCGGGGAAGGGCGCCGGCGCGCGCGGGCTGGAAGAGGGGGCGCGGGGGTGACGACCCGCGCCTGTGCTTGCTTTTTTTTTGTTTTTTTATTTATTATTCTTAATCTGCAGGAAAAGTGTTAGAAAAAAATGTATATATATATATTTGTATTTTTTTTCTTGAACAGGAAATGTAAAGAGTAAGAAGAAGAGGGATTTTTATTTAGTTTCTTTTTATATTTTTTTAAACCTGCAAAACAAAGTTTAGAAATGATTGGCAAATATTTAGATTTGTTTTTATTTTTTTTCTTCCCGCAACACCAATGTTAGAGAGAAAAGAAAAATGTTTTTTTTATTTTTTATATGATCCTGCAATAACAAAGGTTAGAGACAAACAAAATTTATTATTATTATTTATTTATACACAAAGTCGGAGGTGTGGATGGGGATGGATCTCGGCGAGATGAGAGAACGGATCCGTGTCTCCGACCACCGTGCGTGGTCGGAGGTGTGTGGTTGCGTGAGATAGAACGTGAAGATGGAGGGATCGAGGCGTGAGATAAGAGATCGGTGTCGGGCGAAAAATATGTGGTGGAAATTTTGAGATTTTTAATTTCTAAAAATTAACTATGTTTACGAAGAAACTAAACCTATGATTTAACTATGGGAAAAAGACGGGAAATGAAAGTTGGATCTCACCTTGGAATGAGACACGCCGTGATGGCCTCGACGACGACCGAACGCTGTCACCGAATGGGTCGGAGGCTGGGCACCCTTCTGCAACAAGAAAGTCTCGGAGATCGGGCTCCTCTCTCCAAAGATTGATCAAGTTTGAATGAGGGAGGAGGAGCCCAATAAAAAAGGAAAGTATCTAAAAAAATGGAAGGTTATTATTGGGTGAATTAAAATAATTAATTAAATAAAATAAATAAATTAAATAATTATTTACAAAATTCGGAATAAATAAATCAAATAAATAATTGAATTAATTGAAAATCATTTCTCCACCATAATGGTGGCCATATAAGGTGTGTAGTCAAATCTACATATATGGTAGCTTATTAAGTCACATAAATCCACCAAATCAATTATTTAAATACAAATTTCGAAATTAAATAAAATAAATTAATTAATGTTAAGTAATTAATTTTTTGGTGTATTTTATAAATGGAAGTTAGTGGCATACATATATTATATACATATAATATAATGTACATAGGTGCAAATAAGGAAATAATTTTTATACAAGATTTTTTAATTAATTTTTTTTCTAATTTTTATTTTTATTGAAAACAATATTTATAATATATACATTAAGTAAAAATAAATATTAATAATTATATACACAAATATATGGGTAAACTGCACAATACACCTGATGAATCCACATTTCATCATCTTTATTCTATCATTTTGGCACCTAAAACCCTAGCAAATACCTGTAAATAGCATTAAAATCATCATCTTAGCATTCATGCATGTGCATCTAAACAGTGTGTAAATTACTGTAATTAAGGCCAAAATTATAGAATAAATAAAGAAAAGAAAAAGAATAAAATATTATAAATATTTTATGACCCGAAACCCCGAGACCTAGGCATCTTGATGAATAGGTCGACAAGGAATAAAGTAGGGGAAGATAAGGTCAAAAACACAGAGAAAATACCTATATTTTTATTCATTCTTTATTCATTTTGGGACCTATTTTTGGTTCCACTTTTTATACATCAAATAAAGAAACTTTGTACATGAAAGTTGTAGATAATATAATAAAGAAAAATACAAAATTGATTTCACAGAAAAATAATGTACAGATAAAAAGTTATGATCTGAATAAAAATCCAGAATCCCAACTTCTCAGACCCGTATCTCACAAACGACAACTCCAAATGTAGCAAACTCACCTTTAATTGTATATAGAATAAAATAATCTATCCAATGGCGGTGGTTTCGCATTTGGCGGAGCTACGGTTTGAAAGTTGACTTTTGGACCCCCATTGTATACTTGTACATATTAAAATATTCAATTTATTATTTATTTATTATTTGTATAATTTCATATTTTTATAATGTTGTAAATAATACTTATAATAATTATGTGTATTTAAATCAGAAGAAAAACATAAATAAAATACAAATAAAAATATTTGTATATAGTCAACACATTGGTACATTACCTATATATATACCTATACAAAACATACTTGTATTTTATTAAATATACAAAACATTTCAGAAAATTAAAATAAAAATATATTTGTATATATAAAAGTACTTTATAATTTTATAAATTCATGAATAAAAATAATAATACTAAAAATACCTAAATAAAAATATAACACCAAAATATATAGATATATACACAACAAAGGGTACAAATACAAACTTGTAAAAATACGTCTCATAAAAATAAATAAAAATCACAGAAAAATTCTTCATAAAATAATAAACATTTTCTATTTTATAACCTAAAATCAATAAATTCATTTACTATTTTATTTTGATTTTTCAAATAATTTCTACTCTGAATTTCCTGGTTGGTCCACGTGGACCAACCAGGCGCGGTCTAGAGTTGACCCCGGTCAACTCCCCGACCAAAGTCTGCCACCTCTGACGCCCGCGATTTCGCCCCATTTTCAAGAAATTCTCGCGCTCGATCCGCTTGTCCTCACGCCTTGATTCCTTCTCGGAAGTTCATCCCTGATCTCCACTCTCCCACGCCATGTCTTCGGATCCAGCCATATCCTCATGATGCGCGCGTGGAGCTCGCTTGAAGAAGACGCCATCGCCTCTTACTTAAACCACCCGCCGCCTTCGAGCCCAAGTTTGAACCCTCCTTAGCCTTTAATCCTCCTCCCTGTAGCGCTCTTTGTGTAGCCGGAGGTGACAGCTCCGCATTCACACCTTCAGGCGAGTCGAGGAGGCTCTGTAGCGGCTCCGCCACCTCCGCCGACCTCCGGTGTCGAGGTTCTTCTTCCTCAGGTCGTCCACCTTCGAGGTATCCCTTCTTTCCTTCCCTTATTATGTCATTTAACTCCCCGTAGCTTCAGCATCAAAACCCCCCCAAAAAAAATCTTAGCTTCCCGTCATTCGATCCATCTTCCATATCTCATCGCCGGAGCGCACCTCCGGCTGTCGTGCATCCACCTTCCACCGATCATTTCCGACGTCCACCGCACCTCCGCGGGGTCCAGGCAGTTTGCCCTGGACCCTCTCACCCCTTTTTGCAGGTACCTGGAGCATCACAGCGCCTGGGGGCTCGGATTCGACCTCCGTCGGAGATACCTGGAGCTTCGAGCTCCGCCGCCTTCGCAGCAGCACCTAAGAACTTCTCCGGCGATTTTGAGAGCCCCAGACGCCAGAGCATCACCTCAGGAGTCTCCCGGACCTTCTTGGAGCGGCCCAGACCACCGGAGGCGCGTCAGCTCGCCGGAGGAACTTCGCCGCAACGGAGTTCTTCCCTGTTCTTCCTCCGTGTGTCTCCACCGTCCGATCCTCGGCCCGCTCCAGACCAAGCCGCAGCCGTCAGATCTTGGCACGCTCCCACCGTCGATCTCTTCGCCAGATCTGATCCCAGCCGCTGATCGCCGAACCGTCATCGCGCGTTGTGCGTGCGCCACGTGGATAAGAGAGCGGCTATTCACCGTTCGATCATGCACGAGGAGATAAGGCGTGGGTATTTTGCACTCTTCCCCTCGCCAGATTTTGTAATTTTTATTTGGTCCAAGAATTTTAAGCTGTAGTTTAAATATTTTTGTAAGATTTGCAATTAGACCCCTGTAGTTTTTGTATTTGCACTCAGGTCCAATCCACGTCACCTCACGTGCCCGTGCGCGTGAGGGGGCTGGGTATTTTGCAGGGACCCCCCTGGGGTTTATTTATTTCGCTTAAGTCCATGAATGTTTACTTTAAGTTGTAATATTTTGAAGAAATTGCATTGAGCCCCCTGGACTTTGTAGTATTGCAAAAGTACCCTTCCCAGGCGCGTGCAAGTCACGCGCCCTGGTGGGTAAATTGCCCAGATACCCTTGCGGGTTTAGTTAATTGTTTTTAATCCTTGAAATGCAAGTTTCAGAGTAGTACTTTTGTGGAAAATTGCATGTAGGCCCCTGGATGTTTGATATATTGCATATATGCCCCTGCCAGGACTGTTTAATGTTTGGATGTTTGCTCTAATTATTTAGCCTATCATTTTAACTCCAAAAATTCCACAAAAATAGGGTTAAGTGTCTGGACACGTGTACTTTGACGCCATCATTTTAGTTTTTGATTTTATTTTATTTTCATATTTATTAAAAATCAAAAACATGCTTTTTGTGTACTGTCTAGTTTAGAAAATACCAAAAAAATATTAAAACACCTCCAAAAATTCCAAAAAATTCACCTAGTGTCTGTTTTATCCTACTTTAGTGTCAGTCCAAAAATTATTAAAAATCTCAAAAGAAAAACACTAAAAATCTAAAAAAACTTAAAAACTTCAAAAAATTTTATAAAATAGTAGAAAAATCCAAAAAATACAAACTCAGCTTCTGTTTGTCCCTTATTTTGTTCTTTTCATTAGAAAAATAGTGTGAAACATTTTGAGTACTGGTTGCTATTTTTAAATTGCATCTTATTCACAGCCAGCCCTATTTCCACTGTTTTCTCTTATTTCAGTATTTAAAAAATATCAAAAACACCTAGAAAAACCCCCAAAAATCACAAAAACAGTAGAAAATTATTAAAATACCAAAAACATTTTATTTCTGAATTTTTGAGTATTTTTGTGCCTTTTTATAGATATTTTAGCTTGCCTTTTATTATATTGCCTCTACTTTCCAATATTGAAAAAGAAATAAAAAAAATATATAAAATATAAAATATAAAAATCAGAAAATTAAAAATCAAAATACAAAATTAAAAATTAAATAAAAAAAAATTAAAAAAATTAAAAATTAAAAACCCACAAAAATTCATTTGCTTGTTTGCTTAGTGTAGACACTCCACACATCACACACACACTTTAGCATTTTTGCTTGAACTACCCTGCTTGTTCCCTGTGTTCGAACTCTCTACATACTTGCACCTATACATCTTTTATGTAGAGTTAAAAATAAAATTTAACTCCACAGTAGTCTAATTTATTGATCTTAGTGTGGGTTAATTGTTGATTAGACTCGGATTTTGATTGGTCGACACTTCGACTGAGTTCACGCTTTGTGTTGAACTTAAGACCGTCGATTTCCGCGTTTATCAAATGGCGCCGTTGCCGGGGAGCAACAGCGAGTAGTTCACATTTTTGTTTGATTGTGTGATTGTTTACCATAGCATTTTCCTTCTCTTACATTTTGATATATATCTTGTTGAGCTATCTGACCACTCTTCTTTGTCTTCTTGCGAGGGGACCGCGGAGCGAGGCGGATTGCCTAGGTGAACCGACACATCCTTGGGAAGCGGAGCCGGCTATTCTTAGCCAAGCTGGCAGGAGAGAGCAAGGAGTGAGAGAGAGAGTGATTAGATTAGTTTTCATTTATTTTGTGAGAGAGTGATTCATTTAATTTGTAATAATACAGGTACACTTGGACTTGGACACTTAGACATTCGGGCCTAATTTCCGGGTGTTTGTTCACCCGGGGGCTCACCGCGGATTTCATCGAGTTTTTACCGCTGTCATTTTCCGGTTTTGTTATCATTTTTCACTTTCTTTTGTGGATTGAGCTCTTAGTTCTAGGTTCTGCTTGACTCGATTAGAATAGGTCCAAACACCTAATTATCTTTGCATGCTCCTATAGATTCGTATTTGGGCTTAGAATAATCAAGCAGTTAGCTAGTAGCTTCCAAATCCACGTGCCGCGAGCTCACACCCGAACAAGCGCTTTCTCCTACCCCAAATGTGTTGGGCAGAGGAGGGGTGAGCCTAGACCGGACACTCGGATTAGGAGTTACTAGATAGCTTGTGGTTCTTCACGCTAGCAGTTGCCTGTTCTAGGACGATTTCCGCTTGCATTTCGCCATATAGCATAGGTTTAAAAATTCTGCTTTGCATCCCGCATGGAGAGAGCTGGGATTCGCTGTAAGTCCTCTTACTTTGCACGCATCATTTAGGCACAAAGGTGAGATTTCCACCTTGGTGTCGACTTGCACGGCTTTTCCGACTCTATTCTCCCTCTATTTTTGGAACAAAGTAGGATAAAGGAAAAATACAAAAACCGTTAGGCGCTTGTTTGAATTTACTCAAAAGAAGCGATAACACCAAAAAAAATTAAAAAAGGGACTGCTAAAGAAAACTTGACCAAAATAAAATCGGTAATTGGATTCATTGCTTGGGGAGAGTAACACCCTCACTTTCATCACTCTTTATTCTTCTATTTTAGCTACAAAAACCTTTGCAAATACATGTAGATATGTGTAAATACAAATAAATACCAAAAGCATGCATTGTGTAAAAATCTATAATTAGCATGTTTTTGTGCACAAAATAAAAGAATAAAGAGCAAAAAGAAAAAGAGGGAAATATTTAGAATAAATATTGAGCAACCTAACCCAAGGGAGGGCTCAGCATGGGCCTGACCGCATAAAAACCAAGTAGAGGGAGATAGGAGCTCATGTGTATATACTTTTGTAAATAAATAAAACTATATATTTTCCTCACCCAAAAATATGTTTGTCCATATTGTGTGTATACTTTATTAAAAACAAAATAAAAAGATAAAAAAATCAAAAAGTCAAAAATACCCTTCTTTCACCATGTGTATAAACCACACCATTGTATTTATTTAACTTTGTAAATAAATTCAAGTATTTTCTAAAATTTTTGTAAATATTCTATGTTACATATTGTAAATAAAATAAATAACAAAAAAACAAAACAAAAATCAAATAAAAATTACAAAATTGAAAATACAAAAATACATTGTATAAATACCATGTATATAAATGTATTCATTTATGTATTTCACCCTTGTATATAAGTGATAAAAATAAAATAAAAATATTCTTTTATTCCATATTTCATGTTGTAAATAAATAAAATACAAAATGAGCATAAAAATACATAAAAATAACAAATAAAAAATCAAAAATAAAAATCCATATAGTGTACATATACCTATATATAGAGCTACCCTATTTTTATTTCCAAAAATTAATTAAAAATCACCAAAAAATAGAAAAAAATAAAAGAAAAATATTTCATGTTTTGAGTTTTCTTTAATTCGACCTATTTCTACCCTAAAATAAATAAACAAAATTCGCACACACGTGGCAGCGTCTGACTGGTCCACGGGGGAATGTTGACCCCGGTCAACTCCCCCGCGACCTCCTTCCTTTTCTGGAAGTCGCGCGCCGCGCCTTCTTCTCCGATTTTCCCACGCGCATCCAGGCTGTCTCCCACGCATCCCCCGCGCCCGGATTCTTCGCCGTTCATCCCTCTCCCTCGCCGGATCTTCCGCCATCAAATCCACGCCTTCTATAGCTGTCGCCCCTCAACCCTAAACGCCCCGGTCACCCTATATAACCATCATCTCCGCCGCCTCCGCGCCGCATCTTTGGACCATCTCCTTCTTCCCCGTGACCTCCATTGGCATCGCAAGAGTGACAGCGAGCGTTCGCCTTTGTTGCAGTGAGGCGAGGAGGCGATTCCATCGATCCGGCGTATCTTCGCCGCCTTGCTCCGCCGCCGGCGTTGAGCATCGAGCTTCAGGCCTTGACGCCCTTCGAAGCTACGACCAGGAGCAAGATCAGCTCCAGCACAGTCTACTGCATCCATCAGGTAGCCGATTAGATCTCCCATTTAGCGTAATTTCCGATTTCGCCCAATTCACATCTCCGACGCATATCTCCGATTCCGATCACCTCGCGTAACCTCTCGATCATCCGACCCGACTATCACCTTCACCGTGTCCCCACGCACCTTCTACGCCCGCTCATTCAACCCAGATCGCACAGGATCTGGGATTCGAGTTCCATCGCCTCCGCCTCGCCGGAGCTCGTTCGCCACGCCGCACCGTCCACCTTCACCCCGCCTTCTTGGGTCGAGGCATTTTGCCCTCGACCCGCGAAGCTTCTTGACTACGTTGCAGGTCCAAAGGGAGGCGTCTGAGGCTTCCCAACTTCAAGCCAGGAGCTTCTTCTCCGCCGGCCTTGCTCGAGCTCCTCGGAGCTTGGTTTGACCATCGGAGACCAGTAGCAGCTGCGCAACTTCACGCCGGAGCTTCTCCGAACTTCAGGCGCAGCAGAGGAGGGCGGATACACCTTCACGAGGCCGGCGAAGTTCGCCGGCCACCTGTTCTTCGAGGACCCTCCATCGCCGTCAGATCAACCTCACCTCTCCAGATCAGATCTTGGCCGTCCGATCGAGGAGCTGCTTCCACCGTCCGATCAGAGGAGATGCCATCTGGAGCGCCCACCAGCCGCAGCCGTTCGATCTACACGTGGCGCGCATCCAACGCTTCATTAATAAAGGGGTAAATATCATAGGACCCCCTCGTAGTTTGTCATTTTCATTTTAGTCCTGTAATTTTTAATTCGAGTTGTTTATTTTCTGGGTTATTTGCATCAAGGACCTCGTACTTATTTTATTTGCACTTATACCCCCGCCTGTTGTGAACCACGTGCGTCGTCACGTGTTATTCTGGGTTATTTGCAATATATGCCCTGTTGTTCTGGATGTTATTTATTGAATGAAAAGTTTTGTTTATTTGCATATATACCCCTGTGAGCATTGATTTTGCACATGTGCGAATTATTTTGGGTAAATTGCATATAAGCCCCTGGACTTTTGGTACTTGTTACCAATAAGCCCTCGGAACTTATTTCTATTACCATTTGGTCCCTGTGTGCCCCAGACACGTGCTTGGCACGTGACTTCTTGGGTATTTTGCACCAGGACCCCAGAACTTTTGGGTATTTGCACTTAGGTCCCTGTGCACAGTGCCCCACCTTTATTTTTGAATAAAATATCAAACGACCTCCAAATCCAATGAAATTTTGACACATGGCTCCTGCCATGGTGTAGGAATTTCTATGATTTTTGGGGACATTTTTTATTCCATTTATTATTTTTAAAAATTCAAAAACCCATATTTTCGCCACTGTTTGACTTTAAAAATACCAAAAAAATATAAAAACATCTCTAAAAATTCTAAAAAAATTAGGTACTGTTTCTTGCTTGTTGATTGATTTTCTAGCCAATTTTGGCTACTTTTCATCACTTAAAAACCCTAAAAATTGAAAAACCCCTAAAAACTCATAAAAATTGTAGTAAATAAATTAAAAATCCAAAAACAATAATTAGGGTGCCTAAATTTTCCTTATTCTTTCTAGATTATAGGAAAATTACCTTTAGGGCTTTTTGAGATCCAAAATTATTTTATTTTTGGGTCTTAAGCCTTGATGGACAGTACCCTTTGTTTTTCGCATTGTTTGATTTTTAATAAATAATTTGCTCATTAGAAAAATCCCAAAAATTCACCAAAAACAGTAAAAAAACATTTAAAACATAAAAACCAATTTTCTGGAATTTTTGCATCATTTTTGGTGTGTTGAATAATTTGTACAAGTGTGTTTGGTTTTGACCTTGCTTATTTTCTTTACATTTTGAAAATATAAAAAAAATCATAAAAAAAAATCATTAAAAACCACAAAAATATGTTCTCTGATTTTATTTCAAATTGACTACATCGTAGGCCGCAAGGCCAATCTGTGCTCCTTGTGTTCGACCCTGGGTGCTATACCAGGTAAATATCATAGCAGGACCACTTCTCTGTGTTTTATTGATTTATCTTCATTTGTGGTTCATAATTCTTCTTGATTGACGCATTCGAGTGACTGAGGTCGCAACGACCTGTTTTTAGACCTTTTACCTCAGTCGCATCGGTTTTTGTGTAATCAGAATGGCGCCGTTGCCGGGGAGCACGGCTTTGTAGTCATTTTTCCATATTGTCTCTTTTAATTATAACTGTTTCTGACACTCTCTTTTTCTAATTTTTGTGCGAGGTACTGCGTGGAGAACTTGGAGTACACTTTTTGAGGACCCGTACGGGAAGAAGAGCAGGAAGAGAGAGGAGAAGAAATTTTATATTCTGAGAGAGAGAGAGAGAACAATTATTTCTTGTAATAATTTAGGACTATTGGACTCTGTGGACACTTGAACATTATTCGGGTCTGTTTCGCCGAGCACCGGTGTGCTCGGGGGACCCATTTGGTTTTTCGCGGCTTTTATCGTGGTTTTCATAGCTAGCTGCCTTTTCCGGTGTTTCTCGCGGTTTTAGCCCCTAGACATAGGAATTTTGATTGATTGTGACGTAAATTTTTAAGGCCCAACACCTAATAGAATATTTGTTCCTATAGAACGTAATTGGACCTTAATAAAATTCACTGAAAAAGTTAGTTTAATTGGATTTGAGACCACGTGCCGTGAGGAGTCACATACAGCGCTGGCAGGACCCATTGTGGTGGGCACCGAGTGACTCCCAAGATCGGACTCCGGACTCGATTCGGTTAGCTAACTATTGTTCTTCACGATCAATAGAAGTTGCTCATCTAGGACTCGGTTTTTCCCGTTGCACCATTTAGGTAGTTTTATTCTGTCTTTAAATTCTGCGCGGATCACTTGCATGTAGAGTGCTGGAGACAAGGTACGCATTTCTTTCTCTGCATGCATCATTGATTTCTTCGCGCATCGGCTTTTTCGTCTTCTCCCTCTGTTTTTGGCTTAATTATCAAGAGAAACGGAAAAGTCGTTAGGCCGCCTGTATTTATTTTGAAAAATTAATTAAAAAGAAAAACAAAAAAATTGGGACTGGATAACATTATTGACCCTAAAAGACACTCACATTAAAAATTTGTCTTGGGGAGAGCAACCCCCTCCTTGTATGGTTTGATTGTGCGAGAGAGTGACCCGAACACTAGGTAAAGCCCTCCGGTACTCATCTCGACTGATTACCGACTCTTCTGTGCGGGACAGTCGGTTGAGAGAGTATCGGGTATCCCAGCAGGTCACGTAATCGCTTTGATATTTCGATTGTTCACCAAAAATAAAAATTGACAAGATAAATTGACCGATCTTTCACGGTCTTCAGATTGTGTTGCGTTGGTGAACCGGGGGTTTGCTTGTGATTATATTTTCTCCAGATCCCATCCGCCCAACTCGCCAAGATCAAGATGATGGGTAGACGATCTCTTAGGCAGCCTCTGGCTGCACCGCTTTCAGGCGCGTCTACTCCATCATCTAGGTTGGCCCGTGAGAGTCGAGACCAGCTCTCCGGGCCCGAGTTCGATTCCACCCTGTTCCCCCTCGATCCCCTTTCTTCTGCTACCGAGAGACATGAGCCCGAGGAAAGACGAATTAATTTGACAGAACCTGAGTTGGGCTCATCTGATTTTGCAGACATCCCTATGGCTGGAGCCGGCAGTTCAGACGATCGCCAGCCCGAACATTTTGTCTTAGACCAGGGAGCGATTAACTCCACCCTGATCGCGTCATTAGAGACAGTTCAGCAACAGTTACGCGATCAGGGGGCATTCATGATCGAGATGAGAAGGGAGATGGAGAGACTCCGAAGAGAGCGAGACGAGCCAAGCGAGCCGGAGGACATTCCTGACGCTGATGCAGAGGCAGCCGCCGCAGCAGCAGCTGCCGCAGCAGCGGCAGCTGCCGCCGCAGCAAGACCGATGCGGGAGCTTCACAACCCCGGATCTACACTGATGCACCAATGGGTGGTGATACCTGCTATCGTGGGGGATTTCAAGTTCCCTCCGAATACCCTGCAGATGCTTCCTCATTTTCACGGACTCGCCACTGAGGAACCCCACCTCCATCTCCAGGAGTTTCTGATGATCTGTAGCACTGTCCACGACCGTCGTGTGGACCAAGATACGATTCGGATGATGGCCTTCCCTTTTTCACTGGCAGATAGAGCAGCCGCCTGGCTGAAACATTTAGGGAAGTTTGTGTACACCTGGGAGCAGCTCCGCACTGAGTACTTGAACAAGTACTATCCACTCGGGCGGACGAATGCAGCAAGGTCCCTGATCAACAACTTCTCCATGCTCCCTAACGAGCAATTTCACGAGGCATGGGAGAGGTTCAGAGAGCTTCTGGATAGATGCCCACACCACGACATTTCGAAGCCGAACCTAGTTCAAAGCTTCTTTAGTGGGCTGACACCAGAACTTCAGGGTCTGGTGAATGCTTCTTGCGGCGGGTCCTACTTTGCCAAGGACCACAACCAAGTCTGGGCCATCTATGAGGAGATGTCAGAGAATTACATGGTGATGTCCCAGACTCGGTTGTACACACAGAGATCTCAGCAGCCGCCAGGACCCGTGCAGTACCAGCGGATAGCACGGGTTGATGCAGGTCCATCCAGTTCATCCTCAGTTGCAGCCGCACAGGCAGAGTCGGCCGCTGCGGACATGGGGATTATCAGCGAGAAGTTGGACCGCATGGAAATCATAGAGAAGAAGCAGTGCCAGGGCATAACTCAGATGGAAGAAATGGCACAAACTCTGAGCGACATGAAGACCCAGCTCTTGTGTCTTCAGGAGGCACAGACGGCTCCTCAGCCCCGTCTTCTGTCGCGAGGCGATTCCGGCGGCAGCCGCAGCTCGTCCCAGCGCTCCAGCTCCTTGCAGCAGCCTAGACAAGTTCACCTTGTACAGGCGGAGCCGTACCAGCAGCAGCAACCCTCCTACCAGTCACCACCGTCTCCAGACTTACAGATGGTGGTATATCAGCCGGATCAGCCTCTGGATGTACTCCCACCAGCCCCTTATGATGCAGAGCCGTTGATGGACGTCAACGGGATTTGGTATGACCGACCTCAACCTGGAATCCGACGAGACCATCCCGGATTCAGGTGGGGGAGTGGGGGTAACCAACCCCACCAGCAGCCAGCCGGTCAGGGTGGGCAGTACTCTCAGCAGAGAGATCACCAGCAGCAGCCCCCAGCCTACCAGTCACACCAGCCATCATCCTTCGTACCTCGTCCCTACCAGCAGCAGGGACAGAATTGGAGACGTGAGCAGCAGGCTCACCAGCAGCAGCATCCTTCCTCTTACCCCTCTCAGCCGCAGCAGCACCAGGTCCAGCAGCCTCATTACCAGAGAGGCAACCCGTCGGGCTCCCATGAGAGCCCTGCCATGGATGATCTAGCCCGCCTCTTCACAGAGCAGCAGGCTACATTTAGACGGGAGATGGACGAGTTCCGCCATGAGATGCGGGACCTGATGAGAGGGAAGGCCGCCATCCCTGCACAGATCGAGCCTAATCCGAATAACTTGAAGAGGAAATCTGAGCAGGTAGTTCACACTGAGCATACCACTTCTAGTGACTCATTTGATGTTATCTCGTCGGATCTATTTGATGCTGATTTTGTTACACTTAGGAGCGGTAGAAGACCAGCAGGCGACGCCTCATCTGAGCGACAGCGCGAGGAACCATCTAGAGCGCCAGATGAGGGAGAGGAGAGCGGTACTGAAGCCGCACATGATGATAACGGTGGTACTGATGCCACCCGAGATGCTGATTCCACCCGCGGTACTGAAGCCGCAAGACGTCTAGTTGTAGAGCCAACTAGAGGTGGTACTGATGCCACCAACATTTATTCTGATAGAAATGTTGTCTTTCCTCGCATAAATGTATCTCAGAACTCTGATTTGAATAAAGGAAAGGGTTTAGTTTATTCTGATCCCACTATGGTGAATGATGTTTGTGAGGATCCGGTCATCGAACCGTCTAGGCCTATTCCTAGTCCTTCATCCGAGAAGGACCCTGTGATCCCCTTTCCTAGAGCCCTTGAGTTGGGGAAGGGGAAGAAAAAAGAAAAAGACCCAAAAAAGAGAGAGCAGGAGGAGTTCAGCCAGAGCATGATAGACCGATTTCACATCCAGCTGACCCTCAATGAGGCTTTGCAGCACATTCCTCTTCTTCAGCGATCCTTGAGAGACAAGACCACAGTCAGGAGGAAGAAGAGGAGCAAGACCGCAGAGATTCATGTGTTGACAAAAGCCACGTGTTACGCGATCCAGAACCATCTGCCGACAAAGAGGCCAGATCTAGGGGCCCCGTATGTCAGATGTCAGATTAGTGAGCAGAGGTTCGACCGTACTCTCTTAGATAGCGGATCGTCGATCAACCTTCTTCCGGCAGCCCTTCTCGACCACTTAGAGTTGGGCACTCTTAGACAGAGCAGGACATACCTTCAGTTTGCTGATCGGTCTGTCAAGAGGCCAAAGGGGTTAGTGCGAGACGTTGTCGTCACGATTCAGGGTTTGCAATTCCCCGTGGACTTCGTAGTGCTGGACATGGAGACCCCTGACTCGTTGACCGATTCCCCCATCATCCTCGGTCGCCCGTTCTTGGCCACAGCCAAGGCAGTGACTGATCATGATAGCGGGAAGGTGTACTTTCGCATCCAGGGCGAGAGTATACAAATAGAGACGGTTAAGGACCACAGAGCCAGATCCAGATCCCGCTCACATGGCAGTACAGATTCAGAGCAGCTGACAGACACAGAGCCAGACATCCACCAGGACTGTGATTTTGCGATCACAGATGATGAGGCAGCTTGGGCAGATCCTGCAGCACAGACCATCCTCTCATATTCAGATACAGCTGATGCAGAGATGATAGCAGAGGATAGTCTGGAGAGCACAGCCCTGGTACAGGATACTTTTGAGTCAGCAGAGTCGGACCTTGATCGCGACACAATCTCCAGAGAAGGTGGTACTGAGGCCACCCTGCTCTATGGTGGTTCTGATGCCACCTTGTCATCCGGTGGTACTGATGCCACCGAGTCTGATATAGATCCCTCGGATTCAGAGTCTGATTGGGCAGATTGTAATGATCAGATGCCAGATCTGGATCCACCTGAGCCTATAGATGAGGAGGAGGTAGAGGCAGAGCAGAACAGAGACAATGCAGAGGACCCGCCTTCTCCAGATCCAGTTTGTGAGAGTTCGTTATCATTCTCCCAGGCAAATTTGGCAGAATTATCCGCATACACACATCTTCTTCAGAAGCCAGATTTGCCAGCACCCAGCTGTCCAGAGCTAAAGCCGCTCCCTACTTCGTTGAAGTATAGATTCCTTGCGGGAGAGTCTGAGATGTACCCAGTCATCATCTCTGCCGATCTGACTGGAGAACAAGAATCCCGTCTGATGGAGGTTCTTGAAAAGAACCGCAAGGCAATTGGATGGAGCGTAGCAGATCTCCATGGGATTAGTCCCTTGTTGTGCTCCCACCATATCTATCTCGAGGAAGGGGCAAAGCCATCGCGTGAGTTCCAGCGGCGACTGAACCCCAACCTAAGAGAGGTTGTTATGAAGGAAATATCAAAATGGTGGAGTGCAGATTTTATTTATCCCATTTCCGACTCCAAGTGGGTTAGCCCCTTGCATGTGGTGCCCAAGAAAACGGGCATCACGACTGTGATTAGTGAGTCGGGAGAGGAGATTGCTACACGAGTACCTACCTCTTGGCGGGTCTGCGTTGACTACAGGAGACTCAACCAGGCCACCAAGAAGGACCATTTCCCCCTGCCTTTTATTGATCAAATCATAGAGAGACTGGCAGGGAAGAGCCATTACTGCTTCCTGGATGGGTACTCGGGCTACAACCAGGTAGCCATCGCTCCTGAGGATCAGGAGAAGACCACCTTTACCTGTCCCTTCGGTACCTACGCTTTTCGACGCATGCCATTCGGGCTATGTAACGCCCCTGCGACTTTTCAGAGATGCATGCTGTCAATATTTTCGGACATGGTAGGGGAGTGTTTGGAGGTATTCATGGACGACTTCTCGGTTTACGGCGACGGATTCGATTCCTGTCTTGACTGCCTAGACCGAGTGCTCCAGCGATGTATTGCTACCCGCTTGGTGCTGTCTTGGGAGAAGAGTCACTTCATGGTGACTCAAGGGACGGTGCTTGGCCACATCATCTCCAACAGAGGCATGGAGGTTGATCCGGCCAAGGTCGATGTCATTAGGAAACTCACACCGCCGTCCAATCTGAAGCAGTTACGGTCATTTCTGGGGCACGTTGGTTTTTATAGGAGATTCATTCATGATTTCAGCAAGATTGCCCGACCGTTGACTGACCTCTTGACGAAAGACACCGAGTTCTTTGTCGATGACAAGTGTCTTTCGTCGTTTGAAACTCTCCAGCAATGTGTTATTGAGGCTCCTGTCCTTCAGCCACCCGATTGGTCTCTCCCGTTCGAGATCATGACGGACGCCTCCGATTTTGCCGTAGGGGCCGTGCTAGGACAGAGGAGGGACGGAGTTCCATTCGCTATTCACTACGCTAGCCGCACATTGGATTCCGCCCAGCGGAATTATACGGTCACAGAGAAGGAGATGCTAGCAGTAGTGTTTGCCCTAGATAAATTCAGATCATATATCATTGGATCAAGAGTGACTTTGTATACTGACCACACCGCCATCAGGTACCTCATGTCAAAGAAGGATGCCAAGGCCAGACTTACTAGATGGATCCTTCTACTCCAGGAGTTCGACATTGAGATCAAGGATAAACCTGGAGTCAAGAATGTGGTGGCGGACCATTTATCCCGATTAGAGCAGCCTGAGGATTCTGAGCAGATTGATCCCATTTGTGATACCTTCCCAGACGAGGCGATCCTTGCTATCGCCTCACTCCCGTGGTATGCCAATATTGTGAACTTTCTCGTTGCTGGGAAAGTCCCACAAGATTGGCCCAAGCAGAAGATTGAGACCTTCCTTGCGAAGGCCAAGTCCTACCACTGGGAGGATCCCATCCTTTACCACGAAGGAGGGGATAGCATCTGGCGTCGATGTATTCCTCAGGAGGAACATCATAGTGTCCTCACTTACTGCCACAAGCTTGAGGCAGGAGGACATCATTCTGGGAGGAGAACGGCACAGAAAGTGCTCCAATCCGGCTTGTGGTGGCCTACACTCTTCAAGGACTCTGATGAGTTCGTGAAGAGGTGTACTGACTGTCAGAGAATGGGCACTTGTGGACAACGTGATATGATGCCGATGCAGCCCATTCATTTCTGTGAGGTTTTTGACGCATGGGGCATCGATTTCATGGGTCCATTCCCTAAGAGTCAGGGATTTGAGTACATTCTGTTGGCCGTAGATTATGTTAGTCGTTGGGTTGAGGCTATCCCCGCCCGAGCCGCTGATGCAAAAACAGTTTGCAGATTTCTGAAGAAGCACATCATCATGCGGTTTGGGGTTCCACGAGTTCTTATTTCTGATGGGGGGTCTCACTTCATCAACGATCAGGTGAAGGCACTTGCTACCGAGTTCGGCATAGACCATCGTGTTGCCACACCATACCATCCACAGACGAATGGTCTAGCTGAGGTGTCGAATAGGGAGATCAAGAATATTTTGCAGAAAGTCGTCCGCCCTGACCGAAAGAATTGGTCACAGCTTTTGGACTCGGTCTTGTGGGCATATCGGACGTCTTTCAAGACTCCATTGGGTACATCTCCCTTTCGCCTCGTTTATGGCAAGCCATGCCATCTACCTGTTGAGCTGAGGCACAAGTCACTTTGGGCAGTTACAGACATAATGATGGATCCAGATGGTATAGGAGAACAGAGGAGGGCAGAGTTAGCCGCCTTGGAAGAACTTAGAGATGCAGCTTTCTCAAACAGCATACATTATAAGGAGAAAGTCAAAGAGTGGCATGATTCTCATATCAGCCACAAGCATTTTGAGATTGGACAGAAAGTATGGCTGTTTGATGCAAGGCTTAGATTATTTCCAGGGAAGCTACAGAGCAAATGGAAAGGACCCTATTTGGTCAGAAAGGTACACGATAACGGTAGCATTGATATATCTGAGTTATCTTCTGAGAGTACCTTCCGAGTGAACGGCCAGCGGCTCAAACCATTTCTAGATCATGAGCCGCGGGACGTTATTATTGCCGCTATTCATTTTGCGTGAGATGTGGTCTTTTGACTCACATCTTTTACATCTCGCGCCCGATTTTCACTGCTCCTCCGCCTGTATAGATCCAGTTGTCCATATCATTCTATTCTTTAGTCCCACACCCCGTCTCACATCTTATGATTATGCTATACTTAGGGTGTACTTTACCCTAAGTATTGGGGGGATGTCGGACCTGTGAGTATTCTTTTCATTCTTTCTGCTCTTGTTTTTGCTGCCTATACTTAGGGATATTTTACCCTAAGTATAGGGGGGGCAGATTCTGTATATTCTTCACTCGGCTTTCCCTTCATGTACAGCTTTCTATACTTAGGATTAGTTAATCCTAAGTATAGGGGGAGACCACCGAGTTCCTCTCATTCTATTCATTTATTCGTTCCTGTACTTAGCCATTCCTTTTCACTTCCCTTTTACTAAGCACGAGTTATGTCTTCTCCATCGCTCTTGATCACTCTGAGGACATCGTTCGAGCTTAGTATAGGGGGGTGTATATATTTCATATATACTTTAGCCATAACTCGTACTTTGTGTGAGTGTGTTAATAAAATGGCTAAAAATTCACAATTTTTTTAAAATTTTTAATACACACAAACATTCTTTTATTTGCACATAAATAGCTAGTGTACAAAGTATTTTTGTAAAAATGTTTTCAAAATCTTTTGTGTAAAGCTTGTGTAAAATATTTTGTATCAAAATTATGTATATAGTACAAAATTTTTTTTCCAAAATGTTTTGAAAATCAAAAGTTTGCAAAAATCTTGTGTAAATGTTTGTAAATATCTTTTTGCAAAACTTGCACTTCATGCATCATTCATTCATGATTTCAAAACATTTTCAAAAATTTTGCATGATTGTAAAATATTTGTAAATAGCATTTTGTGTACATATATGTTTATAGCTTTTCCTGGATGAGAGTTGACATTTAAACTAAGCCTGGAATTAAATTGAGAAATGGAGCTTGAATAAGATCTTAATCCACCTAACTTTAAGAGGAACCTTGTAGGACTTAGGGTTAAGGCTTTTCAGGTCCATAAGGACTTAATTCTTTGAGTCCACTAGGCTATGAGCATATGTCATCTTGATAAGCCTAAGTAGAGCACTTAACAACACACGCATGACTCTCAGAGACAATGGCTTGACTTGCACCTGCACTTTACACATGGCTCTCCACGGATGAGGTAGTGAGGAGGCAGTTTCCTTTGGCTTGGGGTAGCATATGAGGGTAGTACTTCTAGGCGGAACCTCTCTTCTTCTTATAGTGAAGGAAGTGCACCTCAACTTGGTCTAGTGGTGTTGAAAGCTAAAGACAGAAGCTGTGGGTTGCAATAAAGCTTCAAAAGAGGGATAGTCTACTGGCTCAAGAGGAAAATTTCTTATATATGCTGCACCATGTAGATATGTTGTACAGAAGTACTTGAAAAAAAAAAGTGCAAAATGCAAAAAGAACTCCAAAAAAAAAAAAGTGGTGGGTCGGATTGAAAATGTAATAACCCCACCGGAGTATAAAGCAAAAGCTTATGGAATCCATGTTACATCTCATGAAGCTTGCAGCGGGAGACTTAGCTACACTGGCTAAGCTTCCAAAACTCTATACTTCTACCCCCTCTTCTTGAGCCGGTTGCACTTGAACTTAGAAGGGAATACCCCGCTTCTCGAGGAAAGAGTTGCTAGACCGAGGCATTAGAGTTACCAGGTTGAGGGAGGTTGTTTCTTTGTTACTTCTAAGGTGGGGAGCCACATATCACTTACACCGCAAGGAAAAGATTCATGGTCATTAGAGTTTGTGTATGTAGACTTGCTCTGATCTGGTTTATTGAGGAGTCTTGCCCATAGATTGGTGGAACTTAGAGGCTGTTAAGTTTTAAGCTTAAGTCCAAATAAGGTTCCGACACACTGATAATCTAAAGATCTAATCGAGCTCCATATTTCAAGTTGATAAAAGGCAAGTTTAATAATTAGCTTTGATCCATGTACATTCCTCTCTTTTTCTTTCTTTTTCTTTCTTTTTCACTTCTTTTTCAAATAAGTGTTTGCTAAGGGACTAGCAAAGTTAAGCATAGGGGGGTGATGAATACCCATTCATCACTCTTTATTCTTCTATTTTAGCTACAAAAACCTTTGCAAATACATGTAGATATGTGTAAATACAAATAAATACCAAAAGCATGCATTGTGTAAAAACCTATAATTAGCATGTTTTTGTGCACAAAATAAAAGAATAAAGAGCAAAAAGAAAAAGAGGGAAATATTTAGAATAAATATTGAGCAACCTAACCCAAGGGAGGGCTCAGCATGGGCCTGACCGCATAAAAACCAAGTAGAGGGAGATAGGAGCTCATGTGTATATACTTTTGTAAATAAATAAAACTATATATTTTCCTCACCCAAAAATATGTTTGTCCATATTGTGTGTATACTTTATTAAAAACAAAATAAAAAGATAAAAAAATCAAAAAGTCAAAAATACCCTTCTTTCACCATGTGTATAAACCACACCATTGTATTTATTTAACTTTGTAAATAAATTCAAGTATTTTCTAAAATTTTTGTAAATATTCTATGTTACATATTGTAAATAAAATAAATAACAAAAAAACAAAACAAAAATCAAATAAAAATTACAAAATTGAAAATACAAAAATACATTGTATAAATACCATGTATATAAATGTATTCATTTATGTATTTCACCCTTGTATATAAGTGATAAAAATAAAATAAAAATATTCTTTTATTCCATATTTCATGTTGTAAATAAATAAAATACAAAATGAGCATAAAAATACATAAAAATAACAAATAAAAAATCAAAAATAAAAATCCATATAGTGTACATATACCTATATATAGAGCTACCCTATTTTTATTTCCAAAAA
The DNA here is from genome assembly GCA_037367405.1 of Ottelia alismoides. Taxonomy (NCBI): domain Eukaryota; kingdom Viridiplantae; phylum Streptophyta; class Magnoliopsida; order Alismatales; family Hydrocharitaceae; genus Ottelia; species Ottelia alismoides. The sequence goes on along the minus strand of JAZKJV010008104.1, from coordinate 190,122 downwards.
TTAATTAAAAATCACCAAAAAATAGAAAAAAATAAAAGAAAAATATTTCATGTTTTGAGTTTTCTTTAATTCGACCTATTTCTACCCTAAAATAAATAAACAAAATTCGCACACACGTGGCAGCGTCTGACTGGTCCACGGGGGAATGTTGACCCCGGTCAACTCCCCCGCGACCTCCTTCCTTTTCTGGAAGTCGCGCGCCGCGCCTTCTTCTCCGATTTTCCCACGCGCATCCAGGCTGTCTCCCACGCATCCCCCGCGCCCGGATTCTTCGCCGTTCATCCCTCTCCCTCGCCGGATCTTCCGCCATCAAATCCACGCCTTCTATAGCTGTCGCCCCTCAACCCTAAACGCCCCGGTCACCCTATATAACCATCATCTCCGCCGCCTCCGCGCCGCATCTTTGGACCATCTCCTTCTTCCCCGTGACCTCCATTGGCATCGCAAGAGTGACAGCGAGCGTTCGCCTTTGTTGCAGTGAGGCGAGGAGGCGATTCCATCGATCCGGCGTATCTTCGCCGCCTTGCTCCGCCGCCGGCGTTGAGCATCGAGCTTCAGGCCTTGACGCCCTTCGAAGCTACGACCAGGAGCAAGATCAGCTCCAGCACAGTCTACTGCATCCATCAGGTAGCCGATTAGATCTCCCATTTAGCGTAATTTCCGATTTCGCCCAATTCACATCTCCGACGCATATCTCCGATTCCGATCACCTCGCGTAACCTCTCGATCATCCGACCCGACTATCACCTTCACCGTGTCCCCACGCACCTTCTACGCCCGCTCATTCAACCCAGATCGCACAGGATCTGGGATTCGAGTTCCATCGCCTCCGCCTCGCCGGAGCTCGTTCGCCACGCCGCACCGTCCACCTTCACCCCGCCTTCTTGGGTCGAGGCATTTTGCCCTCGACCCGCGAAGCTTCTTGACTACGTTGCAGGTCCAAAGGGAGGCGTCTGAGGCTTCCCAACTTCAAGCCAGGAGCTTCTTCTCCGCCGGCCTTGCTCGAGCTCCTCGGAGCTTGGTTTGACCATCGGAGACCAGTAGCAGCCGCGCAACTTCACGCCGGAGCTTCTCCGAACTTCAGGCGCAGCAGAGGAGGGCGGATACACCTTCACGAGGCCGGCGAAGTTCGCCGGCCACCTGTTCTTCGAGGACCCTCCATCGCCGTCAGATCAACCTCACCTCTCCAGATCAGATCTTGGCCGTCCGATCGAGGAGCTGCTTCCACCGTCCGATCAGAGGAGATGCCATCTGGAGCGCCCACCAGCCGCAGCCGTTCGATCTACACGTGGCGCGCATCCAACGCTTCATTAATAAAGGGGTAAATATCATAGGACCCCCTCGTAGTTTGTCATTTTCATTTTAGTCCTGTAATTTTTAATTCGAGTTGTTTATTTTCTGGGTTATTTGCATCAAGGACCTCGTACTTATTTTATTTGCACTTATACCCCCGCCTGTTGTGAACCACGTGCGTCGTCACGTGTTATTCTGGGTTATTTGCAATATATGCCCTGTTGTTCTGGATGTTATTTATTGAATGAAAAGTTTTGTTTATTTGCATATATACCCCTGTGAGCATTGATTTTGCACATGTGCGAATTATTTTGGGTAAATTGCATATAAGCCCCTGGACTTTTGGTACTTGTTACCAATAAGCCCTCGGAACTTATTTCTATTACCATTTGGTCCCTGTGTGCCCCAGACACGTGCTTGGCACGTGACTTCTTGGGTATTTTGCACCAGGACCCCAGAACTTTTGGGTATTTGCACTTAGGTCCCTGTGCACAGTGCCCCACCTTTATTTTTGAATAAAATATCAAACGACCTCCAAATCCAATGAAATTTTGACACATGGCTCCTGCCATGGTGTAGGAATTTCTATGATTTTTGGGGACATTTTTTATTCCATTTATTATTTTTAAAAATTCAAAAACCCATATTTTCGCCACTGTTTGACTTTAAAAATACCAAAAAAATATAAAAACATCTCTAAAAATTCTAAAAAAATTAGGTACTGTTTCTTGCTTGTTGATTGATTTTCTAGCCAATTTTGGCTACTTTTCATCACTTAAAAACCCTAAAAATTGAAAAACCCCTAAAAACTCATAAAAATTGTAGTAAATAAATTAAAAATCCAAAAACAATAATTAGGGTGCCTAAATTTTCCTTATTCTTTCTAGATTATAGGAAAATTACCTTTAGGGCTTTTTGAGATCCAAAATTATTTTATTTTTGGGTCTTAAGCCTTGATGGACAGTACCCTTTGTTTTTCGCATTGTTTGATTTTTAATAAATAATTTGCTCATTAGAAAAATCCCAAAAATTCACCAAAAACAGTAAAAAAACATTTAAAACATAAAAACCAATTTTCTGGAATTTTTGCATCATTTTTGGTGTGTTGAATAATTTGTACAAGTGTGTTTGGTTTTGACCTTGCTTATTTTCTTTACATTTTGAAAATATAAAAAAAATCATAAAAAAAAATCATTAAAAACCACAAAAATATGTTCTCTGATTTTATTTCAAATTGACTACATCGTAGGCCGCAAGGCCAATCTGTGCTCCTTGTGTTCGACCCTGGGTGCTATACCAGGTAAATATCATAGCAGGACCACTTCTCTGTGTTTTATTGATTTATCTTCATTTGTGGTTCATAATTCTTCTTGATTGACGCATTCGAGTGACTGAGGTCGCAACGACCTGTTTTTAGACCTTTTACCTCAGTCGCATCGGTTTTTGTGTAATCAAGTAACACCCTCACTTGTTTTCAGGTTGCATGGGAAGGTCTCCTTCCAAGTGAGGTGAGCGCTTCGTAAGGATTAGAGCCCAAAACCCAACTTGTGGCTTCCTTGTGTATCGCCTGGATTTCCGAAGTATTGGCGCTACTATCGTACGTAGTCGAGTAAGACTTGGTCGCCATTGGTGACTCTCTATTGTGAGAGCACCGACCTTGTCTGAAGTACCGAGCCTAGGCCACGCCTTCACGGGTGTGTCTGTCTCACCGGCTGCGTCCGAGTAGGACCTTGTACGCTCACGGGTGATTCCGTTGCGAGCGAGGTCCGAAGTATCAGTTTCGCCTATCGGCTTCCTCTCTCTTTTCTTTGGCTGAGTAGGGATCCAGGAAGGGTTACAAGGACCTCAAAAAGCACAAGTTACAGGTTACACAGGAGGAGGACAAGTACGGGGACACTTTCCTGGCAGTACTCTCTCTCCTATAGGCGTAGCGCTCTAAGGACTCGTGAAAAGATAAATACCTGAAAAACAAGCTAAAACTGACAAGATAAAAGCCGATCCTTCACGGCTTCACGAGTTGAGTTGGTGAACTTACCCTTGCTTTGTGTTTGATTGTTAGATTTATTAAAGTCAAGATCAAAAACACCGCACAATCGTGCACAATTTTGTTGCATTTCATCCTCTTCTTCTCTTGCATTTTCCCTGTTCTTTCCGAATAATCAAGATGATGGGACGGAGATCTCTTAGGCCGACCTTGTCGGCACCGCTATCCAGCACTCCTCCCTACTCATCTAGGAATGCCTCGGAGAGCCCGCTCTCCGAGCCTGAGTTCACATCCACCCTGTTCCCCCTCGACCACCCTTCCCATTCTCCTTCCCTCAGTCCAATTATGTCAGAATTCAGTGCATCGCAGAGCTCAGCTCATTCTACAGCACCTGAAATGGCCTCTTTTGCATTTTCAGAGAATCAAGCAATGGCAGACAGAGGCGAGCACCCAGATGACCACGATCACCCTCCATTCATAATCGATCAGGCGGCCATCAACAATTCATTACTAGCGTCCCTGGAAAATATGCAGAGACAGATCCGTGACCAGGGAACATTCATGGGTGATCTGATGAGAGAGATAGCGCAGCTAAGAGAAAACTGACCTGGGGGCGGTGGCGGTGGAGAAGGAGGAGGACCTGATGTAGGAGGAGGCGATCCAGACGGTGAGCGACCGCCACAGACCATCATGAGGGAACTGCACAACCCAGCTTCGTCCCTCACTCACCGGTGGATCAGACTCCCGCCAATCCACGGAGACTTCGAGCTTCGACACCATACGATTCAGCTTCTTCCCAAGTTCCATGGGCTGCCGACCGAAGAGCCGCACCTCCATCTCCAAGAGTTCGAAATGATATGCAGCACTATCCACGATCGGTTGTTGACCGAGGACACTATCAGGATGATCGCCTTCCCGTTCTCATTGGTTGATCGAGCCGCATATTGGCTCAAGCATCTAGGGCGATTCGTCGATACTTGGGCAGATCTCCGGTCCGTATATTTGAAGAAATACTATCCCCTCGTCCGGACCAACGCAGCTCGAGCCATGATCAGCAACTTCGTCATGATCCCAAATGAACAGTTCCATGAAGCATGGGATCGATTCAGAGAGCTCATAGACCGGTGTCCACATCACGATATCTCCAAGCCCCACCTGGTGCAGAGTTTCTTCTGTGGGCTGACATCGGAGCTGCAGGGGCTTGTGAACGCCTCTTGCGGTGGATCATATTTCTCTAAAGGTGAAGACGACGTATGGGCCATCTACGAAGGTATGGCAGAAAATTCCACGGTGATGACCCAGGCCAGAGTCTACACACAGCAAAAGCCCCCGCAAGGAGCGGGATCATTTCAGAGGATCGCTCGCATCGATGCCGGTCCCAGCACAACGTCGGTAGCCGCAGCACAAGCCGAATCAACCGCAACCGACATGGGCATCATTAGTGAGAAGCTGGACCGCATGGAGATCCTTGAGAAAAAACAGAATCAAGGCATGGCCCAGATGGACCAAATTGCCAAAGTTATGAGTGACCTAAAAACCCAAATGCTATGCATTCAGGAGGCCCAATCTCATGCCCAACAGCCTCCTAGGTCACAGGTTGCCTCTAGCCGCAGCAACCCCAACCAGGGCTCTATCGCGTACCGTCAGGTGAATCACATCCAGGCAGAGCCGGTTCCGTTGTTGCAGTACCACCCAGAGCAACCGCCATCTTCCGACACGCAGATGGTGGTCTATCAGCCGGAGCAGCCACTGGCAGTTCTTCCTCCACCCTCCTTCGAGCAGGAACCGTTGATGGAAGTCAACGGGATTTGGTACGACCGGTACCCCCAGCCCGCAATTCGTAGGGATCACCCCGGATTCCGTTGGGGCAATGGTGGATCCTCATCCCAACAGCACCCTCCTGCTCAAGGACAGCAGAACAGCCAACCACAGCAGCACAACCAACAGCCCCAGTATGCCCAGACATATCAGTATCAGAGTGGTCCTCGTCCCTCCTATCAGGGACAGCAGTGGAGGCAGCGACAGCCGCCTCAGCAGTCTTATCACCAGCTTTCCCCCCAGTATCATCAGCAACGCCAGCAGCAGCAGCCCCATTTCCAGCAGGGACAGACATCCGGTTCTCAGGGTCCAGCCTTTGAGAACCCAGCACTCGATGATCTTGCCCGCTTGCTATCTGAACAGCGAGCATCTTTCAGGCAAGAAATGGATGAATTCCGGCAGGAAATGAGGGAGATCATGAAAGGCAAGGCCGCCATACCCGCTCAGATTGAATCTAACCCGAACAATCTGAAAAGGAAGTCTGAGCAGGTAGAGTTTACAGAGAATATCTCTCCTAGTGATCATTTGAGTGACATATCTCATTCCTATCATGATGTTGATTTTGTTACTACTAGGAGCGGTAGGATGCCAGCCGTCGGCGCCTCTTCTGAGCAACAACCAGAGGCTGAACCAGGAGCGCCAGAGGAGCACAGGAGCGGTGCTGATGCCGCTGATGATGATGTTGAAGACGGTGGTGCTGATGCCACCATTTTTGATGCAAAACAAGAGAGCGGTGCTGATGCCGCAGATGCAGGTGCCGGTGGTGGTACTGAGGCCACCACCTCTACTTTTGTTGAGCCTCCCACTGTGATGTTACCACATTTTGTATCTATGGACTGTGGTAACAAAAAGAACAAAAATATGAATAAAGGAAAGGTTCCTGTTCAAATTGCAGATCCATATGTGTTGCATGATGATATTTGTGTGGATTCTCCACCTTCACAGGCACAGGGACCGTTTCCTAGTCCTCCATCTGAGGAGGCCCCCACCATCCCCTTCCCTGAGGCACTCCACCGGGCAAAGGGGAATAAAAAAGAAAATCCTAAAAAGAACCAGGAGGTAGAGTTCGGCAATCAGATGATTGACAGATTTCACATTCAGCTAACTCTACGAGAAGCGTTTGAGCATATCCCTTTCTTCAAAAAGAATTTGAAAGAAACAACCACTGTCAGAAGAAAGCGGAGGCACAGAGCCAAATCCATATGCTCACTCATGATACTTGCTGCACCATTCAGAACAAGCTGCCAGCCAAGCGACCAGACGCAGGAGCTCCCTATGTCAGAAGCGAGATTCAAGAGCAACAATTTGATCGTACTCTATTAGACAACGGCTCCTCAATTAACCTCCTTCCGGCGACCTTACTCAAGCAGTTCGAGTTTGGCCCTCTTCTTCGAAGCAGAACGGTCCTTCAGTTTGCTGATAGGTCGATAAAGAGGCCAAAGGGGTTATTGAAAGACGTGGTCGTTACCATTCAGGGGTTGAAATTCCCCGTGGACTTCGTAGTGTTGGACATGGAGATCCCTGAGTCGGTAACTGATGCCCCCATCATATTAGGACGCCCATTCTTGGCCACAGCCAAGGCGGTGACCGACCATGATTGTGGGAAGGTATGCTTTCGCGTAGAGGGCGAGACCATACCAATAGAGACGATCGAGGAAACCAGAGCCAGAGAGATAGAATGCTCCGAGCAATCTAGTGAAGCCGCGCAGATGACAGAGGAAGAGCTAGACGTCCACCAGGTTCGTGATTTCGAGATGACTGACGATGAATCTAACTGGAAAGACCCTGTAGCACCGACTCTCGCCTTGCCTACCGATTCATTGTATCGCAAGCTCATGGCAATCGAGAGCCGGGAGAGCACATTCCTGGATACGGATACACCTGAGGCTGACAGTGTGGTGACGAGTGGTGCCGATGATTTCAATTCTTGTTCTTCTGCTTCTGATCCCTCGTATTCAGATATTGAATGGGCCTATTTCGATGATCCGTTGTCTTGTCTGATTCTTTCTGAGCCAACAACTGTGACATAGTGCGAGCCCGTACAGTTTATTGATAATTCAGTCAGCCGCCTTTCGTCAGAAATTCATGCAGAGCGAGAGTTCTCTCATGCAGACCTGGTAGCATTCACCCAGACATATCAGAAGCCAGATCTGCCGCCTCCTAGTTGTCCTGAACGGAAACCTCTACCGCAATCAATGAAGTATAGATTCCTTGCAGGTGAGCCAGATATGCACCCAGTCATTATCTCAGCAGATTTGACTGGAGAACAAGAATCTCGTCTGATGGAGGTTCTTGAAAGAAACCGCAAGGCAATCGGTTGGAATATAGCTGATCTCAAGGGGCTGAGCCCGAAGCTGTGCTCCCACCACATCTATCTCGAGGATGACGCTAAGCCATCGCGTGAGTTCCAGCGACGGCTGAACCCGAATCTTTGAGAGGTCGTCATGAAAGAAATTTCGAAGTGGTGGAGCGCTGATTTCATCTATCCCATCTTCGACTCTAAATGGGTAAGTCCGTTACATGTGGTACCCAAGAAGACGGGTGTCACTACAGTGGTCAATGAGTCTGGAGAGGAGATCGCTACCAGAGTACCAACTTCTTGGAGGGTCTGTGTGGACTACAGACGATTGAATGAGGCCACTAAGAAGGATCACTTCCCGCTGCCCTTTCTTGATCAGATTATCGAGCGGCTAGCCGGGAAGAGCCATTATTGTTTTCTTGATGGGTACTCTGGATATAATCAAGTGGCCATTGCGCCCGAAGACCAGGAGAAAACGACATTCACCTGTCCGTTTGGGACATATGCTTTCAGACGGATGCCCTTTGGTCTATGTAACGCTCCGGCGACATTCCAAAGGTGCATGTTGTCCATCTTCTCGGACATGGTGGGTGACTGTTTAGAGGTCTTCATGGATGACTTCTCGGTCTATGGCGACGGGTTTGATGCTTGTCTTGACTGCCTAGATCGTGTGCTGAAGCGCTGCATAGAGGTCAATCTTGTCTTATCCTGGGAGAAGAGTCATTTCATGATGACTCAAGGGACGGTCCTTGGGCACATCGTCTCCAACAGGGGCATGGAGGTCGATCCTGCCAAGGTGGATATCATCAGAAAACTCAATCCGCCGTCCAATCTTCGTCAGTTACGATCTTTTCTGGGGCATGTCGGTTTCTACCGACGGTTCATTCAGGACTTCAGTCGAATTGCCCGACCGCTCACTGACTTGCTGACCAAAGACACCGAATTTATTATTAATGATAAGTGTCTTGCGGCATTCGAGACGCTCAAGGATATGGTTGTTTCAGCTCCTGTCCTTCAGCCACCCGATTGGTCTCTTCCATTCGAGATCATGACGGATGCCTCAGATTTTGCCGTTGGGGCTGTGCTCGGACAGAGGAGGGATGGATTACCTTTTGCCATTCACTACGCCAGCCGGACTTTGGATGCCGCTCAGCGGAATTATACTGTGACTGAGAAAGAGCTGCTGGCCGTAGTGTTCGCTCTTGATAAGTATCGATCATATATTCTCGGATCTAGAGTAACAATCTACACTGATCATACCGCCATCCGGTACTTAATGGCCAAGAAGGATGCCAAAGCACGTCTTACCAGATGGATCCTTCTACTCCAGGAATTTGATATTGAGATTAAGGATAAGCCTGGAGTCAAGAATGTGGTGGCGGATCATCTCTCCAGGTTGGAGAATCTTGAGGAATCTGAGCCCAGCGCACCTATCACAAAAACATTTCCAGATGAGGCGATCTTGGCTGTCACCTCACTCCCATGGTATGCTGACTTTGTAAACTATCTTGTTGCCAAGACAGTCCCTCAGGGTTGGCCCAGGCAGAAACTTGAGACCTTCCTAGCTAAGGCCAAGTTTTACCATTGGGAGGATCCCGTCCTTTATCATGAAGGAGGGGATAGTATCTGGAGGAGGTGCATTCCTCAAGAAGAGCAGCATAGCGTCCTCACATACTGCCACAAGCTTGAGGCAGGAGGACATCATTCTGGAAAAAGAACAACACAAAAGGTGCTTCAATCCGGCCTATGGTGGCCTACTCTCTTCAAGGATTCTGATGAGTTCGTGAAGGGATGTACTGACTGTCAGAAAATGGGAACCTGCGGACAGAGAGACATGATGCCCATGCAACCCATTCACTTCTGTGAGGTTTTTGATGCATGGGGGATTGATTTCATGGGCCCATTTCCTAAGAGTCAGGGATTCGAGCATATTTTGCTCGCTGTGGATTATGTCAGTCGATGGGTTGAGGCCATTCCCGTCCGAGCCGCAGATGCGAAAACCGTGTGCAAATTCTTGAGGAAAAATATCATTTCACGGTTCGGGGTACCTAGAGTTTTGATTTCTGACGGGGGGTCTCATTTCATCAATGACAAGGTTAGGGCCCTTGCTGACGAGTTCGGCATTGACCATCGGGTTGCCACTCCGTATCACCCTCAGACTAATGGTCTTGCTGAAGTATCGAATCGGGAGATAAAGACTATCTTGCAGAAAGTTGTCCGCCCAGACCGAAAGGATTGGTCACAGCTTTTGGACTCGGTCTTGTGGGCCTATCGGACCTCTTTCAAAAATCCATTAGGGACATCTCCCTTTCGTCTCGTCTATGGCAAGCCGTGCCATTTGCCAGTGGAGATCAAGCATAAATCTTTTTGGGCAATTACTGAGTTGCTTTTAGATCCCGAGAGTATAGGAGACCAGAGAAGAGCAGAATTGGCAGCCCTGGAGGAATTGAGAGATACAGCCTTCTCCAACAGCCTACAGTACAAAGAGAAAGTGAAGACATGGCACGATTCGCATATCAGCCATAAACAGTTTGAGCCAGATCAGAGAGTATGGTTGTTTGATTCAAGGCTAAAGTTATTTCCAGGGAAGTTACAGAGCAAGTGGAAAGGACCGTATGTGGTCAGGAAGGTACATGACAATGGCAGCATCGACATATCTGAACCGTCATCTTCCTCTACCTTCCGCGTCAATGGTCAACGCTTGAAACTATATCTTGATCATGATCCGCCGACCATTGACGTTGCCCCCATTCTTCTGGTATGAGATGTGTCCCTTGACTCTCATCATCTGCATTTCATACATGGTGATCAACTCTATTCCCCGTTGTACAGATCCATCTGTTTATATCATTCTGTTGTCTGTCAATTTATTTTCTTATTTTCTTCTTGTCTTCTTTTCCTTTTCTATCTTCTGTATCTATCAAAAAGGTGCCGCCCTTGTAGACAGTTTTCCATACTTAGGACGTACCTTGTCCTAAGTATAGGGGGGTGTGCACCCCGAGTTTTTCTATTCTTTTCGATCCTCTCCATTGTCTCCTCTTCTTTCTATACTTAGGGATATCTTACCCTAAGTATAGGGGGAGACAATCTGAGTACGATCTGTTCATTCCCACCCTTGACCCTCCCTGCGTTGTGTACAGTCTGCTATACTTAGGATTATTTGATCCTAAGTATAGGGGGGACGGTCAACTTCTCATTTATTGATTCATTCATTTATTTCTTTATTCTTTAGGCTTGTCTATACTTAGTATGAGTTATGTCTTCTCTTTTCTCTCCGATCTATGAGGACATAGCTCAAGCTAAGTATAGGGGGGTCGTATATACTACGTATATACTTTAGCCATAACTCGTACTTTCGTAATTTCCTAATAAATATGGCTAATAATTCTTTAAAATTCATTAAAAATTCTTAATAAAAAGATGTGGTTATTCCTCAAATTCTTTTGTATTTACTGATTAATAAATCAGGTGTAAATGTTTTTTGTTTGAAAATCTTTGTGAACATCTATTGAAAACTATTTTGAAAATATTTTGTTTCGTGTTTTCAACCTTTGTAAAAATGTGTGGTTTGTAAAATTTCTTTTCTTTGTGTGAAATAAAAATGTTTGAAAAATGATTTGCAAATGGTTTGAAAAATGGTTGCAAAAATGATTTGAAAAACCTATATATACTGTTTTGAAAGCCTTTGCAAAATGATTTTCAAATATGTGTAAAATGTTTGTAAAAATTATTTTGGACTATAGTTTTCAAAAATTGTGTGAAAAGCTTGTGTCAAATAAGTTTGAGGAATATTCACATCACACCAAAATCCACTATATATACATATGTATAAAATTGACCACTTACCCTGTAAATTCTTAAAATCCATTTCTTGTATATAAAGAAGCACTCCCGTGTACATATTTTCACCTAGTTTTTAGCCAAAATTTTTTTTCTTCTTATTTTCAAAAATTCCCAAAAACATTTGCAAAATTAAAATCCAAAAACATTTGAAAAATCTTTTTGAAAATAAAAAAAAATTGCATGCATCATCTTTTCAAAATCCATAAAAAGTTCAAAATCTTTGAAAATTGCATCACAAAAATATTTTCTGCATTCTGCATTGCATAGCATTAGCATTTTTCGGATTGAGTTTGATAGTTGAACAAGTCTAAGTAAAATCCGAAGATTGGAGCTTGATTGGACCTTAAAATCTACCTAATAACAGGAACCTTATAGGAACTAGGTTTGAGGTACTTCAGGTCTAGTTGACTTAATTCTTTGAGGATCACGGGACTTGGTTCAATGGATTCTTGACTGCCTAAGTAGAGTATTTCGGAGCACACGCACGACTCTTGTTGATAATGACCTAACTTGGACACCTGCACCTTTCACATGGCTCAACTCAGTTGGAGTGGTGAGGGGATTGGATTTGCCGGTATGAGACGCACACAAGTGGAAACATTTGTCCTCCTCTAGGGAGGGAAGTGCACCCCAACCCGTCCAGTGATTAGGAAGTCTAAAGACAGGAGGCTGTGGGTTGCGATAAAGCTTCAAAAGAGGGATAGTCTACTGGCTCAAGAGGAAAAACTCCTTATGTAAATGCTGCTGTGAATAGTATTTCAAAAAAAAATTGTGTGTGTGTTCAGGCATGTACAAAAATAAAAAGCCTGCAAGTATGTACAAAGTCAATAAGCAAGCTTGAGTTCCAAAGTCATATCATGTGAGCCTGCAGCAGGATGACTTGACTACACTGGTCTTGCATCCAAGGATAGGTAGCTACACTGGCTACCGTCCATTCTTCTCTTCACCCCCTCCTCTTGAGCTGGTTGCCACTTGAACTTAGAAGGGAATACCCCGCTCCTCGAGGATGGAGTTGCTGGATTGGGGAATCACTGGGTTGTCGTACTGGAGAAGTCAGTTTCTTTGTCATTCTAGTTGGGGAGAGCCACCATCACTTACACTGTACAAGTCAGATTCATAGTCGTAAGAGTTTGCGTATGAATTGAGATATTTCTGACCTGGCTATTGAGGAGACTTGGACAGAGTTTTGGGATTCTCAGGGACTGTTGGATTTCAAACACGGTTCTCAATAAGGTTTCGCCCGCACTAAAATTCCAAAGGTCCGACTTAAGCTCCAAACTTTGATTTTGCGAAAACAAGTTTGATAGTTAGACTTAATCCAAGTTCTTCTTTTTCTTTTCTTTGTTTTTCTTTTTGCACTTATTGCATAAGCGTTTGCTAGGGACTAGCAAAGGTAAAGTATAGGGGGATGATGAATCCACATTTCATCATCTTTATTCTATCATTTTGGCACCTAAAACCCTAGCAAATACCTGTAAATAGCATTAAAATCATCATCTTAGCATTCATGCATGTGCATCTAAACAGTGTGTAAATTACTGTAATTAAGGCCAAAATTATAGAATAAATAAAGAAAAGAAAAAGAATAAAATATTGTAAATATTTTATGACCCGAAACCCCGAGACCTTGGCATCTTGATGAATAGGTCGACAAGGAATAAAGTAGGGGGAGATAAGGTCAAAAACACAGAAAAAATACCTATATTTTTATTCATTCTTTATTCATTTTGAGACCTATTTTTGGTTCCACTTTTTATACATCAAATAAAGAAACTTTGTACATGAAAGTTGTAGATAATATAATAAAGAAAAATACAAAATTGATTTCACAGAAAAATAATGTACAGATAAAAAGTTATGATCTGAATAAAAATCCAGAATCCCAACTTCTCAGACCCGTATCTCACAAACGACAACTCCAAATGTAGCAAACTCACCTTTAATTGTATATAGAATAAAATAATCTATCCAATGGCGGTGGTTTCGCATTTGGCGGAGCTACGGTTTGAAAGTTGACTTTTGGACCCCCATTGTATACTTGTACATATTAAAATATTCAATTTATTATTTATTTATTATTTGTATAATTTCATATTTTTATAATGTTGTAAATAATACTTATAATAATTATGTGTATTTAAATCAGAAGAAAAACATAAATAAAATACAAATAAAAATATTTGTATATAGTCAACACATTGGTACATTACCTATATATATACCTATACAAAACATACTTGTATTTTATTAAATATACAAAACATTTCAGAAAATTAAAATAAAAATATATTTGTATATATAAAAGTACTTTATAATTTTATAAATTCATGAATAAAAATAATAATACTAAAAATACCTAAATAAAAATATAACACCAAAATATATAGATATATACACAATAAAGGGTACAAATACAAACTTGTAAAAATACGTCTCATAAAAATAAATAAAAATCACAGAAAAATTCTTCATAAAATAATAAACATTTTCTATTTTATAACCTAAAATCAATAAATTCATTTACTATTTTATTTTGATTTTTCAAATAATTTCTACTCTGAATTTCCTGGTTGGTCCACGTGGACCAACCAGGCACGGTCTAGAGTTGACCCCGGTCAACTCCCCGACCAAAGTCTGCCACCTCTGACGCCCGCGATTTCGCCCCATTTTCAAGAAATTCTCGCGCTCGATCCGCTTGTCCTCACGCCTTGATTCCTTCTCGGAAGTTCATCTCTGATCTCCACTCTCCCACGCCATGTCTTCGGATCCAGCCATATCCTCATGATGCGCGCGTGGAGCTCGCTTGAAGAAGACGCCATCGCCTCTTACTTAAACCACCCGCCGCCTTCGAGCCCAAGTTTGAACCCTCCTTAGCCTTTAATCCTCCTCCCTGTAGCGCTCTTTGTGTAGCCGGAGGTGACAGCTCCGCATTCACACCTTCAGGCGAGTCGAGGAGGCTCTGTAGCGGCTCCGCCACCTCCGCCGACCTCCGGTGTCGAGGTTCTTCTTCCTCAGGCCGTCCACCATCGAGGTATCCCTTCTTTCCTTCCCTTTTTATGTCATTTAACTCCCCGTAGCTTCAGCATCAAAAACCCCAAAAAAAAATCTTAGCTTCCCGTCATTCGATCCATCTTCCATATCTCATCGCCGGAGCGCACCTCCGGCTGTCGCGCATCCACCTTCCACCGATCATTTCCGACGTCCACCGCACCTCCGCGGGGTCCAGGCAGTTTGCCCTGGACCCTCTCACCCCTTTTTGCAGGTACCTGGAGCATCACAGCGCCTGGGGGCTCGGATTCGACCTCCGCCGGAGATACCTGGAGCTTCGAGTTCCGCCGCCTTCGCAGCAGCACCTAAGAACTTCTCCGGCGATTTTGAGAGCCCCAGACGCCAGAGCATCACCTCAGGAGTCTCCTGGACCTTCTTGGAGCGGCCCAGACCACTGGAGGCGCGTCAACTCGCCGGAGGAACTTCGCCGCAGCGGAGTTCTTCCCTGTTCTTCCTCCGTGTGTCTCCACCGTCCGATCCTCGGCCCGCTCCAGACCAAGCCGCAACCGTCAGATCTTGGCACGCTCCCACCGTCGATCTCTTTGCCAGATCTGATCCCAGCCGCTGATCGTCGAACCGTCATCGCGCGTTGTGCGTGCGCCACGTGGATAAGCGAACGGCTATTCACCGTTCGATCACGCACGAGGAGATAAGGCGTGGGTATTTTGCACTCTTCCCCTCGCCAGATTTTGTAATTTTTATTTGGTCCAAGAATTTTAAGCTGTAGTTTAAATATTTTTGTAAGATTTGCAATTAGACCCCTGTAGTTTTTGTATTTGCACTCAGGTCCAATCCACGTCACCTCACGTGCCCGTGCGCGTGAGGGGGCTGGGTATTTTGCAGGGACCCCCCTGGGGTTTATTTATTTTGCTTAAGTCCATGAATGTTTACTTTAAGTTGTAATATTTTGAAGAAATTGCATTGAGCCCCCTGGACTTTGTAGTATTGCAAAAGTACCCTTCCCAGGCGCGTGCAAGTCACGCGCCCTGGTGGGTAAATTGCCCAGATACCCTTGCGGGTTTAGTTAATTGTTTTTAATCCTTGAAATGCAAGTTTCAGAGTAGTACTTTTGTGGAAAATTGCATGTAGGCCCCTGGATGTTTGATATATTGCATATATGCCCCTGCCAAGACTGTTTAATGTTTGGATGTTTGCTCTAATTATTTAGCCTATCATTT
Organism: Ottelia alismoides; assembly: GCA_037367405.1. Taxonomy (NCBI): domain Eukaryota; kingdom Viridiplantae; phylum Streptophyta; class Magnoliopsida; order Alismatales; family Hydrocharitaceae; genus Ottelia; species Ottelia alismoides. The sequence goes on along the minus strand of JAZKJV010008104.1, from coordinate 174,659 downwards.
TAACTCCAAAAATTCCACAAAAATAGGGTTAAGTGTCTGGACACGTGTACTTTGACGCCATCATTTTAGTTTTTGATTTTATTTTATTTTCGTATTTATTAAAAATCAAAAACATGCTTTTTGTGTACTGTCTAGTTTAGAAAATACCAAAAAAATATTAAAACACCTCCAAAAATTCCAAAAAATTCACCTAGTGTCTATTTTATCCTACTTTAGTGTCAGTCTAAAAATTATTAAAAATCTCAAAAGAAAAACACTAAAAATCTAAAAACACTTAAAAACTTCAAAAAAATTTATAAAATAGTAGAAAAATCCAAAAAATACAAACTCAGCTTCTGTTTGTCCCTTATTTTGTTCTTTTCATTAGAAAAATAGTGTGAAACATTTTGAGTACTGGTTGCTATTTTTAAATTGCATCTTATTCACAGCCAGCCCTATTTCCACTGTTTTCTCTTATTTCAGTATTTAAAAAATATCAAAAACACCTAGAAAAACCCCCAAAAATCACAAAAACAGTAGAAAATTATAAAAATACCAAAAACATTTTATTTCTGAATTTTTGAGTATTTTTGTGCCTTTTTATAGATATTTTAGCTTGCCTTTTATTATATTGCCTCTACTTTCCAATATTGAAAAAGAAATAAAAAATATATATAAAATATAAAATATAAAAATCAGAAAATTAAAAATCAAAATACAAAATTAAAAATTAAATAAAAAAATTAAAAAAATTAAAAATTAAAAACCCACAAAAATTCATTTGCTTGTTTGCTTAGTGTAGACACTCCACACATCACACACACACTTTAGCATTTTTGCTTGAACTACCCTGCTTGTTCCCTGTGTTCGAACTCTCTACATACTTGCACCTATACATCTTTTATGTAGAGTTAAAAATAAATTTTAACTCCACAGTAGTCTAATTTATTGATCTTAGTGTGGGTTAATTGTTGATTAGACTCGGATTTTGATTGGTCGACACTTCGACTGAGTTCACGCTTTGTGTTGAACTTAAGACCGTCGATTTCCGCGTTTATCAACACCCCAGAAAACCGACTTTTTAACCGTAACTCCAAAAAATACGAAACCACTGCCATTTGAAAGATAATTTAATTTATAGTATTATGGAAGTGAGTTTGGTTCGATTTGAGATCATATGGAGCCGGAATTGATGTTTCAATTATCGCACTTCGGCTTTTTCTGGGTGTAATTATTTACAATATATACATTATTTTATTTTACAAATATTTTTATTATTTACAACACAATTTTATTCACAACGTTTATTTACAAAAATAAGTTATTTGAGGTCAAATTATATACAAATAAAATAATGTAAATTTTATACAAATATACATGAAAAATATGTACAAGACATTTTTGGATTTTCTGACAGACAACCTTATCTCCCCCTACTTTATTCCTGGTCGATCAGGTCAAGTCTTGACCTTCTCTCGGGGTTTGGGTCAGTCTGTATTTATTGCATAAACACATCCTTTTCTTTTTCTTTTCTTCTTTATTCTTTTATTTTTATACAAAAGGTGTTAAAAATGCATATTTAACAAATGTATGTGAAATGGTAATTTTATGGAATTAGTGGTTATTTACAGGTATTTGACTAAGGAAAAGAGGCTAAAATAAAAGAATAAAGGCGATGAATCGTGGATTCATCATTCCCCTATACTTTACCTTTGCTAGTCCCTTAGCAAACACTTATTTGGAAAATAAGTGAAAATAAAAATAAAGAAAAGAAAAAGGAAAGAAGTTAGAACAATATTGACTTTCAAACTTATCTTCATAAAAATGTAGTCTGGAGCTCTGTCGGACCTTTGGATTATTAATGTGTCAGAACCTTAATGGGACATGGAATTAAAACCTAACAGCCTCTAAGTTCCATAAGACTCCTATTCAGGTCTCCTCAACAGTCAGATCAGAACAAGTCTACAGACACAAATTCTTATGACTATGAATTCTTACTTGTACGTGTAAGTGAAATTTAGCTCTTCATCTCAAAAGTAGCAAAGATTCAGCCTCTCTCAACAAGGTAACTCAATAACGCGGTCTGGCAACTCTTTCCTCGAGGAGCGGGGATATTCCCTTCTAAGTTCAAGTACAACCAGCTCAAGAAGAGGGGATGGAGAAGAGAATGGACGATAACCAGTGTAGTTACCTATCCTTGGATGCATGACCAGTGTAGCCATGTCACCCGCTGCAAGCTCACAAATATATGACTTTGAAGCTCTTATTCTTTTTTTTCTTTTTTCTTCTTTTTTTTTTCACAGGCATTTTATTTTTCTATCTAGCCTGTCCACTTTTGGAGTTTTTTTTCTTTTTTTTGACAATATATACAAGGTGCAGCATGTACATAAGGAGTTTTTCCTCTTGAGCCAGTAGACTATCCCTCTTTTGAAGCATTATTGCAACCCCACAGCTCCTGTCTTTAGACCTCAACATCACCAAACTAGGTTGAGACGCACTTCCCTCCCTAGAGGAGGACGAGAGGTTCCGCCTAGATGTACTACCCTCGTATGCTACCCCAAGCCAAAAGATTCTGCCCCCTCACTACCTCATCCATGAAGAGCTACGTGTAAAGTGCAGTGTCCAAGGTAAGCCACGGTCTGAAAGAATCATGTGTGTGTTGTTAAATGTTCTACTTAGACTCATCAAGATGACATGTGAACATAGTCTTATGGACTCAAAGAATTAAGTCACTAGGACCTGAAAAGTCTTAACTCCAAATCTTATAAGGTTCCTCTGAAATTAAGTGCATTAAGGTCCAACTAAGCTCCATTCTTCAAATTTATTCCAGACTTAGTCTAAATGTCAAAATCATCCTGAAAAATGTTCATGCAAATGCAAATGCAAGAAAGTATGTACATGCACGGAAAAGAAAACAAAATCTTTTTGTGAAACAATTTTCAAAATTTTGAAATTTTTATGAATTTTTTTGAAAAATGATGCACATGCAAAAAGTTTTTTTTTGCAAATAGTCAGTATTATATACAAGTATATACAAGAGATTTTTTTTTAAAATAAGGGAAAAGATTCATATTTACACAAGAGTGAGTTGGTTATTTTACAAGAATGAGATGCAAGAATTTACAACTTGAGTAATTTATACAAGTATATACAGAGTTTGGTTTTTTTTAATTCATTTCATTTTTTCCAATTTTTTTACAAGTTTTTTTAAAGAAATCTTTTTTTTAGTATTCACACAGTGTTTTAGCCATATTAAAAATAATATGAAAGTACGAGTTATGGCTAAAGTATATATACCATATATACGACACCCCCCTATACTTAGCTCGAACTATGTCCTCATAGTGATCAAAGAGCTGGAAAGAAAGACATAACTCGTGCCGCGTATAGAAAAGTGAAAAGAATAGTATACTACAACGACGAATGAAAGAATAAAATCAATAGAAGTCGGTGATCCCCCTATACTTAGGATCAAGTAATCCTAAGTATAGCAGACTGTACACAAAGGGAAAATCGAAGAGATGAATATACAGAGTTTACCTCCCCTATACTTAGGGTAAAATATCCCTAAGTATAGGCAACACAACAGAGGTAAAAAGAATCAAAAGAATAATCAAACGTCTGACACCCCCCTATACTTAGGGTAAAGTACACCCTAAGTATAGCATAATCATAAGATGGAAATGGGGTGTTTAGACAAAAGAGTGTGTGATATGGACATCTGGATCTATACAATTGCGAGAGAAAGTGAAAATCAGGCATGAGATGCAAATGATGTGAGTCAAAGACTACATCTCATGCAAAATGAATCGGGGCAACATCGACGATCAACGGTTCATGATCTAGATATGGCTTCAGGCGCTGACCGTTAACTCGGAAGGTGGATTCAGATGACATCTCAGATATATCAATGCTGCCATTGTCGTGCACCTTCCGGACCAAGTATGGCCCCTTCCATTTGCTCTGCAACTTCCCTGGAAATAGCTTTAGCCTTGCATCGAATAACCATACTTTCTGATTCGGTTCAAACTGCTTATGGCTGATGTGAGAATCATGCCATATCTTTACTCGTTCCTTATACTGTAGGCTGCTCGAGAATGCTGTATCTCTAAGTTCCTCCAGGGCTGCCAATTCTGCCTTTCTCTGATCTCCTACACTCTCTGGATCCAAAAATATCTCAGTAACAACCCATAGTGACTTATGCTTCAGCTCAACTGGTAAGTGGCACGGCTTGCCATAAACGAGTCGGAATGGAGATGTACCCAATGGAGTCTTGAAGGATGTCCGATATGCCCACAAGACCGAGTCTAAAAGCTGTGACCAATCCTTTCGGTCTGGGCGGACTACCTTCTGCAATATAATCTTAATCTCCCTGTTAGAAACCTCAGCAAGACCATTCGTCTGTGGATGATAAGGAGTGGCAACTCTATGATCTATGCTGAACTCGTTAGCAAGGGCCCTTACCTTGTCATTGATAAAATGAGTCCCCCCGTCTGATATCAACACTCTAGGTACCCTGAACCGTGAAATGATATTTTTCCTCAAGAATTTGCAAACGGTATAAGCATCTGCGGTTCGGGCAGGGATGGCCTCAACCCAACGACTCACATAATCTACAGCAAGCAAGATATACTCAAATCCCTGACTCTTAGGAAATGGGCCCATGAAATCGATGCCCCATGCGTCAAAAACCTCACAGAAATGAATGGGCTGCATCGGCATCATATCTCTCTGTCCACAAGTGCCCATTTTCTGACAGTCAGTACACCTCTTCACGAATTCATCTGAATCCTTGAAGAGGGTAGGCCACCAAAGGCCGGATTGAAGCACCTTATGTGCTGTCCGTCTCCCAGAATGATGTCCTCCTGCCTCAAGCTTGTGGCAATAGGTGAGGACACTATGTTGCTCTTCTTGAGGAATACACCGTCTCCAGATGCTATCCCCTCCTTCATGATAAAGAGTGGAATTCTCCCAATGGTACGACTTGGCTTTTGCAAGAAAGGTCTCAAGTCGTTGTTTGGGCCAATCTTGTGGGACCTTCTTCGTGACAAGGTAATTCACAATATCAGCGTACCATGGAAGTGAGGTGATTGCAAGGATCGACTCATCTGGAAAAGTCTCTGTAATAGGTGTAATCTGATCCGAATCCTCAAGGTTCTCTAAACGGGAGAGGTGATCCGCCACAACATTTTTAACTTCAGGTTTATCCTTAATCTCTATATCGAACTCCTGGAGTAGAAGGATCCATCTGGTCAATCTGACTTTGGCATCCTTCTTTGCCATTAAGTATCGGATGGCGGTGTGGTCAGTATAGATAGTCACTTTAGATCCAAGAATGTAAGATCGAAACTTATCCAAGGCAAAGACTACAGCTAGCATCTCTTTCTCTGTGACTGTGTAATTCCGCTGAGCGGCATCCATTGTTCGGCTAGCGTAGTGAATGGCAAAAGGCGCTCCATCTCTCCTCTGTCCTAGCACAGCCCCTATGGCAAAATCAGAAGCATCCGTCATGATCTCGAATGGGAGAGACCAATCAGGCGGCTGAAGGACAGGAGCCTCGACAACTAGATTCTTGAGAGTCTCAAATGATGCAAGACACTTATCATCTACAAGGAACTCAGTGTCTTTTGTCAACAAATCTGTGAGCGGTCGGGCAATTTTGCTGAAGTCCTGTATGAACCGTCGGTAAAAACCGACATGCCCCAGAAAAGACCGCAACTGTCGTATATTGGACGGTGGATTGAGCTTCTTGATGATATCCACCTTGGCCGGGTCGACCTCCATGCCCCTGTTGGAGATGATGTGTCCAAGGACCGTCCCCTGAGTCACCATGAAGTGACTCTTCTCCCAAGACAAGACTAAGTTGACCTCAATGCAGCGCTGAAGTACTCGGTCTAGGTAATCAAGACATGCATCAAAACTGTCACCATAAACCGAGAAATCATCCATGAAGACCTCTAAAAATTCACCAACCATGTCCGAGAAAATAGAGAGCATGCACCTCTGGAATGTAGCCGGGGTATTACATAATCCAAAGGGCATCCGTCGAAAAGCATACGTCCCAAATGGACAGGTGAACGTTGTTTTCTCTTGGTCTTCAGGCGCTATGGCCACTTGATTGTATCCCGAATACCCATCCATAAAGCAGTAGTAACTCTTCCCAGCTAATCTCTCAATGATCTGATCTATGAATGGTAGCGGGAAGTGGTCCTTCTTGGTGGCCTGATTCAATCATCTGTAGTCCACACAGACCCTCCAAGAAGTGGGTACTCGGGTGGCTATCTCCTCTCCAGACTCATTCACAACTGTGGTGATACCCGTCTTCTTGGGTACCACATGCAATGGACTAACCCACTTAGAGTCAGAGATGGGGTAGATAAAATCGGCGCTCCACCACTTAGATATTTCCTTCATAACCACTTCTCGAAGATTCGGGTTCAGCCTTCGTTGGAACTCACGCGAGGGCTTGGCGTCTTCTTCGAGATAAATGTGGTGGGAGCACAGGGCCGGACTTATCCCCTGGAGATCAGCCATACTCCATCCAATTGCCTTGCGGTTTCTTTCAAGAACCTCCATCAGACGAGATTCTTGGTCTTCAGTCAAATCTGCTGAGATAATGACTGGGAACATATCTGGCTCTCCTGCAAGGAATCTATACTTCATGCTCTGCGGTAAGGTCTTCAATTCTGGACAACTGGGAGCTGGTAAATCTGGTTTCTGAAATGTCTGAGTGAATGCTACCAAATCTGTGTGTGAGAACTCTCGCAATGGTAAATCTGACGAAGATGGCTCTGCTGGTATATCTGTCAGCTGTCCTGGCTCACTCTCCGTCCTAGCTGTCGGCTCTTCAGGCACCAGACACGGTAAATATTCATCGAACTCCTGCCAATCAAAGTTGGTGTCTGTGTCTGAGGAATCTGAATCTGAAGCGCATGAGATAAAATCGTCTTCGCTATCTTGATCATGGTAATCAGCCTCTACTGTATCCTCTGCCATGAGTGTGCTCTCCGAACTCTCATCTGCCATGATATATGAATCTTCACTATCTGAGGATGTGGCAAGAGCTCGTGATGCGGGATCTGCCCAAACTGCTTCGTCGTCTGTAATCACAAAGTCACACTCATGGTGGATGTCTAGCTCTGCATCTGTCATTTGCTCTGAGTCGGTCATCTGATCTGAGCACTCTGAATCTTTAGATCGTGTCTCCTCGATCGTCTCTATTTGTACACTTTCGCCCTCGATGCGAAAGTATACCTTCCCACTATCATGGTCGGTTACCGCCTTGGCTGTGGCCAAGAATGGTCTTCCTAAAATGATGGGGGCATCGATCACACGTTCAGGGATCTCCATGTCCAATACAACAAAGTCCACGGGGAATTTCAGGCCCTGAATTGTGACGACAACGTCCTTAAGTAACCCCTTCGGCCTCTTTACAGATCTATCAGCAAACTGAAGGATCGTCCTGCTCTGTCTAAGAGGGCCAAACTCGAATCGATCGAGTAAGGCAGCCGGTAGGAGGTTAATCGAAGAACCGCTGTCCAAAAGAGTACGATCAAATTGCTGCTCATGAATGTGGCATCTGACATATGGAGCTCCTGCATCAGGTTTCTTGGCTGGCAATTTATTTTGTATAGCGAAGCAAGTGGCACGTGTCAGCACATGGATTTATGCATTCCTCTTCTTCCTATGTACAGTGGTCTTCTCTCTCAAGTGCTTCTGGAAGAGAGGGATGTGCTCTAATGCCTCCTGTAGAGTCAGCTGGATATGGAATCTGTCAATCATCTGTTGGCTGAACTCTAACTGTTGTGAATTTTTTTGATTTTTCATTTTCTTCCCTTGCCCTAAGCGGAGTGCCTGAGGGAAAGGGATAGCTGGACCCTCCTCAGATAGAGGGTCAGGAAGAGGTTCCTGCTGCTGGGAAGGACTGGAATCCATACAAGAATGATCATGCAACACATATGGACTCTGAGTAGATAAAGAAACCTTTCCTTTATTCAATTTTTTGTTATTTTTGATAATGTCTTGAGATACATAGGTATGAGGCAACACAACAGGACTAGAAATGGTGGCATCAGCACCACCCACGGCATCTGTCTTTGCGGCATCAGCACCGCACTCTGGCTCAGCATCACATCTAATAGTGGCATTAGTACCACTAACTGCATCTGGAGAAATGACGGCATCAGTACCGTCGACTAGATCATCATCCTTGGTGGCGTCAGCACCACCGTCATCAACATCATCAGCGGCATCAGCACCGCTATCCTCCTCGTCTGACGCTCTCGAATCATCAATGGGTTGTCGTTCAGACGAGGCGCCGTCAGCTGGACTTCTACCGCTCCTGCTCAGACTTCCTCTTCAGATTGCTCGGGTTAGGTTCAATCTGAGCGGGTATGGCGGCTTTTCCCTTGATTATCTCCCTCATTTCCTGCCGGAACTCATCCATCTCTCGCCGAAAGGACGCCTGCTGGTCAGTGAGTAAGCGGGCGAGGTCATCAAGGGTCGGGTTCTCATAGACAGGTGCATGAGAACCAGATGGGTTCCCTCGCTGGAATTGAGGGGGAGGCTGAGAGTACTGTTGAGGCTGCTGCTGCTGCCTCCACTGTTTTCCTTGATGGTAAGGACGAGGACCCTGCTGGAAGTGCTGTTGTGGTTGGGAGTAATGGGGCTGCTGCTGCTGGCTGCTCTGTCCACCCTGAGCTGGAGGCTGCTGCTGGGACAAGGTACCTCCATTGGACCACCTGAATCCAGGATGATCCCGGCGTATCCCGGGCTGCTACCGGTCATACCAAATCCCGTTGACTTCCATCAACGGCTCCTGCTCGTATGTAAAAGGGGGAAGAACTGCCAGTGGCTGATCCGGCTGATACATCACCATCTGAGTGTCCTGAGATGGTGGCGACTGAGAGTAGTACTGCTGCAACTGTTGAACCGGCTCTGCCTGAATGTGGTGAACCTGGTGGTATTGGGCAGAGTGCTGGGAAGAGCGGTTGCTGGTGGGATCAGCTCGTGACCTGGAACGAGGCTGAGAAGCCTCTTGTGCCTCCTGGAGACACAAGATGTGGGTCTTCAGGTCAGTAAGAGTCTGTGCCAATTGATCTATCTGTGTCATGCCTTGGCACTGCTTCTTCTCTATTATCTCAATGCGGTCCAACTTCTCACTGATAATACCCATGTCAGCAGCTGAAGATTCTGCCTGGGTTGCTGCTGCCGACGAAGAAATGGGTGGACCCGCATCAACCCGTGATATCCTATGATAGGACACGGCATGGGGTTGGGGTTTTCCTTAAGCATAGAGCCTAGTCTGGGACATCACTGAGTAGTTTTCAGCCATCTCCTCATAGATAGCCCAGACTTGGTCTTCGTCCTTGGCGAAGTAGGAACCCCCACAAGAAGCATTGACAAGCTCCTGCAGCTTCGGTGTCAGCCCACAAAAGAAGCTCTGGACGAGATTGGGCTTGGATATGTCATGGTGTGGACACCGGTCAATGAGCTCACGGAATCGATCCCACGCTTCATTAAACTGTTCATTGGGGATCATGGAGAAGTTATTGATCAGAGCTCGTGCTGCATTGGTCCGGCCGAGTGGATAGACTTGTTTAAGTACTCGGTCCGGAGCTGCTCCCAAGTGGTAACAAATTTCCCCAAATGCTTCAGCCAATTGGCTGCTCTGTCGGCCAGGGAGAAAGGGAATGCTATCATTTTGATAGTGTCCTCGTCCACATATCTGTCGTGGACAGTGCTGCAGATCATCTCAAACTCCTGCAGGTGTAGATGTGGCTCTTCGGTGGCTAGCCCATGAAATTTGGGCAACAGCTGAATGGTCTGGGGGGGGAAGCTTGAAATCACCCAGGATCTCAGGGAGCTGAATCCATCGATGGGTCAAAGTTGCAGCCGGGTTGTGTAACTGCCTCATCGGTCGTGGCTGCCTAGCTTGCTCCGGCTGGTCCTCCGGGTTTCCGTCTGATCCTCCTCCAAACTCTGGAATCTCTCCACCACCTCCTCGGTTATTCTCTCCTCTATCGGCTCGCATCTGTGCTAATTCCTGACGAACCTCTGCCATGAATGCTCCTTGATCTCGAATCTGTCGCTGCATCGTCTCTAAGGAGGCTAACAAGGTATTGTTGATGGCGCCCTGATCTAGAACATAAGTGGTACTATGGGGTTGTCCATCGGTTCGTCCATCACTGCTGGCCATGTTGTGGGTCTCTGCAAAGGCAAAAGACCCAGGCTTAGGTGCCGTCAAGTTAACAAATAACTGTGTCGTTCTCTGCACAGGTATCTCAGGACTGGTGGAAGAAGGGTGGTCGAGGGGGGACAGTGTGGTAGTGAACTCAGGTTCGGAGAGCGGGTCTTGGCTCTCCAAAACCGCCCTAGATGAATGGGGAGGAGTGCTTGATAGCGGTGCTGCCAGAGGCAACCTAAGGGATCTCTTTCCCATCATCGTGATGTGGGGATGATCGTGGATGAGATCTGGTAAGCAAACAAGATGAGAAGTCAAACCCCAATTTCATCTACTCAACACGAGCTGATGATCGTAAAGGATCGGTCGTTAATCTTGTCTATTTTAAGTTAGGTGATAAAACAATCTTGCAGAGCGATTAAGCGAGCTATTAGGAACCTGATGCTCCCAAGAGACTGGCCCAATCCCAAAGCTAGATCTTTCCCAGCCAGTACAAGTTGCGGACCGTTTACCGGCTACCCGATCAACCCGCTCTGTTAAGGACGTCACGGTCCGCTTTACCGATTACCGGAGAGATCCTCACTGGAGAACGACTAACTCTAAGACCAGTAGTCTAACGGAAGTTCAGGCGTGGCTCTATCCTAGTGTTCGGGTCACTCTCTCGCTCAAGCAAACAAAACAATGAGGGGGTGACTCTCCCCAAAACAAATATTTTTAAATGAGGTGGGTTTTAGGGTCAAGTTTGCATAGCAGTCCCAGATTTTATTGCTTTCACTTTTTTAGTTTTTTTTAAGAAATAAACAACGCCTAACGAATTTTCCGATTTCCTCTTTGAATGATTAGAATCCAAGAAACAGGGGGAGGAAGTCGAAAATGCCAATGCACGGTCAAAAACTATGATGCATGCAGAGATAGAAAATGCGTACCTTACTCCAGCACTCTACATGCAATATGATCCGCACAGAAATTTAAAGATAGGAAATAAACTACCTAAATGATGCAGCGGTGAAAATCGAGTCCTAGATGAGCAAGTTCTACTCGTAGAACCGTCTAATCGGTCACCGACCTCCAAGCCAAAGGGTCCGGTCTTGGCCCACCCTTCCTCTGCCCGACAAATCGGGGGTAAGAGAAAGCGCTTTACAGGGTGGACTGCGGCACGTAGGCTACGAAGGAGATGAGTCGATTATTTTTATTAATTGTTTATTAGTAGGTCCAATTAAGCGCACTATAGGAACATGCAGATGATTAAGTGTGGGGACCCTACTAATTACGGCACAAGCAAGAGAAAATCCTAAGGCTAGGGGCTCGAAAATCACGTGAATAAAAAAAATGCGAGAAAACAAAACCAGCGAAAAACAACGGTGAGGTCCCCCAAGTGCACCGACACTTGGCGAAACAGACCCCGAAAAATGTCCAAGTTCACAAGTCCAAAGTCTAAGTTATTACAAAAATATTGTTCTCTCTCTCTCTCAAAAATAAAAATTCCTTCTCCTCTCTCTATTCCTCCTGCGCGGGTCCTCTAAAAAGAAACTCCAAGTCGTCCAAGCAGTACCTCGCACAAAAATCCAAGAGAGAATGTCAGAAAACAATTATAATATAGAGAGACAAAAATAGAAAAATGAAAAATGACTACAAAGCCGTGCTCCCCGGCAACGACGCCATTCTGATGACGCGCCTGACAACTCGGGTTAAGTAAGTAAATAAACAAAGGTCGTCGTGACCCAAATCACCAAGCGCATTCAACGGAAAAATAATTTAAAACCACTTAAAAAAATGATAAATCGATGAAAACGAATGTAAGCGGTCTTTCACTATTCTTTTTACCTGGTATAGCGACCAGGGTCGAACACAAGGAGCACGATTTAAAAACTATGTAGTCAAATTTCAAAAGTTAAATTTTTAGTGGTTTTTGAATTTTTATTTTTTTTATTTTTAAAAGAAGCACAAATGAAGAAAAGTGACAAAACCAAAGAACCCACACTTTTTTGTATTTTGCAATTTTTTTTAGTTTTGTAAATGAAAACTGCACAAAAATTGGTTCAAAAATAAAGCACAATAAAATACAGCTACAACAAATTTTGTTAAATTTTTAGGCAATTTTACAAATTTTTATGAATTTTTAAAGTTATGAAAAACAAAAAGACAATGTTTTTGAATTTTTAAAAAATATCAAATGACAATAAAATTTGATGAAAACTTTATATAATGAAAAACACAACAGCAGGAACATACATGAATTTTTGCAAAATTTTTGAACTCATAAAAACATTTATTCTATTCAAAGACAACAAGCAAAGAAGTTTGGAAGCACAGGGTTTAAAATGCAAATAAGTAAAGATTCTGCGTGAAAAGATAACAGTAATAAATTAAGAAAGAAATTCGCAAATTACCCAATTAATAAAAACAAATGTGCTGGCAGGGGTTGTTCTGCAATTTGAGAAACCTTCAGGGGTATTGCCGTAAATTTTCCAATTTTATAATCCAAATGCCCTAGGTTTCTTTTCAAACCATCGTTTCCTTCCAACCCAAAGGGGAGAGGGTACCGCCGCCGCCGCTGATGGAGATGCGAGGACGGCGCCTGGGGGCCTGTTGCCGGGAAGCCGCGGCTGGGCGCGGGTGACTGGAGGATGGGATGGCCGCTGGAGGGCGGCGCCGCCGGGCTACGTGCGGGGAAGGGCGCCGGCGCGCGCAGGCTGGAAGAGGGGCGCGGGGGTGACGACCCGCGCCTGTGCTTGCTTTTTTTTGTTTTTTTATTTATTATTCTTAATCTGCAGGAAAAGTGTTAGAAAAAAAATGTATATATATATATATATATTTGTATTTTTTTCTTGAACCGGAAATGTAAAGAGTAAGAAGAAGAGGGATTTTTATTTAGTTTCTTTTTATATTTTTTTAAACCTGCAAAACAAAGGTTAGAAATGATTGGCAAATATTTAGATTTGTTTTTATTTTTTCTTCCCACAACACCAATGTTAGAGAGAAAAGAAAAATGTTTTTTTTTATTTTTTTATATGATCCTGCAATAACAAAGGTTAGAGACAAACAAAATTTATTATTATTATTTATTTATACACAAAGTCGGAGGTGTGGATGGGGATGGATCTCGGCGAGATGAGAGAACGGATCCGTGTCTCCGACCACTGTGCGTGGTCGGAGGTGTGTGGTTGCGTGAGATAGAACGTGAAGATGGAGGGATCGAGGCATGAGATAAGAGATCGGTGTCGGGCGAAAAATATGTGGTGGAAATTTTGAGATTTTTAATAGCTAAAAATTAACTATGTTTACGAAGAAACTAAACCTATGATTTAACTATGGGAAAAAGACGGGAAATGAAAGTTGGATCTCACCTTGGAATGGGACACGTCGTGATGGCCTCGACGACGACCGAACGCTGTCACCGAATGGGTCGGAGGTTGGGCACCCTTCTGCTACAAGAAAGTCTCGGAGATCGGGCTCCTCTCTCCAAAGATTGATCAAGTTTGAATGAGGGAGGAGGAGCCCATTAAAAAGAGAAGAAAATAAAAAAAGGAAAGTATCTACAAAAAAGGAAGGTTATTATTGGGTGAATTAAAATAATTAATTAAATAAAATAAATAAATTAAATAATTATTTACAAAATTCGGAATAAATAAATCAAATAAATAATTGAATTAGTTGAAAATCAATTCTCCACCATAATGGTGGCCATATAAGGTGTGTAATCAAATCTACATATATGGTAGCTTATTAAGTCACATAAATACACCAAATCAATTATTTAAATACAAATTTCGAAATTAAATAAAATAAATTAATTAATGTTAAGTAATTAATTTTTTTGGTGGATTTTATAAATGGAAGTTAGTGGCATACATATATTATATACATATAATATAATGTACATAGGTGCAAATAAGGAAATAATTTTTATACAAGATTTTTTTAATTAATTTTTTTTTCTAATTTTTATTTTTATTGAAAACAATATTTATAATATATACATTAAGTAAAAATAAATATTAATAATTATATACACAAATATATGGGTAAACTGCACAATACACCCCAGAAAACCGACTTTTTAACCGTAACTCCAAAAAATACGAAACCACAGCCATTTGAAAGATAATTTAATTTATAGTATTATGGAAGTGAGTTTGGTTCGATTTGAGCTCATATGGAGCCGGAATTGATGTTTCAATTATCGCACTACGGCTTTTTCTGGGTGTAATTATTTACAATATATACATTATTTTATTTTACAAATATTTTTATTATTTACAACACAATTTTATTCACAACTTTTATTTACAAAAATAAGTTATTTGAGGTCAAATTATATACAAATAAAATAATTTAAGTTTTATACAAATATACATGAAAAATATGTACAAGACATTTTTGGATTTTCTGACAAACAACCTTATCTCCCCCTACTTTATTCCTGGTCGATCAGGTCAAGTCTTGACCTTCTCTCGGGGTTTGGGTCAGTCTGTATTTATTGCATAAACACATCCTTTTCTTTTTCTTTTCTTCTTTATTCTTTTATTTTTATACAAAAGGTGTTAAAAATACATAATTAACAAATGCATGTGAAATGGTAATTTTATGGAATTAGTGGTTATTTACAGGTATTTGACTAAGGAAAAGAGGCTAAAATAAAAGAATAAAGGCGATGAATCGTGGATTCATCACTAGTGTAGCTACCTATCCTGGGATGCAAGACCGGTGTAGTCAAGTCATCCTGCTGCAGGCTCACATATTTGACTTTGGAACTTAAGCTTGCTTATTGACTTTACAACATTTGTACATACTTGCAGGCTTTTTATTATTGTACATGCCTAAACATTTTTTTTGAATACTATATACAACAACGTTTACATAAGGAGTTTTTCCTCTTGAGCCAGTAGACTATCCCTCTTTTGAAGCTTTATCGAAACCCACAACCTCCTGTCTTTAGACTTCCTTATCACTGGACGGGTTGAGGTGCACTTTCCTCCCTAGAGGAGGACAAATGTTTCCACTTGTGTGCGTCTCATACCGGCAAATCCAATCCCCTCACCACTCCAACTGAGTTGAGCCATGTGAAAGGTGCAGGTGTCCAAGTTAGGTCATTATCAACAAGAGTCGTGCGTGTGCTCCGAAATATTCTACTTAGGCAGTCAAGAATCCATTGAACCAAGTCTCGTGATTCTCAAAGAATTAAGTCAACTAGACCTGAAGTACCTCAAACCCAGTTCCTATAAGGTTCCTGTTATTAAGTAGATTTTAAAGTCCAATCAAGCTCCAATCTCCGGATTTTACTTAGACTTGTTCAACTATCAAACTCAATCCGAAAAATGCGAATGCTATGCAAATGCGATGCAGAATGCATAAAATATTGTTGTGATGCAATTTTCAAGATTTTGAACTTTTTATGGATTTTTGAAAATATGATGATGATGCATATGTATTTTTTGTATTTTTTCAAAAAGCTTTTTCACATGTTTTTGGATTTTAATTTTGCAAATGTTTTTTTTGAGATTTTTGAAAAAAAAAAGTTTTGGCTGAAAACAAGGTGAAAAATATATACACGGGAGTGCTTCTTATATTTACAAGAAGTGGATTTTAAGAATTTACAAGGGTAAGTGATCAATTTTATACATATATATAGTGGATTTTAGTGAGATGTAGGTATTCCTCAAACTTATTTGACACAGGTTTTTCAAACGATTTTGAAAACTATAGTCCAAAATAGTTTTTACAAACATTTTACAAACATGTACACACATTTGAAAATCATTTTGCAAAGGATTTCAAAACATTATATATAGGTTTTTCAAATATTTTTACAACCATTTTTTTCAAACCATTTGCAAATCATTTTTCAAACATTTTATTTCACACAAAGAAAATAAATTTTACAAACCACACATTTTTACAAAGGTTGAAAACATGTAACAAAACATTTTCAAAATAGTTTTCAATAGATGTTCACAAAGATTTTCAAACTATTTTTCAAACATTTTGCAAAAAATATTTTCACCTGATTTGTTAATCAGTATATACAACAAGAATTTGAGGAATGAAACACCTTTTTATTAGGGATTTTAATGAATTTTAAAGAATTATTAGCCATATTTATTAGGAAAATATGAAAGTACGAGTTATGGCTAAAGTATATACGCAGTATATACGACCCCCCTATACTTAGCTTGAGCTATGTCCTCATAGATCGGAGAGAAAAGAGAAGATATAACTCGTACTAAGTATAGACAAGTCTAAAGAATAAATGAATGAACCAATGAGAAGTTGACCGTCCCCCCATACTTAGGATCAAATAATCCTAAGTATAGCAGATTGTACACAACGCAGGGAGGGTCAAGGGTGGGAATGAACAGATCGTACTCAGATTGTCTCCCCCTATACTTAGGGTAAGATATCCCTGAGTATAGACAAGAAGAGGAGACAATGGAGATGATCGGAATAAATGAAAACTCGGGGTGCAAACCCCCCTATACTTAGGACAAAGTACGTCCTAAGTACAGAAAACTGACAACAAGGAGCGGCAACTTTTTGATAGATAAAGAAAATAGAAAAGGAAAAGAAGAAAAGAAGAAAATAAATCAACAGATGAAAGAGTGATATGGACAGATGATTTGTACAGCGGAAGATGGAAGTGATCACCATGTATGAGATGCAGATGATGTGAGTCAAAGAACACATCTCATACCAGAAGAATGGGGGCAACGTCAACGGTCGACGGATCATGATCTAGATATAGTTTCAGGCGTTGACCATTGACACGAAAGGTAGAGGAAGATAACGGTTCGGATATGTCGATGCTGCCATTGTCATGTACCTTCTGGACCACATACGGACCTTTCCACTTGCTCTGTAATTTCCCTGGAAATATTTTCAGCCTGGAATCAAACAACCATACTCTTTGATCTGGCTCGAATTGTTTATAGCTGATGTGGGAATCGTGCCATGTTTTCACTTTCTCTTTGTACTGTAGGCTGTTGGAAAAGGCTGTATCTCTCAGTTCCTCCAGGGCTGCCAATCCTGCTCTTCTCTGTTCTCCTATACTCTCGGGATCTAACAGTAACTCAGTGACTGCCCAAAAAGATTTGTGTTTGATCTCCACTGGCAGATGGCACGTCTTGCCATAGATGAGACAAAAGGGAGATGTCCCCAATGGATTCTTAAACGACGTCCGATAGGCCCACAAGACCGAGTCCAAAAGCTGTGACCAATCCTTTCGGTCTGGGCGGACAACCTTCTGCAAGATAGTTTTTATCTCCCGGTTCGATACTTCAGCAAGACCATTAGTCTGAGGGGATATGGTGTGGCAACCCGATGGTCAATGCCGAACTCGTCTGCAAGGGCCCTAACCTTGTCATTGATGAAATGAGACCCCCCGTCTGAAATCAAGACTCTAGGTACCCCGAACCGTGAAATGATATTTTTCCTCAAAAATTTGCACACGGTTTTAGCATCTGCGGCTCGGGCGGGGATGGCCTCAACCCATCGGCTGACATAATCCACAACGAGCAAAATATGCTCGAATCCCTGACTCTTAGGAAATGGGCCCATGAAATCAATCCCCCATGCATCAAAAACTTCACAAAAGTGAATGGGTTGCATGGGCATCATGTCTCTCTGTCCGCAGGTTCCCATTTTCTGACAGTCAGTACATCTCTTCACGAACTCATCAGAATCCTTGAAGAGAGTAGGCCACCATAGGCCGGAATGAAGCACCTTATGTGCTGTCCTTTTTCCAGAATGATGTCCTCCTGCCTCAAGCTTATGGCAGTATGTGAGGACGCTATGATGCTCTTCTTGAGGAATGCACCTCCTCCAGATGTTGTCCCCTCCTTCATGATAAAGGACGGGATCCTCCCAATGGTAAAACTTAGCCTTCGCCAGGAAGGTCTCAAGTTTCTGCCTGGGCCAACCTTGTGGGACTGTCTTGGCGACAAGATAGTTCACAATGTCAGCGTACCACGGGAGCGAGGCGATAGCCAAGATCGATTCATCCGGAAATGTCTCTGTGATAGGTGCGCTGGGCTCAGATTCCTCAAGATTCTCCAATCTGGAGAGATGATCTGCCACCACATTCTTGACTCCAGGCTTATCCTTAATCTCAATATCAAACTCCTGGAGTAGAAGGATCCACCTGGTAAGACGTGCTTTGGCATCCTTCTTAGCCATTAAGTACCGGATGGCGGTGTGATCAATGTAAATTGTCACTCTAGATCCGAGAATATAAGATCTATACTTATCCAGAGCAAAGACTACGGCCAGCATCTCTTTCTCAGTCACAGTGTAATTCCGCTGGGCGGCATCCAAAGTCCGGCTGGCGTAGTGAATGGCAAAAGGTAATCCATCCCTCCTCTGTCCAAGCACAGCCCCAACGGCAAAATCTGAAGCATCCGTCATGATCTCGAATGGGAGAGACCAATCAGGTGGCTGAAGGACAGGAGCTAAAACAACCATATTTTTGAGAGTCTCAAAAGATGCAAGACACTTATCATTGACAATAAACTCGGTGTCTTTTATCAGCAAGTCAGTAAGCGGTCGGGCAATCCGACTGAAGTCCTGAATGAACCGTCGGTAGAAACCGACATGCCCCAGAAAGAACCGCAACTGGCGTAAATTGGACGGTGGATTGAGTTTTCTGATGATATCCACCTTAGCCGGATCGACCTCCATGCCCCTGTTGGAGACGATATGACCGAGGACCGTCCCTTGAGTCACCATAAAGTGGCTCTTCTCCCAAGATAAAACAAGATTGACCTCTATGCAGCGCTGAAGCACACGGTCTAGGCAGTCAAGACAAGCATCGAACCTGTCGCCATAGACCGAGAAGTCATCCATGAAGACCTCTAAACAATCACCCACCATGTCCGAGAAGATGGACAACATGCACCTTTGGAATGTCACCGGAGCGTTACATAGACCAAAGGGCATCCGTCTGAAAGCATAAGTCCCAAACGGACAGGTGAATGTCGTTTTCTCCTGGTCTTCGGGTGCAATGGCCACTTGATTATATCCAGAGTACTCGTCAAGAAAACAATAATGACTCTTCCCAGCTAGCCGCTTGATAATCTGATCAATGAAGGGTAGCGGGAAATGATCCTTCTTGGTGGCCTCATTCAATCGTCTGTAGTCCACACAGACCCTCCAAGAAGTGGGCACTCTGGTAGCGATCTCCTCTCCAGACTCATTGACAACTGTAGTGATACCCGTCTTCTTAGGTACCACATGTAGTGGACTAACCCATTTAGAGTCGGAGATGGGGTAGATAAAATCGGCGCTCCACCATTTTGAAATTTATTTCATGACTACGTCTCGAAGATTCGGGCTTAGCCGTCGTTGGAACTCACGCAACGGCCTAGTGTCATCTTCAAGATAGATGTGGTGGGAGCACAGAGCCGGACTAATCCCCTGGAGATCAGCTATACTCCAACCTATTGCCTTGCGGTTTCTTTCAAGAACCTCCATCAGACGAGATTCTTGTTCTCCAGTCAAACCTGCTGAGATAATGACTGGGTGCATATCTGGCTCATTCGCAAGGAATCTATACTTCAATGACTGCGACAGAGGTTTCAGTTCTGGACAACTGGGAGGCGGCAGATCTGGCTTTTGATATGTCTGTGTGAAGGCGACCAGGTCTGCATGGGAGAACTCTCGCTCTGCATGAATTTCTAACGAAGGACGGCCTGCTGAATCGTCAATAAACTGTACTGGCTCGCACTCTGTCATGGTCGTTGGCTCAGAAGGAATCAGACAAGGTAAATAGTCATTAAAATCATCCCAGTCAATGTCTGAATCCGAGGGATTAGAAGAAGATGAGCAAGAATGAAAGTCATCAGCACCACTTGTCCCAACACTGTCAGCCTCAGGTGTATCCTCATCCAGGGGTGTGCTCTCCCGGCTCTCGACTGCCATGAGCTTGAGATATAGTGAATTTGTCGGCAAGACGAGGGTCGGTGCTACAGGATCTTTCCAATTGGATTCATCATCTGTCATCACAAAATCACACTCCTGGTGGATGTCTAGCTCTTCCTCTATCATCTTCACAAAATCACACTCTCTGACTCTGGTTTCCTCGATCGTCTCTATTTGTATGGTTTCGCCCTCTACGCGAAAGCATACCTTCCCGCGATCATGATCGGTCACCGCATTGGCTGTGGCCAAGAATGGACATCCGAGTATGATGGGGGCATCAGTTACCGACTCAGGGATCTCCATGTCCAACACAACGAAGTCCACGGGGAATTTCAGGCCCTGAATGGTAACGACCACGTCTTTCAATAACCCCTTCGGCCTCTTAGTCGACCTATCAGCAAACTGAAGGACTGTCATGCTTCTAAGAAGAGGACCAAACTCGAATCGGATGAGTAAGGCTGTCGGAAGAAGGTTAATTGAAGAACCGCTGTCTAATAGAGTACGATCAAACTGCTGCTCATGAATCCCACATCTGACACATGGCCTCAAATTTCAGCGAAATTCGGTCGAATTTCTGCCGAATATCGATATCCAGTCGAAATCGAAATTCGACCGAAATGACCGAAATATGGGGGTCCTAGTACAAAAAATGACCGAAATAACCGAAATTTCAGTCGAAATTCCACCGAAATTCCATCGAAATTCTGTTTTGGTCGATACCGAAATGGTGACCGAAATCGACATTTAAGGCCTTGATCTGACATAGGGAGCTCCTGCATCTGGCCGCTTGGCTGGCAACTTGTTCTGAATGGTGCAGCAAGTGAAATGAGTGAGCACATGGATCTGATCTATGTGGTTCCTCCTCTTCCTGCGGATGGTAGTTTTCTCCTTCAAGTTCTTTTTGAAGAGGGGGATGTGCTCAAGTGCTTCCTGTAGAGTCAGCTGAATATGGAACCTGTTAATCATCTCGTTGCTGAACTCTACCTGCCGATCTTTTTTTGGATTTTCTCTTTTATTCCCCTTTGCCCGGCGGAGTGCCTCAGGTTAGGTGATGGTAGAGGCCTCCACAGATGGAGGGCTAGGAATAGGTCCCTGTGCCTGTGAAGGAGGAGAATCCATACAATAATCATCATTCAACACATATGGATCCGCAATCTGAACAGAAACCTTTCCTTTATTCATATTTTTGTTTTTCTTTTTGTTACCACAATCCATAGATACAAAAGGTGGTAACATCACAGAGGGAGGCTCAACAAAAGTAGATGTGGTGGCCTCAGTACCACCACCGGCACCTGTGTTCGCAGCATCAGCACTGCGCTCTGGCTCAGCATCCAAAATGGTGGCATCAGCACCACCGTCTGCATCTGGTCTCACGACGGCCTCAGCACCGTCGTCTACATCTCCGTCATTGGTGGCCTCAGCACCACCATCTTCAACATCATCATTAGCGGCATCAGCACCACTACTCTGCTCCTCTGGCCCTCCTGATTCAGCTGGTGGTTGTCGCTCAGAAGAGGTGCCGCTGGCGGGCATCCTACCGCTCCTAGTAGTCACAAAATCAGCATCATAGAAAGAATAAGACATATCACTCAAATAGTCACTAGGAGAGGTATCCTATGTAAACTCTACCTGCTCAGACTTCCTTTTCAGATTGTTCGGGTTAGGTTCAATCTGAGCGGGTATGGCGGCCTTGCCTTTGATAATCTCCCTCATCTCCTATCGGAATTCATCCATTTCTTGCTTGAAGGATGCTCGTTGTTCGGAGAGCAAGCGGGCAAGATCGTCTAAAGCTGGGTTCTCAAAAGCTGGGGCCTGAGAACCGGATGGTTGTCCCTGCTGGAACTGAGGTTGTTGTTGCTGCTGCTGGTACTGGGGGTGATGGGGGTAAGATTGATGAGGCTGCTGACGCTGCCTCCACTGCTGTCCCTGATAGGCGGGACGAGGACCACTCTGATATTGTTGCTGCTGGGCATACTGGGGCTGCTGGTGTTGCCGTTGCTGCTGGCTGCTCTACAGTCCTTGAGCGGGATTCTACTACTGGGATGAGGAGCCACCGTTGCCCCAACGGAATTCTGGATGATCATGACGGATCCCAGGCTGAGGGTACCGGTCGTACCAAATCCCATTGACTTCCATCAATGGTTTCTGCTCGAAGGAGGGTGGAGGGAGAACTGCAGTGGTTGCTCCGGCTGATAGACCACCATCTGAGTGTCTGGAAATGGCGGCTGCGCTGGGTAGTACTGTAGCAGTGGAACCAGCTCTGCCTGGATATGATTCACCTGACGGTACGAGGTAGAGGGTTGATTGGAACTGCTACTGCTGGGGTCAGCCCGTGACCTGGGAGGCAGCTGGGAATGAGTCTGTGCCTCCTGGACGCAAAGGATCTGCGTCTTCAGGTCACTCATGGTTTTGGCGATCTGGTCCATCTGGGCCATGCCTTGCATTTGTTTCTTCTCGAGGATCTCGAGACGGTCCAACTTCTCACTGATTATGCCATGTCAGCTGCGGCTGATTCAGCTTGGGCTGCAGCTGCCGACGATGTGTTGGGACCGGCATCGATGCGGGCAATTTTCTGGAATGATCCCGCTCCTTGCGGGGGCTTCTGCTGCATGTAGACTCGGGCTTGGGCCATTACGGTTGAGTTTTCTGCCATGCCCTCGTAAATGGCCCAAACGTCTTCTTCACCCTTGGAAAAGTACGATCCACCGCAAGAGACGTTGACAAGCCCCTGTAGCTCCGGTGTCAGCCCACAAAAGAAACTCTGCACTAGATTGGGCTTCGATATGTCATGGTGTGGACACCGGTCGATGAGCTCTCAGAAGCGATCCCAAGCTTCATGAAACTGTTCATTTGGGATCATGATGAAGTTGCTGATCATTGCTCTAGCTGCATTTGTCCGACCGAGAGGGTAGTATTTCTTCATATATGCGGTCCGGAGATCTGCCCATGTATCGATGAATCGCCCCAAGTGTTTGAGCCAGTATGCGGCTCTGTCAACCAAAGAGAATGAAAATGCAATCATCTTGATCATGTCCTCAGTCATCAACCGATCATGGATCGTGCTGCAAATCATTTCGAACTCTTGGAGGTGGAGGTGTGGCTCTTTGGTCGGCAACCCATGGAATTTGGGTAAAAGCTGAATGGTGTGGGGCCGAAGCTCGAAGTCTCCATGGATAGGCAGAAGTCTGATCCATCGATGTGTAAGGGACGCTGCTGGGTTATGCAATTCTCGTATGATGGTCTGCGGCGGTCTCTCAGCATCGGGATCACCTCCTCCTGCATCAGGTCCTCCTCCTCCTCCACCGCCACCGCCACCAGGTCGGTTCTCTCTCATCTGAGCTATCTCTCTCATGAGGTCACCCATGAAGGTACTCTGGTCACGAATCTGCCTCTGCATGGTCTTCAGGGATGCAAGAAGTGAATTGTTGATGGCCGCCTGATCAAATAAGAACGGAGGATGATCATGGTCATTCGGGTGCTCGCCTATGTCTGCCACCTCTGGATTCTCTGAAAAAGCAAAAGAGGCCATCTCAGGTGCTGTCGAATGATCTGAACTCTGTGATGCACTGAATTCTGAAACTATTGGACTGATAGAAGGAGAATGAGAAGGGTGGTTGAGGGGGAACGGGGTGGAGGTAAACTCAGGCCCGGAGAGCGGACTCTCCAAGGTATTCCTAGATGAATGAGGAGGAGTGCTGGATAGTGGTGCCGACAAAGTCGGCCTAAGAGACCTTCGTCCCATCATCTTGATTATTGGGAAGATCAGGGTGAATGCAGAAGAAGAAGGAAGAAATGAGATGCAAAATTGTGCACAAGTGTGCTGTGTTTTTGATCTTGACCTAAATAAAACTAGCAATCAAACACAAAACATGGGTGAGTTCACCAACTCAACGCATGAAGCCGTGAAGGTTCGGCTTTTATCTTGTCGATTTTAGCTTGAATTCAGGAATTAATCTTTTTACGAGTCCTTAGAGCGCTACGCCTAAAGGAGAGAGAGTACTGCCGGAAAAGTATTCCCGTACTTGTCCTCCTCCTGTGTAACATGTAACTTGCGTTTTTTAAGGTCCTTGTAACCCTTCCTGGATCCCTACTCAACCAAAAAAATAGAGGGAGGAAGCCGATAGGTGAAACCGATACTTCGGATCTCGCTCGCAACGGAATCACCCGTGGGCGTGCAAGATCCTACTCAGATGCAGACGGTGAGACAGACACACCCGTGAAGGCGTGGCCTATGCTCGGTACTTCGGACAAGGTCGATGCTCACACAATAGTGAGTCACCAATGGCGACCAAGCCCTACTCGCCTACATACGATAGTAGCGCCAATAATTCGGAAATCCAGGCGATACACAAGGCAACCACAAGTTGGGTTTTGGGCTCTAATCCTTACGAAGCGCTCACCTCACTTGGAAGGAGACCTTCCCATGCAACCTGAATACAAGTGAGGGTGTTACTCTCCCCAATCAAGGAATCCAATTACCGATTTTATTTTTGGTCAAGGTTTTCTTAGCAGTCCCTTTTTTAATTTTTTTGATGTTATCACTTCTTTTGAGTTGATTCAAACAAGCGCCTAACGATTTTTGTTTTTTCTTGATCCTACTTTGTCAAAAAACAGAGGGAGAATAGAGTCGGAAAAGCCAATTCAAGTCGACACCAAGGTGGAAATCTCACCTTTGTGCCTAAATGATGGATGCAAAGTAAGAAGACTTACAGCGAATCCCAGCTCTCTCCATGCGGGATGCAAAGCAGAATTTGTAAACCTAATCTACATGTCGATATGCAAATGCGGAAATCATCCTAAGATAGGCAACTGCTAGCGTGAAGAACCACAAGCTAACCACTAACCTCCAATCCTAATGTCCGGTCTAGGCTCACCCCTCCTTCTCTCGACACGTCGAGTTTGGGAAAAGCGCTTGGCGGGATGAGCTCGGGCGCACGGATCGAAAGCTAATGGCCAATTTTTTAATTAGTCTAAGTCCAAATACGATCTATAGGAGCATGCAAAGGTTATTAATGTGTTTGTACCTATTCTAATCGATCAAGCAAGCCTAGAGTCTAAGGGCTCAATCCACAAAAGAAATGAAAAATAAAAACAAAATCGGAAAATGACTGTCGAAAAACGCGAGAAAAGCCGCGGTGAGCCCCTGGGTGAACAAACACCTGGAAATTAGGCCCGGTAGTCTGAGTGTCCAAGTCCTGAGTCCTATATTATTACAAATTAATCACTCTCTCTCACAAAATAAAATGCAACTACTCTAAGCACTCTCTCTCACTCCTCCTGCTCTCTCATGTCGGCTTGGCTAAAGAACAGCCGGCTCCGCTTCCCAAGGATGCTTCGGATCCCCTACGAGATCCGCCTCGCTCCGCGGTCCCTCGCAAGAAGACAAGAAAAGAATGGTCAGACAGCTCAATCAATATATATCAAAAGTGCAAGAGAGATAAAAGAAGGATATGGTAGACAAACAACACAATCAAGCAAAAATAAAGAACTACTCGCTGTTGCTCCCCGGCAACAGCGCCATTTGATAAACACAGATTATGAGGGGTCTAAATGGTATGTCTTACACAGGACGGAGACAACCGAGGTCGCTGCGGTGACCCACAATAAAATGTATTTAGTCAACAATTAACCCACACTACAGATCAACAATTAGAAATAAATGTGGAGTTAAAATTTATTTTTAACTCTGCACAAAAGATTGTATAGGACAAGTATGCAGAGAGTTCGAACACAGGGAGCAAACAGGGTAGGTGCACAAGTAAATGTGTGTGTGAGTGAATGTGAGTGTTGTCTACACTATGCAAGCAAATAACTTTTTTGGGTTTTTAATTTTTAATTTTTTTATTTTTTATTTAATTTTTAATTTTGTATTTTGATTTTTAATTTTCTGATTTTTATAATTTTATATTATATATGTATATTTTTAATATTGGAATATAAAAACAATGTAATAAAAGGAGAGCTACAATATTTATAAAAATGTGCAAAAATAGCCAAAAATTTAGAAATAAAATCTTTTTGGTATTTTTAAAATTTTTTACTATTTTTTTGATTTTTGGGTATTTTTCAGAATGTTTTTGGTATTTTTAAATAACAATATAAAGCAAAACAGTGAATAAGCTACTGGCTGAGGATAAAATGGGAATTAAAAATATCAGATAGCCACAAAATATTTTCAAATTGTTTTTCAAATAAAGACAATAAAATATAGAAACTACAGAGCTTGAGTTTGCTATTTTTGGAGTTTTCTACAATTTTTGAGAATTTTTAGGAGTTTTTAAGCATTTTCGAATTTTTAAGGTTTTTCTTTTTCAATTTTTAGTGATTTTTGGACCGACACTAAAATGGGTGAAAATAGATAGTAGGGAATTTTTTTGGAATTTTTCGAAGTATTTTACTATTTTTTGGTATTTTCTAAGCTAGACAGTGTTGAAACAGAGAGTTTTTTATTTTTAATAAATATAAAAATGAAATAAAATCAAAAACTAAATATGTGGCCTTAAAGTACAAGCACACAGGAGCTTAAGTTTAAATTTTGAGAATTTTTTGAATTAAAAAGGGGCTCCAAATAAATACTACAAGCAAGCAAAAAGTTCACAGCCAAGCAAGGACTATTTCGCAATTAGACAAAATTCCAGGGGCAGGCTTGCAATTTTCGCACAAAAATTTGTAATGATTTAAATTTATTCTAGACCAAAAAGTAATAGCACAAGTGGCAAGGGCTTTAATGCAAAAGTCATCAGCCCCACGTGAGTTTCACGCGCGCCTGGGAGAGGCACGACTGCAATATCTCAAAAGCACAAGGGCTAAAAGGTAAAATGCCCAGAAATTTATAACCACTTAACAAAAACTGAGGACTGAATAAAAATGCCAAATAACCCGAGGGGGTGTCTGTAAAAACGCCAAGCATCACGTGCAAAGCACGCGCCTGGCGGGGGCTATTTCGTAATATTCAAAAGCCTAGGGACCTAATTATAAAGTTTACAAAAATATCAAAAGGGCAAATGAAAGATCATGCTTTAATATAAAATACAAAAATGGGTGGGGCTTATCTTGCAAAATGTCCAGCCGAGGGCGGATCTAACGGTGGACGCGATTCCACTTAACACGTGTCCGCACAGGGGGGCGCGATACCCCTTCGTGCAGCAGCGGTCCAGATTAAAAGGGTCGATGAAGATCGGACGGTGCGCGGCTGCTAGATCCGACGGATGCTGCTGCTCGCCAAGAACGACTGAAAGATCGACGGCGCGCAAGAGGGCTGGAAGAACAGGAGATGAACTCGCCCATGGCGAGTTTGGATCAGGTGGCGCATGCTCCTCCGGCCTCCTCCAAGCCCGCAGATGGTCTCTCCGTCTTCCTGCTGGTGATCTCTGGCCGCCTGAAGCTTCAGAAGGTGGCAGTGGCCACCAGAGCTCGCAGGCGAAGGGGGAGGAGCTGGGGCTCCCAAAACACCTCCGGCGAACTCACAAAATAGCCCCAGGTGCTTGATATGCTCCGTTACCTGCACAAAAATGGTTAATATGGTCGGGGGCAAATTGCCCCGACCACGTAGCGAGAGAGAATGGAGGTCTATGGTAGTGTACGGTGTGAACGCGAGATTGGCCGGAGATGGCTCCAGCGAACAATCGATTGAGCGAATCGATCGGCGATCAATGGTGAATAGGATGGCGTGATGAAGTTCTGATTATGAAGAATAAAATGAGCGAAGAAATGAAGGGGAAAGTTACCTCAAGGGGACAGGACCCGAGGTATAAATACCTCCACGGCAAGGTTCGCCGGAGGTGCGGAAAGCGCCTAGAACGGAGGGCTCTCCTCTGCTTGGACGGTTGCAACCCGATGATGTCACCAACAGGTCTTCACGCGAGCCAAAAGGAGGGAGAGTTCTAGATGTTTTGCGGTTCAAAAATTGAATCAAAGTCAAGGGGTTCCTTTTATGTGGTTGACGGGGCGACTCTAAGATCGAAATGCCAGGAGCAACGTGATGATCCATTGATCGAGATAGACCCCCGGCGTGTATGACTGATGCTAGGGGAAGAAAAGCCTAGAAGAAAGTTATGTGAAATGATGCAAGACAGCTCCTCGAAAAAATCTCAAACATGGTCAAAATCTGCAGGTCTGACAAGGCCCAGGTGTTGGGCAGAGAGTTGACCGAGGTCAACTCTCCAGCCCTCCTGGTTGGTCCACGTGGACTAACCAGGAAAAAATTTGAGAAAAACATTTCTAAAATCAAAAGAAAAATAGTAAACTATTTTATTTAATTATGGTTACAAAATAAAAAATGCTTATAATTTTATAAATTATTTATGGTAATTTTTATTTATTTTTATTAGGTATATTTTTATAAGTTGCTTTTATACCCCTATATAGGTATATTATCTATATATTTGACTATTTGATTTTTAATTTGTGATTTTAATTTTATTATTTTTATTTCTTATTTTGTAAAATTATAAAGTACTTTTATACACATAAAGGTATTTTTATTTTATTTTTCTGATATGTTTGTATATTTAATAAAATGAAAATAGGTATTGTATAGGTATGGGTATAGGTAGTATACCTATGTATCAAATATGTAAGTATTTTATTTTAAGTAATATTTAGGTTTTTATTCCAATTTTAATGTACATAATTATTATAAGTAATATTTACATAATTATAAAAATATAAAAATACAAAAATAATGAATAAATAATAAAATGAGTATTTTAATCTGTACAATTGTACAATGTGAGTCCAAAACTCAACTTTCAAACCGTAGCTCCGCCAAATGCGAAACCACTGCCATTAAATATTTTATTTTATTCTATATACAATTAAATGTGAGTTTCTGCATTTGGAGTTTTCATTGGTGAGATACAGGTCTGGGAGGTTGGGATTCTGGATTTTTTTTCAGACCATAACTTTTTATCTGTACATTATTTTTGAATGAAATCAATTTTGTATTTTTCTTTATAAAATTATCTACAACTTTCTTGTAGAAAGTCTCTTTATTTGATGTATAAAAAGTGGAACCAAAAATAGGTCCCAAAATTAATAAAGAATGAATAGAATAATATAGGTATTTGACCCTTATCTCCCCCTACTTTATTCCTTGTCGACCTAGTCATCGAGATGTCTAGGTCTCGGGGTTTTGGGTCATAAAATATTTACAATATTTTATTCTTTTTCTTTTCTTTTATTTATTCTATAATTTTGGCTTTAATTACAGTATTTTACACACTAATTGAATGCACATGCATGAATGCTAAGGTGCTATATTTAAGGCTATTTACAGGCATTTGCTAGGGTTTTTGATGCCAAAATGAGAGAATAAAGATGATGAAATGTGGATTCATCAAGGGGGGAAATCGTGCAAAATACCCACAACGGGCGCAGATCGAACGGCTGGAGGCCGTTCACTTGACACGTGGCACATTCTCCTACGACGACACTGCTTCATCTGGAACAGTTGGGATTAGATCGCCTCCTGCGATCGAGCGATGAGCCGTGGTTGGATCCAACGGTGGAGAGACAGTCTGGGATCGAGGCCCGATCCAATGACCTTGAAGCCCTGTAAGAATCGGGAAGAACAAGACGGAGGAGGACCTTCGATCGACGGTGCAGCGCTGCTCTGGTTGTCTGAATCCACTCCAAAGGTCACAAAATGGAGATGGCTCGTTCCTCTACATGCAGGTGGCTTCAGAAGGTGGCCTAGAGCTCTGGTGATGTCTGTCGAGCTCGTGGAATACGGGGAGCTCAAGGTACCTTAATCTTGTGCAAAAACAACCTCTGCAGAGGTCCTTTGGCCCACCAATACCTGCAGGAAGGTCCAGCAAACAAAACGAAGGTATCAGGGGCTTAATCAGGGTGACAGGGTGTGGAATGGAATGGAGGCTGTGGTGTTCCGACAGATAGCGGAGGTGGAGGGATGGAGTGACTTTTGCCATTCACTATGCTAGCCGTACGTTGGATGCCACGCTGCGGAACTACACCGTCACAGAGAAGGAGATGCTAGCCGTAGTTTTTGCCTTGGACAAGTTCAGGTCATATATTATTGGATCCAAAGTGACTATCTTTACTGATCATACCGCCATCAGGTACCTCATGGCAAAGAGGGATGCCAAAGCGAGACTGACTAGATGGATCCTTCTACTCCAAGAGTTTGATATTGAGATTAAGAATAAACCTAGAGTCAAGAATGCGGTGGCAGATCATCTCTCCCTATTAGAGAATCTTGAGGAATCTGAGCATATTGATCCCATTTCTGAGACCTTCCCAGATGAGGCGGTCCTTGCTATCGCCTCTCTCTCATGGTACGCCGACATTGTAAACTATCTTGTTGCCGAGAAAGTTCCAAAAGGTTGGCCCAGGCAGCGACTTGAGACCTTCCTTGCGAAGGCCAAGTTTTACCACTAGGAGGATCCCATCCTTTATCATGAAGGATGGGATAGCGTCTGGCGTCGGTGCATTCCTCCGGAGGAGCACCATAGCGTCCTCACATACTGTCACAAGCTTGAGGTAGGAGGACATCACTATGGGAGGAGAACAACACAGAAAGTGCTCCAATCCAGCCTATGGTGGCCTACCCTCTTCAAGGATTCTGATGAATTCTGATGGGCACTTGTAGACAGCGTGATATGATGCCGATGCAACTCATTCACTTCTGTGAGGTTTTTGACGCATGGGGCATCGATTTCATGGGTCCATTCCCTAAGAGTCAGGGATTCGAGTACATTCTGTTGGTTGCTGACTATGTGAGTCATTGGGTTGAGGCCATTCCCGCCCGAACCGCAGATGCTAGTATTGTTTGCAAATTTTTGAGGAAGAATATCATTTCACGGTTCGGGGTGCCTAGAATAATGATATCTGACGGGGGGTCTCACTTTATCAACGACAAGGTAAAGGCCCTTGCTAGCGAGTTCAGCATAGACCATCAAGTTGCCACTCTATATCACCCTCAGACCAATGATCTTGCTGAAATATCGAACAGGGAGATCAAGACGATATTGCGGAAGGTAGTCCACCCAGACCGAAAGGATTGGTCACAGCTTTTGGATGCGGTCTTGTGGGCATATCGGACTTCCTTCAAGACTCCTTTAGGTACATCTCCCTTTCGTCTCATTTATGGAAAGTCATGCCATTTTCCTGTTGAGATTAGGCACAAGTCACTTTGAGCTGTCACGGATATATTATTGGATTCAGTGAGTATAGATGATCAAAGGAAGGCAAAATTGGCATCTTTAGAGGATCTTAGAGATACAACCTTTTCAAGCATCCTACAATATAAGGAGAAAGTGAAGATATGGCATGATTCTCGCATCAGCCAGAAGCAGTTTGAGCCAGATCAGAGAGTATGGTAGTTTGATGCCGCGCTTAGATTATTTCCAGGGAAATTGCAGAGTAAGTGGAAGGTACCATACGTGATCCGTAAGGTACATGACAATGGGAGTATTGACATATATGAGATGTCATCTGAGTCTACCTTTTGTGTGAACGGTCAACATCTCAAACTATATCTAGATCATGAGATGCTGGTCGTTGACGTCGCCCCGATTCATTTTGCATGAAATGTGATCTTTGACTCACATCGGTTGCATCTCATGCCTGATTACCACTGTCTTCCGCCTTGTATAGATCCATATGTCCATATCATCTCATTCTTTAGTCCAACACCCCATCTGCATCTTGTGATTATGCTATACTTAGGGTACACTTTACCCTAAGTATAGGGGGGTGTCAGACTCTTGATTATTCTTTTGATTCTTTTTACCTCTGTTTTGCTGCCTATACTTAGGGATATTTCACCCTAAGTATAGGAGAGGTAGACCCTGTACATTCTATCACTCGGTTTTCTCTTTATGTACAGTATGCTATACTTAGGATTGCTTGATCCTAAGTATAGGGGGAAAACACCGAGCCCTCTTCATTCTATTCTTTGATTCTTCATTGTAGTATAACATTCCTTTTCACTTCCCTATGCTAAGCACGAGTTATGTCTTCTTCATCGCTTTTTATTCACTCTGAGGACATCGTTCGAGCTAAGTATAGGGGTGTCATATATATTACATATATACTTTAGCCATAACTCGTACTTTGTGTGAGTGTGTTAATAAATAAAATGACTAAAATCCTTTATCTGAAAATCGTAAAAATTCTAAAAATTTTCTTGTACATAAAATTCTTTCTTGCACATATATAGCTATTTATAAGAATTATTTTTGTACAAATGTTTGTAAAAATGTTTTCTTTGTAAAAATGTGTAAATAGTTTGGTATCAAAATTATGTATATAGTACAAATTTCTGTAAAATGTTTGAAAAATAAAAGTGTGCAAAAACCCTTATGTAAACGCTTGTAAATAGTTTGCAAAACCTCTGCATCCATGCATACATTCAAACATTTATCAAAAAAATTGCATAAAAGATTTTTTGTATATACTTGTACATTCTTTTGGATCATAGTTGACATTTAAACTAGCCTGGAATTAATTTGGAAAATGGAGCTTGGTTAAGACCTTAATCCACTTAATTCTAAGAGGAACCTTATAGGACTTAGGGTTGAGACTTTTCAAGTCCATTGGTGCCTTAATTCTTTGAGTCTACTAGGCTATGATCACATGTCATCTTGATGAGCCTAAGTAGAACATTTAACAATGTACACATGACTCACACAAACAATGTCCTTACTTGCACCAGCACCTTACACATAGCTCTCTACGGATGAGGTGGTGAGGAGGCTCCTTTGGCTCGGGGTCGCATACGAGGGTAGTACTTCTATGTAGAACCTCTCATCTTCTTTTAGTGAAGGAAGTGCACCTCAACTTGGTCTGGCGGTGTTGAGGTCTAAAGACAGGAGTTGTGGGTTGCAATAATGCTTCAAAAGAGGGATGGTCTACTGGCTCAAGAGGAAAAGGTCCTTATGTATATATGTTGCACCATGTAGATATGTTGTACATATGCACATTGAAAAAATGTGCAAAAGAAAGAAAACTCCAAAAAAATGGTGGGTCTGATAGAAAATGAAATACCCACCGGAGTGTATATAGCCAAATAAAGCAAAGCTTATGCTGCCCATTCTCATCTCATGAAGCTTGCAGCAGGAGACATAGCTACAGTGGTTAGGCTCCCAGGGATACATGGCTACACTGCTCATGGTCCATTCTCTTCTTTCCCCTCCCCTCGAGTTGGTTGAACTTGAACTTAGAAGGGAATACCTCGCTCCTCGAGGAAAGAGCTGCTAGACTAGGGAATTAGAGTTACTTGTTGAGGGGGGTTGTTGCCTTGTCATTTCTGAGGTGGGGAGCTACATATCACTTACACAGTACAAGAAAAGATTCATGGTCATTAGATTTTGTGTATGTAGACTTGTTCTGATCTGGATTATTTGACCATAGATTGGTGGAACTTTGAGGTTGTTGACTCTTAAACTTAGGTTCAAATAAGATTCCGACAAACTAATAATCCAAAGGTCTGACTGAGCTCCATACTCCAATTTAATGAAGACAAGTTTAATAATCAACCTTGATTCTCCTTCTTTTCTTTCTCTTTTCACATCTTTTTTAAATAAGTGTTTGCTAAGGGACTAGCAACGATAAAGTATATGGGGGTGATAAAGCCCTGATCATCTCTCTTTATTCTTTTTTTTTAGATATTTATCTTAGCAAAGCATCATGTAAATAGATATAAATACAATAAGTTAGCATTATGAATGCATTTGTTAATATTACATAATTAGCATGCATTTGTGCAAAAATAAAAGAATAAAGAAAATAAAAAGGGAAGGAGGTATTTAGAATAAATACAGAGTGACCCAAACCCCAAGAGAAGGCCAAGCATTGGCCTGATCATCAAATAAAACAAGTAGAGAGAGAGAGATAGTACCTACTCCATATTGTACATATTATTCTGGTAAATAAATAATTATTTTTGACAAAATAAAAATAAATTATTCTTTTTACCTCATTGTATATAATCCTAAAAATAAAACGAAATTCAGAAAAATAAAATAAAAATAAAATTCTCTCTCCCTTGTACTAAATACATGTATATATGCTTTCTTCTCTATTTATTATAACCCTGTAAATAAATACAACAACAACAAAGCCTTTTCCCACAATTAAGTAGGGTCGGCTACATGGATTCTTCGCCTCCATTCAGATCTATCTTGGGACAATCTCGGGCTTATATCCACAAAATAAAGATCCCTTCGTATGGTCCCTTTCCAACACTTCTTGGGCCGTCCCCGCCCTCTTTTAACCGGCTCAACATCCCAACACTCACATCTCCTAACTATGCTTTAGCTGATTATTTATTTTCCAATACTGTATATAGATTAATTTATTTTCCAAAAAAATAATTAAAAATCACAGATTAATTCCTTCGAAAATAATAAACATTTTTCATTTTATTCATTTTTTAATTTAAATTCATTAATTATTTTTAATTTATTTATCTTTAATTTTCCTTGCTATTTTGTCATGTAGCCTATTTTGTCCTATTCCAGTCCTATCTTGATTGGTACAACGAGGAATGTTGACTCGGTCAACTGCCTCCCCCGGACTCCTTTTTCGCTCGAACCCGGTTCGCTGCGCACTTTGCCGAATTTTCTCGACCCGATTCGATCAATTCCTCCTTCCATTTGCAGCTCCGATTATTGAGGGAAAATCCATGATCCACGTCCGTTGTCATCCCTAGGGATCTGAACCTCGTTTCGCGTACCCTTGCCTGATTCCTCTAGCCTCTTGGGAACCCTATAAAATCGCTCATACGCCTCCTAAGAGAGGTAGCTCGTGCCTCGCTCCCATCTCGAACCCTAGCCACCTCCAGCTGAGTGACAGCTGCTCGGAGCATCGCTCGGAGCTCGGTTTGGTGCAGTAGACCTGGTGCTCAACCTTCATGGTCGGACCTCCGCCGCGAGCAGCCTTCCCCGCCTTCCCCATCGAGGTTGAGGCCATCACCCCGACGGTCATCATCTTCGGAGCTCAGGAGCAATCCGAGATATTCAGCTACCCTTTCTATCCTTCACCTTTTCTGTTTCGATTCAACTATTCTGTTCATCATCGCCGTGTGTTCATCCACTCCGATCAGCTGGTCGGAGCCCCGTTTTCCGCATCCAGCCGCTTCGACGACCCGCAGACTCACCCTCCATCTAGCTCCGCAATCTGATCATCCTTACCCTCGACCATTAGATTGAGATTAGGGCTGAGATCTCCCCTACCACCTTCTCCGGTGATCAACCTTTGCCCCCCTCCGCTTCTTTGTTTTCTGGCTCCAATAACCTGGAATGGAGCATAACCTTGAGTCCTAGCTTTCCCTTGCAGGTATTAGCGTGCGCTAGGGACCTCCTTTTCATCCATCAGAGGTTCGTTGGAGCAGCTCCCGACCTCCTTCATCGCCATGCTCATCCGGCCGGCGTCTCCTCCATCGGACCAGCTCAATCGATGCGGAAGCTTTCCAGACCACTCATGTGCCTTCCGAACAACCATCGGAGCTGAGGATCACCTCCATGGCTCTGGTGAAGTTCATCCCATCGTTGTTCGTCCAGACGTCCTCCGCACCGTTTAATCGGCCGGCCTTCTCCAGATCGAATCCACGACGCCGACACAACAAGCTTTTCAAACCGTTATATGACAGATCTGACGCATCTGTGCCCCACGTTCCCGACCATTTCTGAGGCGTCAAATCTGATCTCTGCAGCAGATCAGAGCCGTACGTCCACGCCTCCACCAGCTGCCTCCACGTGTCCCCATGCGTTCCTCATGTGCTGCAAGGGTATATTGCACTTTTCTTCTACACTTTTTAGACTTTATGTTTTAATTTGTTAAATAAAGTTGTAGTTTGAATTATTTGCACTTTAGTCCCTTAGGTTTCTGGTATTTGCTTTTTAGTCCTTCCTGTTTGAAGACATGTGCTCGATCACGCGCACTGTGGTGTTTTTGCATCTTTAGTCCTGGACTTTGTGATGGCTCATGTTTGAATGAAACATTTTTTGAATTTGCATTTATGCCCCTATGAACGTTGTATTGCGCATGTGCGTGAATTTCATGGAAATTTTACATCGATATCGTTGGACTTTTTAGGCGTCTTATTGTTTAGTCGAGAAACTTAAACTATTTGCATTTAGGTCCTTATGACCTGTGTGTTTTGTTTATAATTGAATAAATATCAAATCTACTCCGGAAATTCCCCAAAAATTAGCTTAATTTTTGTGATGTAATTTGATTTTATTTGCTATTTTCTAAAAATAAAAACCTTAAAAAGAGTGTCTGTCTATTTTAGAAAATACCAAAAAATAGAAAAATACCCCTAAAACTTCTACAAAATTTTTGTGTGCTAGTTTTGGCTTGTTTTAATTTCAGTAACATTTTCATTTCATTCTCTTTTACAAAACCCTTAAAATCACAAAAGACCAAAAACCTTATAAAAATCATTAAAAATTATATAAAAAAATTGTGTTTCAAATTCTGTAGTTAGATATTTTTATCTATTTTGACATAAAATTACAAGCAGGATATTTGGGGCACTTTAGATATTTTAAAGTTGCCTTTTCATCCCGGTTGTACAGTGTTTTCGTATTTTGCCTTTCTTTTATTTTAGAAAAATATATAAAAATATGAAAATTCCCACAAAATACCCCAAAACACTTACATATTTCAAAAATAAAAAAATATTTTTATTTTGCATTTTGAGCCTTTTTAGCCTTAATAAAATTGTTGTAGTGTGATTTTCTTTATATCTTTATTCATTGTCTTATTAGAAAATATATAAAAAATTGCAAATTAAAATCCATCAAAAAGATTTCTTTTCTTCTCTGACTTCTCGACTACTTCGTGGGCTTAGCCCGTGCTCCTTGTGTTCGACCCTGATCGCTATACGAGGTTAAATAAATAGCGAGACCGCTTCTTTCAATTTTCGTGCTTCATTGCTTTTTATTGGTGGTCTAATTTTTCTTGTTGAGACCGATTTGCCGATTGGGGTCGCAATGACCTTGATTGATTTTGACACTTAACCCTAGTTGGCGAGCCGCTCATCAGTATGCTGATGACATGAAAATCGAGCAAGCGAGGTAGGTCAGGTATATCTCAAATGGTCGTTGCGACCTCAATCGCTCGGGTGTGTCAATCTAGAAAAAGAGACCACCAAATATGGTAAAAATCACTCAAAAATCCAATAGCGGTCTTGCTATTTTATTAACCTGGTATAGCGACCAGGGTCGAACACAAGGAGCACGTGATGGCCTTGCGGCCTACGAAGTAGTTGAAAATAAAATAAAATAAAATAAAAGGTGTTTTTTGGTGGATTTTTAGTCTTTTTATATTTTTTGGATTTTTAATGTATTAAGAAAATAAGGAAAATAAGAAAACAAGCTAACACAACAATTTATTTAATGCATTAAAATTCAACCAAAAATTCAAATAAAAATGTTTATGTATTTTATAATTTTTACTATTTTTAGTGAATTTTTGGGATTTTTCTGATTTTTATTTAATTTTCTAAAAATCAAACAAGGTAAGAAACTGAAGGTACTGTCCAGTCAGGAGTAAAAGGCCAATTTAAAATGCAAAAGGGCCTATTTAGCTCCTGGAGGTAATTTTCCTATAAACTAGAAAGTTTAAGGAAATTTTGGGTACTGGATTTATGACTTTTGGAATTTTAGATTATTTATTAGAACTTTTATAAGTTTTTGGGTGTTTTTCCATTTTAAGAGTTTTATATACTGAAATTGGCCAAAATTGGCCAGAAAATCAAACAAGTCAAGACAAACAGTAGCTAATTTTTTGTAATTTTTAGATAAGTTTTAATATTTTTTTGTGAATTTTTAAATCAAACAGTAACAAAAATGGTTGTATTTGATTTTTTAAAAATATCAAATCAAAACAAAAATATCTCCAAAAATTCCAGAAAATTTTAAAACATGGCAGGAGCCATGTGTCCAATTTTCATTGAATTCGGAGTTGATTTCCTATTTTATTCAAAAATAAAACTTAGGTATTGTGCACAAGGACCTGAGTGCAAATACCCAAAGCTTTGGGGGTCTGGTGCAAAATACCCAAGGAATCACGCACGCAGCGCGTGCCTGGGGCACTCAGGGACCTATATGCAAAGAAAACAAGTTCCCAGGACTATTTGGTAACAGGTACCAAAAATCCGAGGGCTTGTTTGTAAAATACCCAAAAAATAAGCGCACATGCACAAATAATTTACGCACAGGGGTATAAATGCAATTATCTAAAAGTATTCATTCATTTCATAACCATCCAGAACTACATGGTAAAATATGCAAATATCCCAAAGAGGCACGTGTCGATGCACGTGCTACACCACAAACATGGGCATATATGCGAATAAAATAAAGCTTCGGGTCCAAAGTGCAAATAAACAAAAAATAAAACAACTGACTAACGTATTTACAGGACTAAATGCTAAATAAAATAAAGAGAAGGGCCTAAGGGTAAATTACCCTTTATTAAGTCGAGGGTCGGATGTCTGCCACGTGGGGGATCGCACGGTGGAGGATGAGTGGCGCACAATGAACGAACCCTTCGTCGCGATCCGACGGCTGGGAAGAGCCCACGTGGAAGATCGGACGGCTGCAAAGCGTCGTGGGTCTGCCTCGCTGGATCAACGGTGATGATCGAATCCCAAGAGATCTGGCGGTCAGTGCTGCTCCGTAAATGGACGATCAGGATCACGACTGGAGCTCGAGGTCGATCGGACGGTGAAGAAGGATGGTGGACGAACTGGGCTCCGGCGAACTTCGCCGGGCTCGTGACATCGCTGGTCTCCTCCCGGAAGCTCGCTGAAGATCGGAGAAGGAAGCTGCGAGCCCTCCGCATCTAATGGAGGCCTCCGATGACTCAATGGAGCTCCGAGGAGCTCTGGAGCGTTGATAAACACGGATTATCGAGGGTCTAAATACGTCGTTGTGGCGACCCACAATAAAATGCGATTAATCAACAATGAACCCACAATCAAATATCAATCAATGAAAAATAAGTGTGGAGTCAAATTTATTTTTAACTCTACATAAAAGATGTATAGGTGCAAGTATGTAGAGAGTTCGAACACAGGGAACAAGCAGGGTAGTTCAAGCAAAAATGCTAAAGTGTGTGTGTGATGTGTGAGTGTCTACACTAAGCAAGCAAAGAAAGGAAATTTTTGTGGGTTTTTAATTTTTAAATTTTTTTTATTTTAATTTTAAATTTTGTATTTGATTTTTAATTTTCTGATTTTTATATTTTATATTTTATATATTTTTTTATTTCTTTTTCAATATTGGAAAGAAAAGACAATATAATAGAAGGCAAGCTAAAATATTTTATAAAAATGTGTAAAAATACTCAAAAATTCAGAAATAAAATGTTTTTGGTATTTTTATAATTTTCTACTGTTTTTGTGATTTTTGGGGGTTTTTCAAGGTGTTTTTGATATTTTTAAATACTGAAATAAGACAAAATAGTGGAAATAAGGCTGGCTGTGAATAAAATGCAAATTAAAAATAGCAACCAGTAACTCAAAATTTTCACACTATTTTTCTAATAAAAAGAACAAAATAAGTGACAAATTGGAACTGAGATTTTGATTTTTGGAGTGTTCTACTATTTTATAGATTTTTTTGAAGTTTTTGAGTGTTTTTGAATTTTTAGTGTTTTTCTTTTGAGATTTTTAATGATTTTTGGACTGACACTAAAATAGAATAAAATAGACACTAGGTGAATTTTTTGGAATTTTTGGAGGTGTTTTAATTTTTTTTTGGTATTTTCTAAGTTAGACAGTACACAAATAGCAAGTTTTTGATTTTTAATAAATATGAAAATAAAGTAAAATAAAAAACTAAATAGATGGCGTCAAAGTACACGTGTCCAGATACTTAATTCTATTTTTGTGAAATTTTTGGAGTTAAGATGCTAGGTCAAATAATTAGAGCAAACATCCAAACATTAAACGGTGCTGACAGGGGTATATGTGCAATATCTAAAACATCCAGGGGCAAACATGCAATTTTCCACAAAAATATACACTGTAGATTCAATTTTCAGCACCAAAATACAATTACAAAAGTCGCCTGGGCTTCCTAGAAATTTACCCACCAGGGCGCGTGACTTGCACGCGCCTGGGAAGGACTGAAATGTAATTTGTTGAAACCCTGGGGGCCTATTTGCAAAATAACCAAAAAGTTTACACGTGCTGCAATAGTTTTAGGACTAAAACAAAATACACAAACGTACGGGGGTTCCTCTGCAAAATGCCCACACCTCACGTGTACAGGTCACGTGAGGTGACGTGGCTGAGGACCTAAATGCAAATAAACAAAGTCTGGGGGTCTCTATGCAAATATTACAAAATGTTTACACTACAGACAAAAGTTTAAAGACTAATAAATAAATACAAAAATTGCGAGGGTTGGGATGCAAAAATACCCTCGCTCGGGCGCTCCGATGACGACACGTGGCTCGAATCCAACGGCTGGTGGCGAAGCGCGATCCAGCGGCTGGGAACGAGCCACTAATCCACGTGGCAGCTTGGGAACGGCCGATGACGGTTCGCACCGACGTCTGAGATTAGATCTCGTAACGATATCCAACGGTGGCTAGGCGTGGAAGATCGGACGGTCGACACGCGATCTGGAGCTGCGGCTCGATCGGGCGGTGGAGACGCGAGGAGGAAGAACAGGGAAGAAGGCCGGCGAAGGCGTACTTCCCCGACTCCGATCTCGCACCTCAGGCGATGGATGGGCTCCAAAATGGAGCTGCAGACTCCTGGAAGGTCCCTCTGTGGACTGGATGGCTCGGATTCGCCGGAGGAGCGTCGAGGTGCTGGCGCGAAGGCGGCGGAGCTTTGCGCTCCAGATATCTCCGGCGAGGAATCAAAATGGCCCTCCAGGTGCTTTCAAGGGTCTTTGACCTGCAAAAAGTTGTGAAAAGGCCCAGGGAAAATTGCCTGGGCCTTGCGGAGGTGTGGGGATGTGTGCTACGAGGTGGCGGCGAACGGCCGGAGGTGCGCTCCGGCCAAAGTGGGTGATCGAGCGATTCAGATGATGGAACTTCGATTTTTTTGGGGGATATTGATCCTAAGGCTAGCAGGAGTTAAATGCAAGAAATAAATAAGCGGGGCGAGCCCTCGATGGCCGGAGCCAGAGGGAAAATAGGTACCTCGACCGGCGACTTCGCGGGAGGTGGTGGAGGCTCCCTCGACTTCGCGCGCCTTGGCTGAAGGGATGGCGGTGGAGCTGTCACCTCCACGGAGCTCAGGAGCACGATGGTGGCGCTGAAGGGTGGACCAAGGGGACTCAAATTCGAAATGGAAGAGGGGGAGTTGGTTTTAAGTGGTTTGACCCGAGGTGACAGGGGTCCAAAGATCAAGGCCTATCTTGCGAATCTTGGGTCCGACGACCAAGGTTAAGCATGGGCGAGCTAGAGGGAGGATCGAGGAATAATGTTGCAGAAGGTTGCAACACAAAAATATGAAAGTCTCGGCCACGAAAAATCCATGAAATTGGGTCGAAACCGAGGTTGTCAGGAGCTACAGGGGGTAGGTCAGACTGTTGACCTAGGTCAACAGTCCTGGCCTCCTGGTTGGTCCACGTGGACCAACCAGGAAAAACCCTGGAAAAACATTTTAATAATTCTATTTAAAATACTAAATGGCCGAATTAGTTAAAAGTTATAAAATAAAAAATGTTTAAAATTTTATGTAGTATTTTATTTTGATTTTTAATTATTTTTATGACTTATATTTTTACAAGTTGCCTTTTTAACCCTATATAGGCATAATACCTATGTATTTTGATATTTTATTTTTATTTAGGTATTTTATTTTCATTATTTTTATTTAGTATTTTATAAAATTGTAACATACTTTTATATACATAAATATATTTTTATTGTATTTTTCTGTTATGTTTTGTATATTTAATAAAATACAAGTGTATTCTTTACAGGTATAAGTATGTGCAGTATGCCTATGTATTCTTTATATAGGTATTTTTATTTTTATTTTTCTTTGCATTTTATTTCAATTTTAATGCACATATGTGTTATAAGTAATATTCACAAAATTATAAAAATATAAAAATGAATAAATAATGGATAAAGAATAAATTAAATATTTTATTCAGTACAAGTATACAACAGGGGTCCAAAACTCAACTTTCAAGCCGTAGCTCCGCCAAATGCGAAACCACCGCCATTGGATAGATTATTTTATTCTATATACAATTAAAGGTGAGTTTCTGCATTTGGAGTTGTCGTTTGTGAGATACGGGTCTGGAAAGTTGGGATTTTGGATTCTTATTCAGACCATATCTTTTTGTCTGTACATTCTTTTTCTGTGAAATCAATTTTGTATTTTTCTTTATAAAATTATCTACAACTTTCATGTACAAAGTTTCTTTATTTGATGTACAAAAAGTGGAACCAAAAATAGGTCCCAAAATGAATAAAGAATGAATAAAAGTATAGGTATTTTATCTGTGTTTTGGCCCTTATCTCCCCCTACTTTATTCCTTGTCGACCTATTCATCAAGATGCCTAGGTCTCGGGGTTTCGGGTCATAAAATATTTACAATATTTTATTCTTTTTCTTTTCTTTTCTTTATTCTATAATTTTGGCTTTAAAAACCGCAATTTATACAATATTTAGATGCACATGCATGAATGCTAAGATGATGATTTTAATGCTATTCATAGGCATTTGCTAGGGTTTTTGGTGCCAAAATGATAGAATAAAGATGATGAAATGTGGATTCATCAAGCGTCGGCGGAGGCGGAGCTGCTGGACCTGATGGTCCAAGCCCTTAGATGGGCTCGGATGTACCTGCAAAGAGCATCAGCAAACTCGCGGGTCGAGGGCAAACTGCCTCGACCCCGTTAGGCGTGGTGAAAGTGGTTGGTGAGGCGCAGTGGTCGAGCTCCGGCGAGGGGGTGGACGGAGGAGCTCGAATCCCCAGCTCATGTGCGAGCTGGGTTGAGTGGAAGTGCGGAGAAGATGCGCGGGGGAAGGGCGAATGCGATGATGGATTCCGATGATCGAGTGGAAGGATGAGATGGTCAGAATCGGCGATAGTCGGTGACGGCGAAAATTGGGGCAAATGCGAAATTAGAGAGCTAGGGAAGAAATCTAAGCTACCTGGGTGGATGGGTCGACTGGGGACGAGCGTAGGTAGCTCTGGGTCCTTGCCTCGATGACCGTCGTCGTCCGAGGCTCTGGCTCCTGCTCTGGGCGGAGCACGGCGGAGCAAACCCGCCGGATCAGTGTCCCCTCACTCCCTCCTCGCTGCAACACCCTCTGGGGCGAGATGTCACTCTCGGCAAGACGCTGGAGGTCACTGGTGGGGGAGCGAATGAGCCAAAGATCCGGAATGGAATGGCGGAGCTCGAGATTTATATGGGTGCAGGTCCGGCTAAAAGTGATCGGGTAGGGCCATGTGGAGCGCGGACCCCGAGGCGGGTGTGCCGGCGAGGGTCTCGGATGTGTCGGGAGTGGAGCGGACCCGGGGTTTAGGGAGATGGTGATCGGGTTTGGACACGAAAAAGAGGAGAAGTTGGGCCGGGTGTCCAAAACCCGTGGGAGGTGGTCCTGGGGGGGGAGTTGACCGGGCGGTCAACAACCCCCTGGACCAATGGGAGGCTGCCACCTGGAAAAGATTTAGAAATTAGATTAAAAATAGCAAATGGCTTATTTAATTAAAACTCAAAACATGAAATATTTTTATTTTAATTTTTTCTATTTTTAGTGATTTTTAATTAAATTTTCAAAATAAAAATAGTGTATTTACATAGTAGGGCTATATATAGGTATATATACAATATATGGGTTTTTATTTTTGATTTTTAATTTGTTATTTTTATACATTTTTATTCCCATTTTATATTTTATTTATTTATATCATAAAATTAGGAATAAAAAGATATTTTTATTTTATTTTTATTATTTATATACAATAGTGAAATAAATACATATGTACATATATATACATGGTATATTTACAATGTATTTTTGGGTTTTTAATTTTGTTCTTTTTATTTTGTTTTTGTTTTAATTGTTTTATTTTATTTATTTACACCATAAAATATAGAGTATTTACAAATTTTATGGAATTTAATTTTTATTTATTTACATGGTGAAATAAATACAAGTGAGTGGGCTATATACATGGTGAATGTGCACAAGTGATGTTTTTGTTTTA
This sequence comes from Ottelia alismoides, assembly GCA_037367405.1. NCBI lineage: Eukaryota > Viridiplantae > Streptophyta > Magnoliopsida > Alismatales > Hydrocharitaceae > Ottelia > Ottelia alismoides. The sequence continues at coordinate 130,418 of JAZKJV010008104.1, read as the reverse complement.
TTTTTAATTTTTCTATTTTTATCTTGATTTTATAATTATAAATATATACAAGTATTTACAAGCCTATTTTATTCTTTTCTTTATAGGAAAATATTTTTATTTTATTTACATATATATTTACACACATGAGCCCCTATCTCCCTCTACTTTGGCTTTTATGCGGTCAGGCCCATGCTGAGCCCTCCCTTGGGTTAGGTTGCTCAATATTTATTGTAAATATTTCCTTCTTTTTCTTTTTGTTCTTTATTCTTTTATTTTTGCACAAAACATGCTAATTATTACTATTTACACCATGCATGCTTTTGGTAATTATTTATATATACAAATATATACATGCATTTGCAAAGGTTTGTGTAGCTAAAATATAAGAATAAAGAGTGATGAATGAGTATTCATCACCCCCCTATACTTAACTTTGCTAGTCCCTTAGCAAACGCTTATTTGAAAAAGAACTGAAAAAGAAATAAAGTAAAAGAAAAAAGAGAATGTACATGGATCAAGGTTGATTATTAAACTTGCCTTCATTAAATTAAGGTATGGAGCTCGATCAGATCTTTGGATTATTAATGTGTCGGAACCTTATCTGGACTTAAGCTTAAAACTCAACAGCCTCTAAGTTCCACTAATCTACAACCAAGACTCCTCAATGCTCCAGATCAGAACAAGTCATCAATCACAAACCCTAAAGACCATGAATCTTTTCTTGTCCTGTGAATGTGAGGTATAAGCTCTCCACCTCAGAAATGGCAACTTGACAACCCTCCCCAACAAGGTAACTCTATGACCTCAATCTGGCCACTCTTTCCTCAAGGAGCGGGGTATTCCCTTCTAAGTTCAAGTTCAACCGGCTCAAGAAGAGGAGGAAGAAGAGAATGGACCATGGCCAGTGTAGCCATGTATCCTTGGGAGCTTGACCAGTATAGCCAAGTCTCCCTGCTGCATGCTACATAAGGTGGAACATGAAACTCAAGCTTTGCTTATTGCACTCTATATACATACTCCGGTGGGATTATCATTTTCTCTCAGACCCACCACTTTTTTGGAGTTATTTTCTTTTTGCATTTTTTTTCAAGTGCATCTATACAACATATACATGTGCAGCATATATATACAAGGAGTTTTTCCTCTTGAGCCAGTAGACTATCCCTCTTTTGAAGCTTTATTGCAACCCACAACACCCGTCGTTAGACCTCATGGCAACCAGACCAAGTTGAGACGCACTTCCTTCACTAAAAGAAGAAGAGAGGTTCCGCCTAGAAGTACTACCCTCATATGCTACCCCAAGTCAAGGAAGACTGCCTCCTCACCACCTCATCCGTAGAGAGCTCGGTGCAAAGTGCTGGTGTCCAAGTAAAGCCATTGTCTATATGAGTCATGTGTTGTTGTTAAGTGTTCTACTTAGGCTCATTGAGATGACATGTGATCATAGCCTAGTGGACTCAAAGAATTAAGTCACCATGGACCTGAAAAGCCTTAAACCTAAGCCCTATAAGGTTCCTTTTATAAATTAGGTGGATTAAGATCTTAATCAAGCTCCATTCCTCAATTTGATTCCAGGCTAGTTTAAATGTCAACTATCATCCAGAAAAACTATATACATATGTGCAAAAGATGCTATTTACATAATTTTTTACAAACATGCAAAATTTTTGAAAAATGTTTTGAAATCATGGGTGGATGATGCATGAAGTGCAAGTTTTGCAAAAGATATTTACACACATTTACACAAGATTTTTGCAAACTTTTGATTTTCAAAATATTTTGGAAAAATTTTGTACTATATACATAATTTGGATAAGAAAATATTTACACAAGCTTTACACAAAAGGTTTTTGAAAACATTTTTACAAAAATAATTTGTACACTAGCTATTTATGTGCAAATAAAAGAATGTTTATGTACATGAAAATTTTTAATTTTTGTGATTTTTAGCCATTTTATTTATTAACACACTCACACAAAGTACGAGTTATGGCTAAAGTAGATATGAAATATATACACCCCCCTATACTTAGCTCGAACGATGTCCTCAGAGTCAAGAGCGATGAAGAAGACATAACTCGTGCTAGGTATAGGGAAGTGAAAAGGAAGGCTATATACAAATGATGAATACCCATTCATCACTCTTTATTCTTATATTTTAGCTACAAAAACCTATGCAAATGTATGTAGATATGTGTAAATAGGGTCAATTAGCAAAAGCATGCATGTTTGTAAATATAGATAATTAGCATGTTTTTGTGCAAAAATAAAAGAATAAAGATGAAAAAGAAAAAGAGGGAAATATTTAGAATAAATATTGAGCAACCTAACCCAAGGGAGGGCTCAGCATGGGCCTGACCGCATAAAAGCCAAGTAGAGGGAGATAGGGGCTCACATGTGTATATACTTGTACATAAATAAAATACTTATTTTCCTCACCCAAAAATTTGTTGTAAATATTTGTATACATTTTGTATATATTTAGAAGCTATTAAAAACAAAATAAAAACTTAAAAATCAAAAAGACTAAAAATTACCTTTCACCATGTACATAGACCACCTTCCTTATTTATTTAACCTTATAAATAAATTTATTTATTTTTGAAACTTTTTGTAAATATTCTATGGTATATTTTGTAAATAAAATAAATAAAAAGAATTAAAACAAAAATCAAATAAAAATTACAAAATTAAAAATACAAAGACATATTGTACATATACCATGTATATAAATGTATATATCTATTTATTTCACCTATGTATATAATTAATAAAAATAAAATAAAAATAGCTTTTTATTCCTCATTTTATCCTATAAATAAATAAAATATAAAATAGGAATAAAAATGTATAAAAATAACTAATTAAAAATCAAAAATCAAAAATCAATATATTGTATATATACCTATGTATAGCTATACTATGTAAATACCTTATTTTTATTTCCAAAAATTAATTAAAAATCACAAAAAATTAGAAAAAAATAAATTAAAAATATTTCATGTTTTAAGTTTTTGAAAAATCGGCCATTTAAAGGCCCAAAAAAATTAAATAAAAATCTAAAGCTTGGCGGGCTCTGATTGGTCCACGGGGGATTGTTGACCCCCGGTCAACTCTCCCCCCAGGACCACCAGAGCCGGGTATGTCGCGCCCGACCCGTTTTCACCTTTTTCCACCCGCCTAACCCGGCCGCCATTTACCCAAATCCCGGGCTCCGATTGCTCCCCGATCATTCAGGACCCTCGCCCGGGGTGGGTTTGGAGGATCCGAGATCCGTGCTACCCGCCCGACCTCTTCCTTCTCGGACCTCTCACCATATTTAAGGTCGTCTCCGGCGACCTAATCACGCTATCTTTGATCTTCCCCTCGGCGCCTGTGAGCTCCTCCATCATCCCTGAGTGACAGTCGTGGCCGGTGGAGTTGCAGCGAGGCCCGGGCTGCCGGAAATCACTGATCCGGTGGTAATCGCCGCCGTGCGCCGCCGCGAGCGCGCTGAGCCTCGGGGACCTCGACGACCCCTTGAGGCAACGACCGGGAGCCTCATCGGCTCCAGCCCAGTCGAATGCGCCCATCAGGTAACTTCTTTGGCCAGTAGATTAGCTTAGCGTTAGGTTTTTCGATTTGCAGTAGCTTAGCTCCGCCACCTCCGCCAGCCGTCTCCGTCCACTCCCTTGATCATCCGACACCGCCATCACCTCCGCCAGACCCCTCTCCACCTTCTCCGACCCTTCATTCCCCCTGTCTCGCCTCGGAGCAGGGTCTCGTCTCTCACCCCTCCTCCGCTCGCCGGAGAGCCATCGCATCGCACCACCGGTCACCTTCCGCCCGCTCTGACGGGTCGAGGCAGTTTGCCCTCGACCCCTCTTTCTTTCTGTGCAGGTCTCCAGGTCCATCGACCTCATCTGGAGGTCGGAGCTTCAGAGCACAGCAGCTCCCGTTCCTCGACGTCGCCGGAGTTCTCCTGAGCTCCTCGGCTCCATCGGAGCAGTGCATCAGGTGCGGACCGTCATGGCGTAGCTTTCTAGCATCTCCTGAGCACCGGACGAGGACTACCGTACACGCAGAGGGCCGGCGAAGCTCGCCGGCCGTCAGTTCCTCCAGGTCCTTCGTTCACCGTCCGATCGACCTCGACGCCCCAGTTTAGATCTCGGCCGTACATCCACGGGGCAGCACTCACCATCGGATCTCCCTGGGGTCGATCTTCACCGTTGAGCGACGAGGTTAAGCCACGACGCCCCTCAGCCATCCGATCTAGCACGTGGCTGCACCTCGTCCATCCGATCCGAGCCTGGCTTCCTTTGAAGCCCCACGTCGCAGCTCCTTCGTCCGATCATCCACGTGGACACATACCAGCCGTCGGATCGATTCGAGGGGTGGCTTTCGTGTGCGGCGCACCATCCCATCCGTCCAACCTGCCACGCGTCGTACATCCGGCCCTCGACATTAATAAAAGGGGTAATTTATCTTTAGGCCCCTTTACTTTATGCATTTAGTTTTTAATCCTGTAAATAAGTAGATTAGTTCTTTTATTTCTGTAAAATTTGCACTGTGGACCTTCTAGTTTATGAGAATTGCATTGATGCCCCTGCCTGTTGTGGACACGTGCATCGCCACGTGATTATTTGGTGTTTTTGCATCTCTGGCCCTGCATTTTTGCCCTGTTACGTTTCATATTTTTAAAAATAGGAATTGCAATTTAGTCCTTCCAGGCCTGAGTCACGCGTATCGTGCGTGGCCTGGAGGGTTATTTGCACTCCTACACCTCTACTTTCTGGGGTTGTTATTCCAGGGACCCAGAACTTTGTATTAATTGCAGAAAGGTCCTTGTGCCCTGTTGCTTTTTGTTATTTTTGAATAAAATATCAAATCACCTCCAAATCCAATGAGATTTTGACACATGGCTCCTGCCATGGTGTAGGAATTTTACGGATTTTTGAGGACATTTTTGATTTTATTTAGTATTTTTAAAAATTCAAAAACCTTCTTTTTAGCTACTTTCTAGGTTTAAAAATCCCAAAAAAAATATAAAATCACCCCCAAAAATTCTAAAAAAATTAGCTACTGTTCTTTGTTTGTTGTTTGATTTTCTAGCCAATTTTGGCTATTTTTCATCACTTAAAAACCCTAAAAATCTAAAAACCCTTAAAAACTCATAAAAATTATAATAAATAACCTAAAAATCCAAAAACAATAATTTTGGTGCCCAAATTTTCCTTATTTTCTCTAGAATACAGGAAAATTACCTCCAGGACCCTCTGAGATCCTTAAATATTTTATCTTTGGGTTTTGGGCCTTGCTGGACAGTACCCTAGGCTTTTTAGCACTGTTTGATTTTTAGCAAATAAAATATACCTTATAAAAATCCCAAAAATTCACCAAAAACACTTAAAAACTTAAAAAACATAAAAACCATTTTTCTTGAATTTTTGCTTGATTTTTGGTGTGTTAAATAAATTGTGTAAGTGTGCTTACTTTTACTTTCTTTTATTTTCTTCACTTATTAAAAATCCAAAAAAATATAAAAATTCTTAAAAACCACTAAAAACATTTTCTTTTAGTTTATTTTCATTTTTACTACTTCGTAGGCCCTAGGCCAACCCGTGCTCCTTGTGTTCGACCCTGGGAGCTATACCAGGTTAATCCCATAGCTAGGACCGCTTGCGTTGTTTTGTTTGATATTCGATTTATTTCGCGGTTCGATATTTTTTTCTTGATTGAGTGACTCTGAGTGATAGAGGTCGCAACGACCGTTTTTGTACCTTTACCTCGTTCGCTCGGGTCGCTCATCAGAATGGCGCCGTTGCCGGGGAGCACGGCTTAGTAGTGTTGTTTTTATTTTCGTTTTTATTTTCGCGGCTCTTCGCGGCTTTTGTTTATAGTTTCTTTTTGATTTATTTTGTTTTATTTTGATTTTCTTTTATTTTTGTTTTTGTTTTATTCTGTGTGATTATTTTATTTTCCATTTTTTTGCATATATATCCTCATTTTTATTTTTATTTTCTTTTCTTTATCATTTGATTAATTTTATTGGTCTGACCACTTTTCTTTTCTTTGTCTTGCGAGGGCCCGAGGACCGCGGAGGCGACTTTCGAGGAGCCGGTGCAGCCGCAGCACTTGGAGGCGGCTTCTTTCTCTACGAAGCCGCAGGAGAGAGCGAGAGAGAGAGAGAGAGTGAGTGGGTGAGGTATTAGGATAGTTTTATTTTATTTTATTCATTATTATTGTAATAATACAGGACACTTCTGAGACTGTTTGGACTTGAGACCGTAGCGGGTCTGTTTCGCCGAGCACCGGTGTGCTCGGGGGACCCATTAGGACCTCGCGGCTTTTTCACGGCTTTTCTCGCGGCTTTCTTTTTATTTCTTACTGTCATTTTCCGGATTTGCACGGTTTTTGCTCGAGCCCCTAGATTTAGGACTTTCTGGTGATTGTGACGTAATTGAGTAGGATCCACACACACTTAAGGCATATCTGTTCCTATAGACCGTAATTGGACCTACTTAAAATAAATAATAAAAATAACCGACTCGCTAGCTTCCGTAGCCTACGTGCCGTAGCTCGTCCTGTAAAGCGCTTACTCCCACCCCCGATTTGTCGGGCAGGGGAGGGACGAGCCAAGACCGGACCCTTTGGCTTGGAGGTCGGTGACCGGTTAGACGGTTCTTCGCTAGAAGTTGCTCGTCTAGGACTCGGCTTCCCGCTGCATCATTTAGCTTAGTTTACTTTCTGTCTTTATTTTATGCGCGGATCATTTTGCATGTAGAGAGCTGGAGGCAGGTACACATTTCTGACTTTGCATGCATCATTGATTTCTCGTGCATCGGCTTTTTCGACTTCTCCCCCCTGTTTTTGACTTAATAATCAGGAGAATCGAAAAATTCGTTAGGTGTTTCTTTTTATTGAAAAATACCTAAAAACGAAAACAATAAAATCGGGACTGCTAATCATACTTGACCTAAAAGACACTTCACTGAAAATCTGTCTTGGGGAGAGTAACACCCTCCTTGTCTGGTTTGGATGAGCGAGAGAGTGATCCGCACATTAGGATAGAGCCTCCGATCTTTTCTTGACTGATTACCGGCTTTCAGTACGGGACAGTCGGTTGAGAGAGATTTGGACACCTATTTACCTCACGTAATCGCTCTGATAGACTGGATGACCACCTAAAATAAAATTGACAAGATAATTGACCGATCCCTTCGGTCTTCAGCTCTGTGTGCGTAGGTGAATTGGGGGTTTGCTTGTTCATCTTGTTTGATTGCCAGATCCCTTCGATCTTGTTCCCCTCCCTCACCTCCCTTTATTTCTTCTTCCTGATCCCTGGATGATGGATTCCCCTCACTTTGAGCCGACTCTTACGGCTTCTTCTCCGTTTTCTGACCATCACTCTAGTCCACCTTCTAGGGAGGTCGGATCTCCGACCAACCTCCCGCTCCCTCCCTCCCTTTCATCTTATCACTCTGGGCATGCTGTGATAGACGTCCGAGGATACCAGCTAGAGCAGATGCGAGACCCGGACGATGTTGTTGCTGAGTTGAGAGTGCACTCCGTTGGTGACCCGAGAGAGCAGTGGAGAGTAGCAGACAGATCCCATTCCGGAGGGATGGAAGAGCAGATAGCACATGGAGCTCAGTCAGCTTCTACATTAGGTCCATTCGTCTTGGATTTGGATTACGTTCAGCGACTGCCGACATTTTTAGGAGAGGCGCACGAGGAGCCTTATCTTCACCTGTCCGCTTTCGAGGAGCTTTACAGAGCACAGAGATATTCAGACGTCACTGCAGAGGAGCTGATGAGCAGGACCTTCCCATTCACGCTTCACGACAGAGCCATGAGGTGGCACCGACGATTGGGAAGGACATTCGAGACGTGGGGAGAGCTACGCCGAGAGTTTCTACAGAGATACTTCCCTCCACGTAGAGCAGAGTTGATGCGGTCTTTGATCATGGACTTTTCAGTTGACCCCCAAGAGCCATTGCACGAGGCATGGCCGAGGTTTCTTGACCTCTTGAGGAGATTTCCAGAGCACGGACTTCCACTTACAGACTTGATAGAGATCTCCATGCGGGGGATGACCGCAGAGCAGATAGCACTAGTGATTACCACCTGTGGCGGTTCACACCGCAGTTCCGACATTCACTTCCTGGATACCATCTCGAGGTTACTGTCACAGAGATCTTCTTCGCGAGATGCCATGGTCGGGACAACACATGTGGACGATGTTGTACCAGTGCGATGTGTCACTTTACATGGTGATTCAGCTTCTACACACCAGCCCGAGGATTTGGATGATGCCGCACCATTGACAGAGGAGATGACAGCAATAGCAGAGGTTCAGACCCAGAGTCTACTTGAGTTCCCGTTGGCTTTCCAGTTGGAGTTCGAGTCAGCCCCAAAGTTCTCTGTTGACGAGTCTTGGATATCAGATCTTCTGATACTCCAGGAGCCGGAGGAGCCCCAGCTTTTGCAGCCATTGATTCAGACACTTCAGCTTCCAGTCCCGGAGGAGTCAGTCTCCTTCCTGCAGAGACAATTCTCGGATGCAGTCAGTCACCAGGACTCAGCCCAGCAGCCACAACTTGAGGAGGGACAGCACTTTGAGAGTACAGACACTGAGAGTCCCGTCTTCGAGCCTTTTGTCCTCCACTTTGTTGAGATAGATACAATTCCTGAGGACCAGCAGACAGCCAGCATAGCCTCAGAGCGAGGATCAGCTGCAGACACTTTTCCAGCTTCCGCGGTGTTGACTAGTACCTTCTCCTGCTTCCAGATTGCCGAGACTTACACTTCAGATAATGATGCAGCCTGGTGCACTGAGTGGATACTTGATAGCAGCGCAGATGCCTATCTAGATCCCGATCCTCTTCTTCTCACTTCTGATCCTGCATCTCTCCCCGAGGGTTATCTGCGGGAGGATGCCGCACTCGATGAGTACTCGGTTTCACCTACTGAGAGTGTTTCCGATCTGGCGGAACACGAAACCGAGTCTTTAGATCATTCTGATTCTGATTCTTCTCACCTCGACGACCCTCGCGAGGATGAGCCCATCTTGGAGATATTCGATGATCTGCCTGATCTTCTTCTATTCTATTCATCGGATATCAGTCTGTTTAGAGAGTCTCCTGATCTTGATTGTCCATACCTGCTTGAGACACTGATTGATGTGGAGGATTCTATTACTGATCCAGCTTTCTCCACGTTCGATTTCTTCGGCTCCACACTCTCACTCCAGTCTGATCCAGAGCCGACGATTTCTTTTGTGCTACCGGATCCCGATCATTTATTTCCATATCTCTGGCCGGTAGCAGACACCCGCCTGATTGCATACATGGGTGTATTACTTTATACTGTTGAGTTCGTCGTTGTTCTCACACCGAGACTACGACGACAGTACGGCATTCGCCTTACCGATGCCGTCCTGAACCTTGATACTGCATTATCCTAGCCTTTGCGCCCAGCTAGGGGCGTAAAAACTAGCGCTTGTTGAGAGGCACCTCAACATTGTACTCTTTTGTATATACGTGTTTCGTCTTATTTTAATCCTTCTTTCTTCCATTCTTGTTTTCACCCCAGGTCTCATCTAGGATTATCTTTGCTATACTTAGGATATTACTCATCCTAAGTATAGGGGGGTGACAACACTGGGTTGTTCTTCGTTCTGTTCCATCACTTCTGTCGTTGCCTATACTTAAGGTTCTTCACCGTAAGTATAGGGGAAGTGATGTCCTCCTTCTTATATATATTCGTCATTTTCTTCGTGTCTTGCTACCCTTGTTTTGCTGCCTATACTTAGGGATATCTTACCCTAAGTATAGGGGGGGTAGACCCTGTACATTCTCCACTCGGTTTTCCCTTCGTGTACAGCCTGCTATACTTAGGATTACTTAACCCTAAGTATAGGGGGAAGACCCGAGTCCTTCTTGACTTTTCATTTTCCTTTTGTATAGCCTTTCTTTTCACTTCCCTATACATAGCACGAGTTATGTCTTCTTCATCGCTCATCAGAATCGCTCTTGACTCCGAGGACATCGTTCGAGCTAAGTATAGGGGGGTGTGTATATATTTCATATATACTTTAGCCATAACTCGTACTTTGTGTGAGTGTGTTATTAAATAAAAATGGCTAAAAACCACAAAAATTAAAAATTTTCATGTACATAATCTTCTTTTATTTGCACATACATAGCTAGTGTACAAATTATTTTTGTAAAAATGATTTCAAAAATCTTTTGTGTGTAAAGCTTGTGTAAATATTTTCTGTATCAAAATTATGTATATAGTACAAAATTTTTCCAAAATATTTTGAAAATCAAAAGTTTGCAAAAATCTTGTGTAAATGTGTGTAAATATCTTTTTGCAAAACTTGCACCTCATGCATCATCATTCATGATTTCAAAACATTTTTCAAAAAATTTTTGCATGATTGTAAAATAGTGTGTAAATATGCATCTTTTTGTACATATGTATATAGTTTTTCTGGATGATAGTTGACATTTAAACTAAGCCTGGAATCAAATTGAGAAATGGAGCTTGATTAAGATCTTAATCCACCTAATTTCTAAGAGGAACCTTATAGGGCTTAGGTTTAAGGCTTTTCAGGTCCATGGTGACTTAATTCTTTGAGTCCACTAGGCTATGATCACATGTCATCTCAATGAGCCTAAGTAGAGCACTTAACAACAACACATGACTCATATAGATTATGGCTTTACTTGGACAACCGCACTATGCACCGAGCTCTCTACGGATGAGATGGTGAGGAGGCAGTCTTCCTTGGCTTGGGGTAGCATATGAGGGTAGTACTTCTAGGCGGAACCTCTCTTCTTCATTTAGTAAAGGAAGTGCGTCTCAACTTGGTCTGGTTGCCATGAGGTCTAACGACCGGAGTTGTGGGTTGCAATAAAGCTTCAAAAGAGGGATAGTCTACTGGCTCAAGAGGAAAAACTCCTTGTATATATGCTGCACATGTACATGTTGTATAGATGCACTCGAAAAAAAAATGTGTGCAAAAAGAAAAGAACTCCAAAAAAGTGGTGGGTCTGAGAGAAAATGATAATCCCACCGGAGTATGTATATAAGTGCAATAAGCAAAGCTTGGTTTCATGATCCACCTGTTGTAGCTTGCAGCAGGGAGACTTGGCTACACTGGTCAAGCTCCCAAGGGTACTTGGCTACACTGGCCTTGACCCATTCTCTTCTTCCCCCTCTTCTTGAGCCGGTTGTACTTGAACTTAGAAGGGAATACCCCGCTCCTCGAGGAAGGAGTGGCCAGATTGAGGTCATAGAGTTACCTTGATTGGGGAGGATTGTCAAGTTGCCATTTCTGAGGTGGAGAGCTTAGACCTCACTTTCACAGGACAAGAAAAGATTCATGGTCTTCAGGGTTTGTGATTGATGACTTGTTCTGATCTGGAGCATTGAGGAGTCTTGGTTATAGAATAGTGGAACTTAGAGGCTGTTAGGTTTTAAGCTTAAGTCTAAATAAGGTTCCGACACATCAATAATCCAAAGATCTGATTAAGCTCCATACCACAATTTAATGAAGGCAAGTTTAATAATCAACCTTCATCCATGTACATTCTCTTTGTCTTTTTCTTTTTCTTTTTCTTTCTTTTTCACTTCTTTTTCAAATAAGTGTTTGCTAAGGGACTAGCAAAGTATAGTATAGGGGGTGATGAATACCCATTCATCACTCTTTATTCTTATATTTTAGCTACAAAAACCTATGCAAATGCATGTAGATATGTGTAAATAGGGTCAATTAGCAAAAGCATGCATGTTTGTAAATATAGATAATTAGCATGTTTTTGTGCAAAAATAAAAGAATAAAGATGAAAAAGAAAAAGAGGGAAATATTTAGAATAAATATTGAGCAACCTAACCCAAGGGAGGGCTCAGCATGGGCCTGACCGCATAAAAGCCAAGTAGAGGGAGATAGGGGCTCACATGTGTATATACTTGTACATAAATAAAATACTTATTTTCCTCACCCAAAAATTTGTTGTAAATATTTGTATACATTTTGTATATATTTAGAAGCTATTAAAAACAAAATAAAAACTTAAAAATCAAAAAGACTAAAAATTACCTTTCACCATGTACATAGACCACCTTCCTTATTTATTTAACCTTATAAATAAATTTATTTATTTTTGAAACTTTTTGTAAATATTCTATGGTATATTTTGTAAATAAAATAAATAAAAAGAATTAAAACAAAAATCAAATAAAAATTACAAAATTAAAAATACAAAGACATATTGTACATATACCATGTATATAAATGTATATATCTATTTATTTCACCTATGTATATAATTAATAAAAATAAAATAAAAATAGCTTTTTATTCCTCATTTTATCCTATAAATAAATAAAATATAAAATAGGAATAAAAATGTATAAAAATAACTAATTAAAAATCAAAAATCAAAAATCAATATATTGTATATATACCTATGTATAGCTATACTATGTAAATACCTTATTTTTATTTCCAAAAATTAATTAAAAATCACAAAAAATTAGAAAAAAATAAATTAAAAATATTTCATGTTTTAAGTTTTTGAAAAATCGGCCATTTAAAGGCCCAAAAAAATCAAATAAAAATCTAAAGCTTGGCGGGCTCTGATTGGTCCACGGGGGATTGTTGACCCCCGGTCAACTCTCCCCCCAGGACCACCAGAGCCGGGTATGTCGCGCCCGACCCGTTTTCACCTTTTTCCACCCGCCTAACCCGGCCGCCATTTACCCAAACCCCGGGCTCCGATTGCTCCCCGATCATTCAGGACCCTCGCCCGGGGTGGGTTTGGAGGATCCGAGATCCGTGCTACCCGCCCGACCTCTTCCTTCTCGGACCTCTCACCATATTTAAGGTCGTCTCCGGCGACCTAATCACGCTATCTTTGATCTTCCCCTCGGCGCCTGTGAGCTCCTCCATCATCCCTGAGTGACAGTCGTGGCCGGTGGAGTTGCAGCGAGGCCCGGGCTGCCGGAAATCACTGATCCGGTGGTAATCGCCGCCGTGCGCCGCCGCGAGCGCGCTGAGCCTCGGGGACCTCGACGACCCCTTGAGGCAACGACCGGGAGCCTCATCGGCTCCAGCCCAGTCGAATGCGCCCATCAGGTAACTTCTTTGGCCAGTAGATTAGCTTAGCGTTAGGTTTTTCGATTTGCAGTAGCTTAGCTCCGCCACCTCCGCCAGCCGTCTCCGTCCACTCCCTTGATCATCCGACACCGCCATCACCTCCGCCAGACCCCTCTCCACCTTCTCCGACCCTTCATTCCCCCTGTCTCGCCTCGGAGCAGGGTCTCGGCTCTCACCCCTCCGCCGCTCGCCGGAGAGCCATCGCATCGCACCACCGGTCACCTTCCGCCCGCTCTGACGGGTCGAGGCAGTTTGCCCTCGACCCCTCTTTCTTTCTGTGCAGGTCTCCAGGTCCATCGACCTCATCTGGAGGTCGGAGCTTCAGAGCACAGCAGCTCCCATTCCTCGACGTCGCCGGAGTTCTCCTGAGCTCCTCGCCTCCATCGGAGCAGTGCATCAGGTGCGGACCGTCATGGCGCAGCTTTCTAGCATCTCCTGAGCACCGGACGAGGACTACCGTACACGCAGAGGGCCGGCGAAGCTCGCCGGCCGTCAGTTCCTCCAGGTCCTTTGTTCACCGTCCGATCGACCTCGACGCCCCAGTTTAGATCTCGGCCGTACATCCACGGGGCAGCACTCACCATCGGATCTCCCTGGGGTCGATCTTCACCGTTGAGCGACGAGGTTAAGCCACGACGCCCCTCAGCCATCCGATCTAGCACGTGGCTGCACCTCGTCCATCCGATCCGAGCCCGGCTTCCTTCGAAGCCCCACGTCGCAGCTCCTTCGTCCGATCATCCACGTGGACACATACCAGCCGTCGGATCGATTCGAGGGGTGGCTTTCGTGTGCGGCGCACCATCCCATCCGTCCAACCTGCCACGCGTCGTACATCCGGCCCTCGACATTAATAAAAGGGGTAATTTATCTTTAGGCCCCTTTACTTTATGCATTTAGTTTTTAATCCTGTAAATAAGTAGATTAGTTCTTTTATTTCTGTAAAATTTGCACTGTGGACCTTCTAGTTTATGAGAATTGCATTGATGCCCCTGCCTGTTGTGGACACGTGCATCGCCACGTGATTATTTGGTGTTTTTGCATCTCTGGCCCTGCATTTTTGCCCTGTTACGTTTCATATTTTTAAAAATAGGAATTGCAATTTAGTCCTTCCAGGCCTGAGTCACGCGTATCGTGCGTGGCCTGGAGGGTTATTTGCACTCCTACACCTCTACTTTCTGGGGTTGTTATTCCAGGGACCCAGAACTTTGTACTAATTGCAGAAAGGTCCTTGTGCCCTGTTGCTTTTTGTTATTTTTGAATAAAATATCAAATCACCTCCAAATCCAATGATATTTTGACACATGGCTCCTGCCATGGTGTAGGAATTTTGCAGATTTTTGAGGACATTTTTGATTTTATTTAGTATTTTTAAAAATTCAAAAACCTTCTTTTTAGCTACTGTCTAGGTTTAAAAATCCCAAAAAAAAATATAAAATCACCCCCAAAAATTCTAAAAAAATTAGCTATTGTTCTTTGTTTGTTGTTTGATTTTCTAGCCAATTTTGGCTATTTTTCATCACTTAAAAACCCTAAAAATCTAAAAACCCTTAAAAACTCATAAAAATTATAATAAATAACCTAAAAATCCAAAAACAATAATTTTGGTGCCCAAATTTTCCTTATTTTCTCTAGAATACAGGAAAATTACCTCCAGGACCCTCTGAGATCCTTAGATATTTTATCTTTGGGTTTTGGGCCTTGCTGGACAGTACCCTAGGCGTTTTAGCACTGTTTGATTTTTAGCAAATAAAATATACCTTATAAAAATCCCAAAAATTCACCAAAAACACTTAAAAACTTAAAAAACATAAAAACCATTTTTGTTGAATTTTTGCTTGATTTTTGGTGTGTTAAATAAATTGTGTAAGTGTGCTTACTTTTACTTTCTTTTATTTTCTTCACTTATTAAAAATCCAAAAAAATATAAAAATTCTTAAAAACCACTAAAAACATTTTCTTTTAGTTTATTTTCATTTTTACTACTTCGTAGGCCCTAGGCCAACCCGTGCTCCTTGTGTTCGACCCTGGGAGCTATACCAGGTTAATCCCATAGCTAGGACCGCTTGCGTTGTTTTGTTTGATATTCGATTTATTTCGCGGTTCGATATTTTTTTCTTGATTGAGTGACTCTGAGTGATAGAGGTCGCAACGACCGTTTTTGTACCTTTACCTCGTTCGCTCGGGTCGCTCATCAACAAAGATGAATGAATATCAAGAGACTCTCGGCTTTTCCCCTTATACTTAGGATCAAGTAATCCTAAGTATAGCAGGCTGTATACTAAGGGAAAACCGAGTGGAGAATGTACAGGGTCTACCCCCCCTATACTTAGGGTAAAATATCCCTAAGTATAGGCAACAAAACAGGGGTAGACATAAACAAAAGGAAACTCAAAGGTCCTACATCCCCCCTATACTTAGGGTAAAGCACACCCTAAGTATAGCATAATCAAAGATGACAAACGAGATGTAGGACTAAAGAATGTGATGATATGGACATCTGGATCTATACAGGGTGGAGGATCAGTGAAAATCAGGCGTGAGATGCATTAGATGTGAGTCAAAGACCACATCTCACGCAAAATGAATAGGGGCAACATCTACGACCCGCGGCTCATGATCTAGAAATGGCTTGAGCCGCTGGCCGTTCACACGAAAGGTACTCTCAGAAGACAACTCGGATATATCAATGCTACCGTTGTCGTGTACCTTTCTCACCAAGTAGGGTCCCTTCCACTTGCTCTGTAGCTTCCCCGGAAATAGGCGAAGCCTCGCATCAAACAACCATACTCTCTGTCCAGGCTCAAAATGCTTGTGGCTGATGTGAGAATCATGCCACTCCTTCACTCTCTCCTTATAATGTAGGCTGTTTGAGAAGGCGGTATCTCTCAACTCCTCCAGGGCTGCTAATTCTTCCCTCCTCTGGTCTCCTACACCATCTGGATCCATAAGTATCTCAGTGACTGCCCAAAGTGACATGTGCCTCAACTCAACAGGCAAATGGCACGGCTTGCCATATACGAGGCGAAAGGGAGATGTGCCCAATGGTGTCTTGAAAGACGTCCTATATGCCCACAAGACCGAGTCCAAAAGCTGTGACCAATCCTTTCGGTCAGGGCGGACGACTTTCTGCAATATAGTCTTGATCTCCCTATTCGACACCTCGGCTAGACCATTCGTCTGTGGATGGTAAGGTGTAGCAACACAATGGTATATACCGAACTCGCTAGCAAGGGCCTTCACCTGGTCGTTGATGAAATGAGACCCCCCATCTGAAATCAAAACTCGAGGGACCCCGAACCGCGTGATGATGTGCTTCCTCAAAAATCTGCAAACTGTCCTCGCATCAGCGACTCGGGCGGGGATAGCCTCAACCCAACGACTAACATAGTCAACGGCCAACAGAATGTACTCAAATCCCTGACTCTTAGGGAATGGACCCATGAAATCGATGCCCCATGCGTCAAAAACCTCACAGAAGTGAATGGGCTGCATCAGCATCATATCACGCTGTCCACAAGTGCCCATCCTCTGACAGTCAATACACCTCTTCACGAACTCATCAGAGTCCTTGAAGAGGGTAGGCCACCACAAGCCGGATTGGAGCACTTTCTGTGCCGTTCTCCTCCCAGAATGATGTCCTCCTGCCTCAAGCTTGTGGCAGTAAGTGAGGATGCTATGGTGCTCCTCCTGAGGAATGCACCTACGCCAGATGTTATCCCCTCCTTCGTGGTAAAGGATGGGATCCTCCCAGTGGTAGGACTTGGCCTTCGCAAGGAAGGTCTCAAGCCTCTGCCTGGGCCAATCTTGTGGGACTTTCCCAGCAACGAGAAAGTTCACAATATCGGCATACCACGGGAGTAATGCGATAGCAAGGACCGCCTCATCTGGGAAGGTCTCACAAATGGGATCAATATGCTCAGACTCCTCAGGCTGCTCTAAACAGGAGAGATGATCCGCCACCACATTCTTGACTCCAGGCTTATCCTTGATCTCAATGTCGAACTCCTGGAGTAGAAGGATCCATCTAGTCAATCTGGCCTTGGCATCCTTCTTTGCCATGAGGTATCTGATGGCGGTGTGATCGATGTACAGGGTCACTCTAGATCCAATGATATAAGATCTGAACTTATCTAGGGCGAACACTACGGCTAGCATCTCCTTCTCTGTGACCGTATAATTCCACTGGGCGGAATCCAATGTGCGTCTAGCGTAGTGGATAGCAAAGGGGACTCCATCCCTCCTCTGTCCCAGCACAGCCCCCACGGCAAAATCGGAGGCATCCGTCATGATCTTGAATGGAAGAGACCAATCAGGCGGCTGAAGAACAGGAGCCTCTATGACACACTGCTTGAGAGTCTCGAAGGACGAAAGACACTTGTCATCGACAAGGAACTCGGTGTCTTTCGTCAAGAGGTCAGTCAACGGCCGGGCAATCCTGCTGAAATCATGAATGAATCGCCGGTAGAAACCGACGTGCCCCAGAAATGACCGTAACTGCCTCAAATTGGACGGCGGTGCGAGTTTCCTAATGACATCAACCTTGGCCGGATCAACCTCCATGCCCCTATTGGAGATGATATGGCCAAGCACCGTCCCTTGAGTCACAATGAAGTGACTCTTCTCCCAAGAAAGCACCAAGTGAATCTCTATACATCGCTGGAGTACTCAGTCTAGGCAGTCAAGACAGGAGTCGAATTCGTCGCCGTAGACCGAGAAATCATCCATGAAGACCTCCAAACACTCCCCTACCATGTCTGAAAAGATCGACAGCATGCATCTTTGGAAAGTCACAGGGGCATTGCATAGCCCAAATGGCATGCGTCGGAAGGCGTATGTGCCGAAGGGACAGGTAAAGGTGGTCTTCTCCTGGTCCTCAGGAGCGATGGCCACCTGGTTGTAGCCCGAGTACCCATCCAGGAAACAGTATTGGCTCTTCCCTGCCAGTCTCTCAATGATCTGGTCAATAAAAGGCAGGGGGAAATGGTCCTTCTTGGTGGCCTGGTTGAGTCTCCTGTAGTTAACACAGACCCGCCAAGAGGTAGGTACTCGAGTAGCAATTTCCTCTCCCGACTCACTGATCACAGTCGTGATGCCCGTCTTCTTGGGCACCACATGCAAGGGGATGACCCACTTGGAGTCGGAAATGGGATAAATAAAATCTGCACTCCACCATTTTGAGATTTCCTTCATGACGACCTCTCTCAGGTTGGGGTTCAAGCGCCGCTGGAACTCAGGCGACGGCTTCGCCCCATCCTCGAGATAGATATGGTGGGAGCAACGTGATGGACTAATCCCATGGAGATCTGCTACGCTCCATCCGATTGCCTTGCGGTTCTTTTCAAGAACCCCCATCAAACGGGATTCTTGCTCTCCAGTTAGATCGGCGGAGATGATGATTAGGTACATCTCAGACTCACCCGCAAGGAATCGATACTTCAGCGAAGTAGGGAGCGGCTTCAGCTCTGGACAGCTGGGTGCTGGTAGATCTGGCCTCTGAAGTGTCTCTGTGTATGCTGCCAAATCTGTATGGGAGAACTGAAACTCTCCCTCAATCTCAGGAACCGGAGAAGGCTGCTCTGACTGACTGTCTCTGCTATGCTCGGCATCTACCTCCTCCTCAGCTGTAGGCTCTGTGGAACTCAGGTCTGGCATGTAATCCTCGCAATCTGCCCAATCAGACTCTGAATCCGAGGGATCTGCATCAACAAAGGTGGCATCAGCACCACCGTCATCACAAAAATCCGTGTCGCGGTCAAGAACCTGCTCTGCTACCTCTATGGTATCCTGAACCAGGGCTGTGCTCTCCAGGCTCTCCTCTGCTATCATCTCTGCATCAGCGGTGTATGAAAATGAGAGGATGGCCAGTGCTGCTGGGTCTGCCCATACTGCCTCATCGTCTGTGATCACAAAGTCGCAGTCCTAGTGGATGTCTAGCCCAGCATCTGTCAGCTGCTCTGTATCTGAAGTCGTCTCCGAGCATGATCTGTCTCTGGCTCTGTAGTCCTCGACCGTTTCTATTTGTACACTTTCGCCCTTGACGTGAAAGTATACCTTCCCGCTATCATGGTCAGTCACCACCTTGGCTGTGGCCAAGAACGAACGACCGAGAATGATGGGGGTATCGGTCACTGAATCAGGGATCTCCATGTCCAACACTACGAAGTCCACGGGGAATTGCAGGCCCTGAATAGTGACGACAACGTCTCGCAACAACCCCTTCGGCCTCTTGACAGATCGATCAGCAAACTGAAGGACTGTCCTGCTCTGTCTAAGAGTGCCCAACTCGAAGCGGTCGAGAAGGGTTGCCGGAAGGAGGTTGATAGATGATCCGCTATCTAATAGAGTCCGGTCGAACCTCTGCTCTCTAATATGACATCTGACATACGGGGCTCCTGAATCTGGCCTCTTGGCCGGCAGACGGTTCTGGATCGCGAAGCACGTGACTTTCGTCAGCACATGGATCTCTTAGTGATGGTTCCTCCTCCTCCTCCTGATTGTAGTCCTATCTCTCAACGAACGCTGAAGAAGGGGGACGTGTTGCAAAGCCTCCTGCAGGGTCAGCTGTATGTGGAACCTGTCAATCATGCTCTGGCTGAACTCCTCTTGCTCTCTCTTTTTTGGATCTTTTTCTTTTTTCTTCCTCTTTCCCATCTGAAGGGCTCTAGGGAAGGGGATCACAGGGTCCTTCTCAGATGAAGGACTAGGAAAAGGTCTAGACGGCTCGACGGCCGGATCCGCACATACATCAAGCACCACAGTGGGACCAGAATAAACTAAACCTTTTCCTTTATTCACAATATGGTTCCGAGATACATCAGTGGAAGGAAAAACGACAACTCTCTCAGAATGAGCACCGATGGCCTCAGTACCACCACTGGCTGGATCTACTGGACGTCTCGCGGCCTCAGTACCGCGCTCTGGCTCGGCATCTCGGGTGGCATCAGTACCACCTCCTCGAACTGGTGAAATGGCGGCCTCAGCACCGCCAGTAGAATCAGCATCCTTGGTGGCATCAGTACCACCGTCATCATCTCGAGCGGCCTCAGTACCTCTCTCCTCCTCCTCATCTGGCGCTCTAGGTGTATCCTCGTGATGTCGCTCAGACGAGGCGCCACCGCCGGCTGGTGTCCTACCGCTCCTAAGTGTGACAAAATCAGCATCAAAAAGGTCTGCAGACATATCATCAAATGGATCACTAGGAGTGGCATGCTCAGTGTAAGCTACCTGCTCAGACTTCCTCTTCAGGCTGTTGGGATTCGGCTCGATCTGGGCACAGGGATGAAGGCCTTCCCTCTCACAATGTCCCGCATCTCCTGGCGGAACTCGTCCATCTCCCGTCTGAAAGTAGCTTGCTGGTCCGTGAGGAGGCAGGCTATGTCGTCCAAGGCGGGGCTCTCGTATGGGGGACCATGGGAGCCCGACGGGTAGCCTCTCTAGTAGTGAGGCTGCTGGAACTAGTGCTGCTGCTGGTGAGAGGGGTAAGTGGAAGGATGCTGCTGCTGGTGAGGCTGCTGCTCACGCCTCCAAGACTGTCCCTGCTGATAGGGACGAGGAACGAAGGATGATTGCTGCTGCAGCTGTGAAGGGTAGACTGGGGGCTGCTGCTGCGGCTGGTGATCTCTCTGCTGGCTGTACTGGCCTCCCTGACCAGATGGCTGCTGCTGGGGCTAGGCACCTCCGTTCCCCCACCTGAATCAGGGATGGTCTCGTCGGATCCCAGGATGAGGACGGTCATATCAAATCCCGTTGACATCCATCAACGACTCTGTATTGTACTGGGGTGGCGGTAGCACTGCCAGAGGCTGATCCGGCTGGTATAGCACCATCTGCAAGTCTGGAGATGGTGGTGACTGGTAGGAGGGCTGCTGCTGCTGGTACGGCTCCGCCTGTACAAGGTGAACCTGTCTAGGATGCTGGTGTGAGCTGGAGCGCTGGGACGAGCTGCTGCAGCCGCCGGTATCGCCTCGCGACTGAAGACAGGGCTGGAAAGCCGTATGTGCCTCCTGGAGACACATGAGCTGGGTCTTCATGTCGCTCAGAGTCTGTGCCATCTGCTCCATCTGAGTGATGCCCTGACACTGCCTCTTCTCGATTAGCTCCGTCTGATCCAACTTCTCACTAATGATGCCCATATCCGCAGCGGATGACTCTGCCTGTGCTGCTGCTACTACGGATGAACTGGAAGGACCGGCATCGACCTGTGCTATCCTCTGGTACTGCACAGGTCCTGGCTGCTGCTGGGGTCTGCCCTGAGTATACAACCTGGTCTGGGACATCACCATGTAGTTCTCGGCCATCTCCTCGTAGATGGCCCAGACCTGGTCGTGATCCTTGGCGAAGTACGACCCGCCACAAGAAGCGTTCACCAAGCCCTGGAGCTCTGGTGTCAGCCCGCTGAAAAAGCTCTGCACAAGGTTGGGCTTCGAAATGTCGTGGTGCGGGCATCGATCAGTCAGCTCACGGAACCTCTCCCATGCCTCGTGGAATTGCTCGTTGGGGAGCATGGAGAAGTTGCTGATGAGGGCTCTCGCTGCATTGGTCCGCCCGAGTGGATAGTACTTGTGTAATTACTCGGTGAGGAGCAGCTCCCAGGTGTAAACAAACTTCCCCAAATGTTTCAGCCAGGTGGCTGCTCTGTCTGCCAAGGAAAAGGGGAAGGCGATCATCCCCGGCAACGGCGCCATTCTGATGATAAGAAAATCGAGCAAGCGAGGTAGGTCAGGTATATCTCAAATGGTCGTTGCGACCTCAATCGCTCGAGTGTGTCAATCCAGAAAAAGAGACCACCAAATATGATAAAAATCACTCAAACATCCAATAGCGGTCTTGCTATTTTATTAACCTGGTATAGCGACCAGGGTCGAACACAAGGAGCATGTGATGGCCTTGCGGCCTACGAAGTAGTCGAAAATAAAATAAAATAAAAGAAAAGGTGTTTTTTGGTGGATTTTTAGTCTTTTTATATTTTTTTGGATTCTTAATGTATTAAGAAAATAAGGAAAACAAGCCAACACAACAATTTATTTAATGCATTAAAATTCAACTAAAAATTCAAATAAAAATGTTTTTGTGTATTTTATAATTTTTACTATTTTTAATGAATTTTTAGGATTTTTTAGATTTTTCTTCAATTTTCTAAAAATCAAACAAAGTAAGAAACTGAAGGTACTGTCCAGTCAAGAGTAAAAGGCCAATTTAAAATGCAAAAGGGCCTATTTAGCTCCTAGAGGTAATTTTCCTATAAACTAGAAAGTTTAAGGAAAATTTGGGTACTAGATTTATGATTTTTAGATTTTTAGATTATTTATTATAATTTTTATAAGTTTTTGGGTGTTTTTCAATTTTTAAGAGTTTTATATAATGAAAAATGGCCAAAATTGGCCAGAAAATCAAACAAGCCAAGACAAACAGTACTATTTTTTTTTGTAATTTTTAGATAAGTTTTAATATTTTTTTGTGAATTTTTAAATCAAACAGTAACAAAAATGGATGTTTTTGATTTTTTAAAAATATCAAATCAAAACAAAAATGTCTCGAAAAATTCCAGAAAATTTTACAACATGGCAGGAGCCATGTTCTAATTTTCATTGAATTCGGAGTTGATTTGCTATTTTATTCAAAAATAAAACTTAGGTACTGTGCACAGGGACCTGAGTGCAAATACCCAAAGCTCTGGGGGGTTCGGTGCAAAATACCCAAGGAATCACGCGCACAGCGCATGCCTGGGGCACTCAGGGACCTATATGCAAAGAAAACAAGTTCATGGGACTATTTGGTAACATGTACCAAAAATCCGAGGGCTTGTTTTTAAAATACCCAAAAAATAAGCGCACATGCACAATTAATTCACTCACAGGGGTATAAATGCAATTATCTAAAAGTATTCATTCATTTCATAACCATCCAGAACTACAGGGTAAAATATGCAAATATCCCAAAGAGGCACGTGTCGATGCATGTGCTACACCACAAACAGGGGCATATATGCGAATAAAATAAAGCTCCGGGTCCAAAGTGCAAATAAACAAAAAATAAAACAACTGACTAACGTATTTACAGGACTAAATGCTAAATAAAATAAAGAGAAGGGCCTAAGGGTAAATTACCCTTTATTAAGTCGAGGGTCGGATGGCTGCCACGTGGGGGATCGCACGGTGGAGGATGAGTGGCGCACAACGAACGAACCCTTCGTCGTGATCCGATGGCTGCGAAGAGCCCACGTGGAAGATCGGATGGCTGCAAAGCGTCGTGGGTCTGCCTCGCTGGATCAACGGTGATGATCGAATCCCAAGAGATCTGGCGGTCAGTGCTGCTCCGCAAATGGACGATCAGGATCACGACTGGAGCTCGGGGTCGATCGGACGGCGGAGAAGGATGGTGGACGAACTGGGCTCCGGCGAACTTCGTCGGGCTCGTCACGGCGCTGGTCTCCTCTCGGAAGCTCTCTGAAGATCGGAGAAGGAAGCTGCAGGCCCTCCGCGTCTAATGGAGGCCTCCGATGACACAATGGAGCTCCGAGGAGCTCTGGAGCGTCGGGCGGAGGCGGAGCTGTTGGACCTGATGGTCCAAGCCCTCAGATGGGCTCGGATGTACCTGCAAAGAGCATCAGCATACTCGCGGGTCGAGGGCAAACTGCCTCGACCCCGTTAGGCATGGTGAAAGTGGTTGGTGAGGCGCAGTGGTCGAGCTCCGGCGAGGGGGTGGACGGAGGAGCTCGAATCCCCAGCTCTTGTGCGAGCTGGGTTGAGTGGAAGTGCGGAGAAGATGCGCGAGGGAAGGGAGAATGCGATGATGGATTCCGATGATGGAGTGGAAGGATGAGATGGTCGGAATCGGCGATAGTCGGCGACGGCGAAAATTGGGGCAAATGCGAAATTAGAGAGCTAGGGAAGAAATCTAAGCTACCTGGGTGGATGGGTCAACTGGGGACGAGCGTAGGCAGCTCTGGGTCCTTGCCTCGAGGACCGTCGTCGTCCGAGGCTCTGGCTCCTGCTCTGGGCGGAGCACGGCAGAGCAAACCCGCCGGATCAGTGTCCCCTCACTCCCTCCTCGCTGCAACACCCTTTGGGGCGAGCTGTCACTCTCGGCAAGACGGTGGAGGTCACTGGTGGGGGAGCGAATGAGCCAAATATCCGGAATGGAATGGCGGAGCTCGAGATTTATATGGGTGCAGGTCCGGCTAAAAGTGATCGGGTAGGGCCCTGTGGAGCGCGGACCCTGAGGTGGGTGTGCCGGCGAGGGTCTCGGATGTGTCGGGAGTGGAGCGGACCCGGGGTTTAGGGAGATGGTGATCGGGTTTGGACACGAAAAAGAGGAGAAGTCGGGTCGGGTGTCCAAAACCCGTGTGAGGTGGTCCTGGGGGGGGAGTTGACCGGGCGGTCAACAACCCCCTGGACCAATGGGAGGCTGCCACCTGGAAAAGATTTAGAAATTAGATTAAAAATAGCAAATGGCTTATTTAATGAAAACTCAAAACATGAAATATTTTTATTTTAATTTTTTCTATTTTTTAGTGATTTTTAATTAATTTTTCAAAATAAAAATAGTGTATTTACATAGTAGGGCTATATATAGGTATATATACAATATATAGTTTTTATTTTTTATTTTTTATTTTTAATTTGTTATTTTTATACATTTTTATTCCATTTTATATTTTATTTATTTATATCATAAAATTAGGAATAAAAAGATATTTTTATTTTATTTTTATTATTTATATACAATAGTGAAATAAATACATATGTACATATATATATACATGGTATATTTACAATGTATTTTTGGGTTTTAATTTTGTTCTTTTTATTTTGTTTTTGTTTTAATTGTTTTTATTTTATTTATTTACATCATAAAATATAGAGTATTTACAAATTTTATGGAATTTAATTTTTATTTATTTACAGGGTGAAATAAATACAAGTGAGTGGGCTATATACATGGTGAATGTGCACAAGTGATGTTTTTGTTTTCTTTTTAATTTTTCTATTTTTATCTTGATTTTATAATTATAAATATATACAAGTATTTACAAGACTATTTTATTCTTTTCTTTAGAGAAAAATATTTTTATTTTATTTATATATATATTTACACACATGAGCCCCTATCTCCCTCTACTTTGGCTTTTATGCGGTCAGGCCCATGCTGAGCCCTCCCTTGGGTTAGGTTGCTCAATATTTATTCTCAATATTTCCCTCTTTTTCTTTTTGTTCTTTATTCTTTTATTTTTGCACAGAAACATGCTAATTATTACTATTTACACCATGCATGCTTTTGGTAATTATTTATATTTACAAATATATACATGCATTTGCAAAGGTTTTTGTAGCTAAAATATATGAATAAAGAGTGATGAATGAGTATTCATCATATGCGAGTCAAGGTACTGGCAGCGTACGGTGGAGAGGTTCATCGGAGCTCAGCTCCAACGAACTGCGAATATGGGTCGAACGGGTAGATCACACATTAAACATAAAAAATAAAGACAAGAAATTGACCTAGGGCTGATGCCAAGCTAAGAAATGCAAGAAAAGTTAGACCTCGATTGGCCGGAGACCAGTAGATGTGAATCTCAACGTCGCCGACCGGTGAATGTGGCTGGTAATGGTCTCTCCACCTCATTCCTCGCTGCGAAGATCACGAGAGGCAGCTGTCACCTGCCTCTACTCGATGGCACACTCTGAGGGGGTAGAAAGTGGGAGAAAATCCGAACCAACCCAAAAAAGAAGGTGAAGGGGGTATTTACAGGCCTGACAAAGGAATGCCTTTCGAGGTGGAATGGAGATCAATCGAGAACGATCTTGGAAGATATATGCAACCGGTGTGGAAGGTGGATTATAAGGAAGCTTTTTCATGAAGAGTCACATCCTCCTCGATCAACGTATAAGACACTAGAAAATCGAGAAGAGAGGTCAGCGTTAGAGGCTACATGACAATGGAAGTGAAGTTTACCAAAGTCAACTAGGTCTGCGCCCTGGTTGGTCCACATGGACAAACCAAGAAAAACATCCTCGAAAATATTTAGAAATTAGATATTAAATAATAAACAATTTTATTAATTTTTGGTTATAAAATAAAAATGTATATTATTTTTTATAGTATCTTATTTTTTATAGTATCTTATTATGATTTTATTTATATTTTAGAGGTATATAATTACAAGTTACTTTTAAGGTTCCTATATAGGTATATTTAATTATATTTTAATGTCTTTTATTTTTATTTTGTATATTTGATTTTATTATTTTAATTTATTATTTGATATATTTATAGCTTATTTTTAAATACTTAAATATATTTTAATTATATTTTTCTGATGTAATATGTACACTTAAATTATAAGTATATTATATACCAAGGTATGGTTATTGGATATTCATCAATGTATTTTTGTATTTTATTTTAATATTTTCCTAAAGGTTTTATTTTATTTTTAATATGTATATATATTACAAATAATATTTGCAAAATTATAAAAAATATAAAATTACAAAATAATAAATAATAAATAAAAGGATTATTTTAATCGGGTATACTGTACAATAGGGGTCCAAAACCTAACTTCCATATCTTAATTCTAAAAAATATGAAATCACCTTCATTAAATAGCTTATTAAAGTTATACACAATTAAAGGTGATTTTGATGTATTTTGGGTTTTTATTTGAGAGATATGGGTTTAGGAAGTTGGGGTTTTGGTGATTTATTTTGAGTGTAATTTTTATTTTATAAAATTTTATATATAATAAATTTTGTATTTTTCTACACTTTATTATCTACAACTTTCATGTACAAAGTTTCTTTATTTGAGGTATAACAAGTGAAAAATAAAATAGATCCCAAAATGAATAAAGAATGAATAAATAAAAAGGATTATTGGCCCTTATCTCCCCCTACTTTATTCTTTGTCGACCTAGTCATCAAGATGCCTAGGTCTTGGGGTTTAGGGTCATAAATATCTTTAATATTTTATTCTTTTTCTTTTCTTTTCTTTATTATATAATTTTGGTATTAAAGACAAACTTTTTATACAGTATTTGTACAACAATACATGAATGTTAATTTATGCAAATTAAGGGTATTTACATGCATTTACTAGGATTTTTAAGCCCAAAATAATAGAATAAAGGTGATGAAATGGAGATTCATCACCATCCTATACTTGCCTTTGCTAGTCCCTAGCAAACACTTATGCAATAAGTGCAGAAGAAAAACAAAGAAAAAAAGAAAGAAATTGGATTAAGTTTAATTGTCAAATCTGTCTTCACAAAATCAAATTTTGGAACTCAAGTCGAACCTTTGGAATTTTAGTACGGGCGGAACCTTATTGGGAATCGGATTTGAAATCCATCAGTCTTCGAGAATCCCAAAACTCTGCTCAAGTGTCCTCAATAGCCAGGTCAGAATACTTCAACTCATACGCAAACCCTTACGACTATGAATCTGACTCGTACAATGTATGTTATAGTGGCTCTTTTCAACTGAAATGACAAAGAGACATACTTCTCCAGCATGACAGGCCAGTGATTCCCCAATCCATCAACTCCTTCCTTGAGGAGCAGGGTATTCCCTTCTAAGTTCAAGTGACAACCATCTTAAGAGGAGGGGGTGAAGAGAAGAATGGACGGTAGCCATTGTCGCTGCCTATCCTAAGATGCAAGACCAGTGTAGTCAAATTGTCCAGCTGCAGGCTCACAAGATATGACATTTGAAGCTCAAGCTTCTTATTGACTATACAAATATAGACACTTCGACATGCATTTTATTTTCAATCAGGCCTATCCATTTTTTTGGAGTTTTTGCTTTTTGCTATTTTTTTGAAATACTATTTACAACAGCATTTACATCCCTCTTTTGAAGCATTAGGAGGAGGGGGTGAAGAGAAGAATGGACGGTAGTGATGAATACCCATTCATCACTCTTTATTCTTATATTTTAGCTACAAAAACCTATGCAAATGCATGTAGATATGTGTAAATAGGAAAAGTTAGCAAAAGCATGCATTTTTGTAAATATAAATAATTAGCATGTTTTTGTGCAAAAATAAAAGAATAAAGAAGAAAAAGAAAAAGAGGGAAATATTTAGAATAAATATTGAGCAACCTAACCCAAGGGAGGGCTCAGCATGGGCCTGACCGCATAAAAGCCACAAGTAGAGGGAGATAGGGGCTCACATGTAAATATTTATGTAAATAAATAAAATAATATTTTCCTCAACCAAAAATATACTTGTATATATTTTGTATATATTTAGGAACTATTAAAAACAAGATAAAAATCTAAAAATCAAAAATACCAAAAAGAACCTTTCACCATGTACATAGACCACCTACCTTACCTTATTTCACCTTGTAAATAAAGCTATTTGTTTTCAAACATTTTTGTAAATATTCCTTTTTATGTTTTGTAAATAAAATCAGTAAAAAGAAACAAAACAAAAATAAAATAAAAATTGCAAAATTAAAATCACAAAAATATATTGTATATATACCATGTATATAAGTGTAAATAAATAATTATTTCCCCTATGTATATAAATAATAAAAATAAAATAAAAATAGCCTTTTATTCCTCATTTTATCCTATAAATAAATAAAGTATAAAATAGGAATTAAAATGTATAAAAATAACTAATTAAAAATCAAAATCAAAAATCCTACATTGTACATATACCTATGTATAGCTATAATATGTAAATACCTTATTTTAATTTCCAAAAATTAATTAAAAATCACAAAAAAATAGAAAAAATTAAAACAAAAATTTTTCATGTTTTAAGTTTTTGGAAATTCGGCCATTTAAAGGCCCAAAAAAATAAAATAAAAAAATCAACCCTTGGCGGGCTCTGATTGGTCCACGGGGGATTGTTGACCCCCGGTCAACACCTCCCCCAGGACCACCAGAGCCGCGGATCTGGGTTTCGACCCGACTTCTTCCCATTTCCCCCACCAGATCCGACCGCCAAATCATCAAACCCCGGGTCCGGATTGTCCCTCTTGCATCCGGCATGCTCGCCGGAGCCGCCCCCTCGGGATCCGCGCGCTCCCAAGCTCGCCCGATCATCTTTTTCCCGGACCCCTAGCACTATAAAGCCCGAGCTCATCCGCCTTCTCGCGCCATCTTTGGCTACCCATTCTCTCTCCAGTGAGCTCCATCGCGACCAGCAAGGTGACAGCTTGCCCCCGCCGGTGTCGCAGCGAGGAGGAGGTGCGTCGACCATCGATCCAGCCGCTTCTTGCAGCCGTGCTCCGACGTCTGACCGGAGCTCGAGCCTCGGGCGTTGACGACCCTTGAGGCAAGGACCAGGAGTTAGCCACACTCCAGCCCAGTCTCCCGCATCATCCAGGTACCCATTTAGCTTAGCCATTTAGTGTAATTACCGATTTCGCCCAAATCCATCCTCCGACGTGTTCCCTTGATTCCGGCCTACTCGTGCATTATTTCGATCATCGGAACCCCCACACGCCTTCGCCGCTCCTCCACGCACGTTCTTCGCATTGTCACTCAACCCAGCTCGCCCCGGAGCTGGGAGTCGAGCTCCTCCATCCCCAGCTCGCCGGAGCTCCTTCGCGCCGACCCACCAGTCACCTTCACCCCGCTTCCTTGGGTCGAGGCACTTTGCCCTCGACCCGCGAAGCCTTTGGCGTGTTTTGCAGGTCGAGAGGAGGGCATCTGAGCCCCCTCACATTCAGGCCAGAGGCGCACCGCCGCCGAGCTCACCGGAGCCCCTTCAGGGCTCAGGTGGGCCATCGGAGGCTACCACTAGCTGCGGGGCTTCACCGCGGACCTGTTCCGATCCTTAGCAGCAGCTGAGGAGGACTGCAGCTCACGCACGAGGCCGGCAAAGCTCGCCGGCGTCGTGTTCTTCCACGACCCTCCAGCACCGTCCGATGGCTCCCAAGCTCCAGTTGTAATCCCAGCCGTCCATCTTCCGAGGAGCTACAGCCGTTGATTATCCAGAGGAGTGCATCTGGACCGTCAGAGCAGAGAGAGGGACTCCACCGCACCTGAGCCGACCGATCTTCCACGTGGCCCCCTCTGCACCGTCGATCGAGCCCATGAGCTGAAGAAGAGAAGCGCCAGCCATCTAGGACCGTCCGATCATCCACGTGGCGCGCATCTGGCCGTCGACAAATAAAGGGGTAAATTACTTAGGCCCCCCTCTTAGTTTGTCTTTTTCGTCCTAGTCCTGTAAATATTTTTAGAACTTTATTTACGTAGGGTAAATTGCATTGAGGACCCTGTGCTTAGTTTTAATTGCATGTATGCCCTTGTGTGTATGTGACCACGTGCTTCGTCACGTGTTGTGTTGGGCTTTTTACATCTTTTCACCTGTAGTTCTGGATTGTTGTTGAATGAAGAAAAGCTTTTTGGTATTTGCAGTTATACCCCTGTGAGTGTTTTAATTGTGCATGTGCGGATTTTATTGGGTAAATTGCAACCGAGTCCCTGGGCTTTTGATACAAGTTATCAAAAGGCCCTGAGACTTAGTTTTTATTACCAAGAGGCCCCTGCGTGCCCCAGGCACGCGCCACGCGCGTGTTTAGCTGGGAAAATTGCACCTAGGCCCCCAGATTCTCGGGTATTTGCACATTCGTCCCTGTGCACTGTGCCCTCTTTGCATTTTTGAATAAAATAGTAAATCACCTCCAAATCCAATGAAATTTTGACACATGGCTCCTGCCATGGTGTAGGAATTTCAGTGATTTTTGAGGACATTTTTACTCTTATTTAGTATTTTTAAAAATTCAAAAATAGCCTTTTTAGTCACTATCTAGCTTTAAAAATACCAAAAAAAATATAAAATCACCTCCAAAAATTCTAAAAAAATTAGGTGTTGTTCTTTGCTTGTTTTCTGATTTTCTAGCCAATTTTGGCTATTTTTCATCACTTAAAAACCTTAAAAATTGAAAAACCCCTAAAAACCCATAAAAATTATAATAATTAATTTAAAAATCCAAAAACAATAATTAGGGTGCCTAAATTTTCCTTATTCTATCTAGTATACAGGAAAATTACCTTCAGGGCTTTTTAAGATCCTTAAGTATTTTATTTTTGGGTCTTGAGCCTTGCTGGACAGTACCTCTCCTTTTTAGCATTGTTTGATTTTTAGAAAATAATTTACCCATTAGAAAAATCTCAAAAATTCACCAAAAACACTTAAAAACTTAAAAAACACAAAAACAATTTTTCCTTGATTTTTGCATTATTTTTGGTGTGTTTAATAAATTGTTGAAGTTGGCTTGAGTTTACTTCCTTTTATTTTCTTTATCTTTTAAAAATCCAAAAAAATATAAAAATTAACAAAAACCACTAAAAAGCACTTTATTTTATTTTAGTTCATTTTTACTACTTCGTAGGCCTACGGCCAACCCGTGCTCCTTGTGTTCGACCCTGGGAGCTATACCAGGTTAATCCTATAGCTAGACCGCTCTATTTTGTGCTTGATTGTTTTTATCTGATTTGAGTGGTTGATTTTTCTTGATTGACTTAACTGATTGATCGAGGTCGCAACGACCTCATTTTAGTACCTTTACCTCGGTCGTTTGGCTGGTCATCAGGTAGCCATTGTCACTACCTATCCTAGGATGCAAGACCAGTGTAGTCAAGTCGTCAAGCTGCAGGCTCACAAGATATGACATTTGAAGCTCAAGCTTCTTATTGACTATACAAATATATACACTCCGGCATGCATTTTATTTTCAATCAGGCCTGCCCACTTTCTTGGAGTTTTTGCTTTTTCCTCTTGAGCATGTAGACTATCCCTCTTTTGAAGCATTAGTGCAACCCACACTCTCCTGTCTTTAGATGTCTTTGCTTCTGGACGGGTTGGGGTGCACTTCCCTCCTGAGATGATGACAAATGTTTCCACTTGTGTGCGTCTCATACCAACAAATCCAATCCCCTCACCACTCCAACTGAGTTGAGCCAAGTGAAAGGTGCATGTGTCCGTGTTAGGTCATTATCAATAAGAGTCGTGTGTGTGCTTCGAAATACTCTACTTAGGTAGTCAAGAATCCATTGAAGCAAGTCTCGTGATCCTCAAAGAATTAAGTCAACTAGACATGAAGTACCACAATTTCAGCTCCTATAAGGTTCCTGTAATTAGGTAGATTTAAGGTCCAACCAAACTCCAATCTTTGGATTTTACTTAGACTTGTTCAATTATAAAACCCAGTACGAAAAAATGCGAATGCTATGCACGATGCAGAAAATATTTTTGTGATGCAATTTTAAAACTTTTGAACTTTTTATGGATTTTTGAAAAAGATGACGCATATGCAATTTTTTGGAGTTTTTCAAAAGATTTTGGAAATATTTTTGGTATTTTAGGTTTTTGCAAATGTTTTTATTTTTGAAATAAAAGCTTTTGGATAAAAACTAGGTACAAATATTTACACGAGGATGCATCTTGTATTTACAAGAGTTAGATTTTTAAGAATTTACAAGGGGTAAGTGATCAATTTTATAGAACTATATATATAGTTAAAGAATTTTTGTATGATGTATATATTCTTCAAATTTATTTGAAGATCAATTTATAACTTTTTTTTTTAAAACTATAGTCCAAAATACTTTTTAAATATAATTTTTACAAACATTTACACATATTTGATCATTTTGCAAAGGTTTTCAAATAATAATATATATTTTTTTCAAAATATTTTTGCAACCATTTTTCAAACCATTTGCAAATTGGTTTTCAAACATTTTTATTTCACTCAAAGAAAAGAAATTTTACAAACAAAATATTTAACAAAGGCTGAAAATATTTAACAAAATATTTTCCAAATAGTTTATCAAAAGATTTTTCAAAAAGATTTTCTATATTATCTATATTGTTATCTTTATATTAAAATTGATTTGAAGAAATTTAGACATCATTTGATATTTTTATCTTCTTTTCAATTTCGGCTATTTATTTAATTCCTGATTTGGAATAATTTTGACTTTAAAAATATATATAATCAAAATTCAATAAAAATTAAAAAATAGTAAAAAATTATTTAAAACCCCAAAATGTTGAATTCTACAATTTTTAGATATTTTTAGTTATTTTATATCTATATTATCTATTATATATATAATCTTATATATCTTATATAATATAAATAAAAAAAGAAAATACAAAATCTGAAACTATACCAAGAAAATACAAAAATACAAAAATAAAAATAAAATATAAAAACATAAAATAAAAATAAAACAAAAATATATAAAATATATAAACCCACATAAGAAAATTAGAGAAGGAATCACACAATCATTTTTGTGCTTAATCGCCCAACTGTCCAGTTTTACTCCCCCTGTTCAATCTCTACACATACTTGCACCTATACTCATCCTTATGGTAGAGTTATAATAATAACTCCACAATTTATTTTGCATTGCTTTATATTTATTTGTGGGTTAATTGTTGTTTGAAGATTGAGTTTCTTGCGGGTCGCCACAACGACTGTGTCTCCGTCTTGTGTGAGACATATTTAGGCCCACGTAAAATCCTCTTCAATGGGTACTCATAATGGAATTGTTTGATATAGCTCTCAATCTAAATCTAATTTTTAAAACGATGTTGGTGAGATGGCATAGGATGAATAATGGTTGGGAATGAGATAACACCATCTATATGTAGTTCCTGCCTCATCAAGTGATCGAGTTATTATATGAGCCTCTCTCTCCTTTTTTTCATGTAATGGTTATGTAACATTAATGATATAAATATTCTTACAATCCGCATGAACATAGGTGCATCCTAAGTATAGAGTCATTCGCAACATCTCATTTCTATGGAGATATAGACGTAAAATATTGGCATTGATTGTAATTAGTTCAATGGTATACATGAGTGTATTATTTTTTTAATTTCATGTTATATGTCTTGTTTGCATGCATGAACCTATCGATCAATTTTTGTCTTTTGTACTGGTTTGAACCTAGAGTTGTATATTTGTCTTACGTATAATTAGTAAACTCCATCTAGATTGCATGTGTTGAATATTTATGCACTTGAATTATTGCACTTTGATTATTCGGTTATTTCAAGTACTTTTATGTGTTCTATCATGTGTTAAATTTTAGGAACTTCTTACTATAAGATATGCTGTCAACAAGCTCGTCTGTTCGGTGGATCATCTGTCATCTTGACAAATCATTTGATAAACGGCAAACGATTTACCGACATATGCTTAGATGGCATTTTGACGATGGTCATTGCATGGGTGTGTGTGAAATCACCCCAAAGCAAGCACCTGCCCCTCAAAAAATCCTTCTGCCTTTTGCATCATCCCAAATCCAAAATTCCCCAATGCCCATGCTTGTAAAATATGGGTAGTATTCAATGTTCCCAATCCCCACCCCACAACAGTACAATGGGGAGGGTCCAATGCCTTGTGTTGCGTGGCTGCAGGCACCCTTTATTTAGAAGAGCACCAAATGTCTGCATGTGTGGAGGGAGAGAAGATAGAAGAGGTGGAGGGAGGCAGGAAGAATTTTCAGTCTCTTGCAGCTATCCATTGATTCATCTGTGACCGACCTCTCTTACTCATGACCTTCTCTCTCCATCTCTCTCTCTTCTTTTAAAACTCCCACAGAGAAAAGCTGTCACTTTATATCATCACCATCCCCATACCATTCTAAACAAGAAACCAAAAAGAGGTCAAGATCTCCCTTTTTTTAATACCCTCCTCTCCTTATCTGTAAGTCATCACCCCAATTCAAACTCGGTTAGGTAGACAATGTTTCCATGCCATCGTCTTACACTGTAATACAAAAAAGTCAAGTTGATGGATAACCCAACTTCTTGTTTAAAACTACTGTAAAAAAAGAGACTCCTGTATCCTGGAAATTTTAAGAGGGAAAAGAAGTTTTTTTGACATGATTTTCTCGAATGTATTAACTGCAAAGCATAAGGTAGGTCTGGTTTTATGGCGGCATGGAGAGCTGCCTAAAATAGTTGACATATTTCCTCTATGGTGACATGAAAGGATTAGACTTGTAGATGGGACAGTAAGTCTCAAGGATGGGGATGTCATTATTGACTTGCTCTCTCCTTTCTATCTTTACCACCCTAAATCTGCCAACAAACTTTAGGGGTAAAGAGGAAATATAGGCTACTGTCCACTGTTGGCAGTGCAATACCCCTCTATGGTTTGGTGAAGGGTTTACAGAGAATAAGGTATATGGAAACCATGAGATACTATGGCCGTTTTCCCCTCTGTCCAACAACTACTCTGATTTGCACAACATCCTCCTGAAGATTTGGAATATCAACTATTTTCTCCTTCCTGAACAGGGATAAAAAATAAAAAGAAATAATGACCAAGGGTGATTTCTCTCATGTTTTTGTTCTTTAGTTTGAGAGATGATGTAGTATGCATACTGAATGTAACCAGGATGTGACAGTCTTATTCTGTGATTCTATGTTGATGACAATTCCGTCCGTACCAAGGGAAAAAAACATTGATTCTATGTTGATGACAATATGGAACCTCTGGCCATATGTCTTGTAGATTGGTGCTCTTCTCCTTTAGCTTAAATCCTCCATCCATGGGTATATTTTAATAAAAAAATGGTTTTTTTTCCAAAGAGATGGTTGCTCAACCAAAGAGCCATTTAAGTGGGTTAAATGCATTTCTCTTTATCTATGCTGGAAAGGAGGGGACCTAATAAGGAATTCAAAGGGGCAAGAGGGGGCATGCAAAGGAATTTCCAAAAATACCAGGCTATACCAAGTAGTGGATTTTTGAGTGTGGGGGGCCGAGCAGTGGTGTAATGATGACGAGGTCGGCTCCATGCCTTCGGGTCAAAACCCCAAGCAGAAGTACTTCTGCTGCTGCTGTACCACTGGTGTGCTTCCTTCCCCAACTTGGCTTTAGTAGTAAAGCCTCCAGGATAGATATCAGATCACATACTCGTGATGCCCCCTCCTTTACATCCATCCATACGTATCTTGATATGCGTACTCTACTTCCATACATATGTACATAGAGAGAAAAAGAGATATAAAATCCTTCATTGAAAGAATATACATTGATATCTTTCTATATATTATTAACATCCTCAGGGTCAATGTACAATTTTTCGTTAAATCAATAGAAAAAAAAATGGAAAAATCCATTTCTAACAATAAAACTAATCAAGAAGGGACTGATATTGATGAACCGAATAAAAATATGATTCCCTTTATTTTGACTATAAAAAAGTATCTTTTTAATATTAGTAGTAAGAATTTAAATCCTTATTGTGATTTATCCTCTTTGTCCCAAGCATATGTATTTTACAAAATATCACAAATTCAAGCTAGTAACAAATATCACCTGAGACCCGTACTTCAATATGATGGAACTCATCTTTTTCTTAAGGATCAAATTAAGGATTATTGTGAGACACAAGGAATATTTGATTCCAAATCAAAACATAAGCAAATTAATATTAATAAGTCTAGAATAAATGAATGGAAAAGTTGGTTAAAAAGCCATTATCAATACAATTTATCTCAGACTAAATGGTCTCGATTAGTACCTAAAAAGTGGCGAAATGAAGTCAATCAACGTTGTATAATTCAAAATGAGAATTCAATGAAATTGAGTTCATATAAAGAAGAAAAAGATCCATTAATTTCTTATGTAAAACCAAAGTAAACACACACAAAGCCCCGGGGCCGGACGGCTTTAATGGTGGGTTCTTTAAGCGCCATTGGACGCTCATCAAAGCTGACCTCTGCGAGGCTATGGGTTACCTCTTCCAATGCGGTAAGCACATTGGTGGGATGAATCAAACATTCTTAACACTGGTACCAAAGGTCAACTCCCCGAATGGTCTCTCGGACTTTCGACCAATTTCATGTTGTAATGTTGTCTATAAAATATTCGCCAAGATGTTGGCGTCTCGTCTGGCGGCAGTGCTTCCACTCCTCATCTCTCCCAACCAATCTGCCTTTATTAAAGGTCGCACCATGGGAGACAACCTGCGCCTGGCACAAGAAATCATGTTGGGTTTTGACAGGAAGTCTTCACTCAATCGGGCATGCATTAAGATTGATCTCTCCAAAGCCTTCGACTCCATTGAGCATGAATTTATTATCCAATGCCTTAAAGGCATGGGTTTTGGTGAACGATGGCTTGACTGGATCCGTGCTTGTATCTCCTCCGCCTCCTTCTCCGTCTTAGTCAATGGCTCTCCTTATGGTTACTTCCGTGGTTCACGTGGGCTTCGGCAGGGTGACCCTCTTAGCCCTCTCCTGTTTGTTGTTGGGATGGAGGCCCTATCAAGTCTCATTGATGAATATGTCCGTAAAGGTGCTCTTAAGCCTCTCACTTGCTGCAGGAGGCCGGTACCTTCCCACCTCATTTATGCAGACGACCTCCTCTTCTTCTGCAAGGCTTCATCCTCTTCGCTGCTTTCGATCAAGGACATTCTCCGTGATTTTTTGGATATTTCTGGGCTTGCTATGAATGCCCGGAAGAGCAAGCTCTTTCGCCCTAAAGCCTCTCCTGCGGTCTTTGTGATTTGCCTTCGCCTGGGGATGTTCAGACACAGTCTACCTACTACCTACCTTGGCTTACCTCTTGCCTCCTCCTTTGGTAGGGGTTCCTCTGCGCGCCCTCTTGAAGACAGGGTCAGGGCCTTGCTTGGTGGCTGGAAAGCAAAGGCCCTGTCCATGGCCGGCCGGTTACAACTATTGAAGTCCGTCATTGCTGGGGTTGTTCTGTTCTGGGCGGATGGCACGGTCATCCCCTCCCGGACAGCGCGAAAAATTGACATGTTATGTGCTGACTTCCTCTGGAATTATGGCACCCACCACATCGCGTGGGATACTCTTTGTCTTCCGAAAGGGGAGGGCGGCATGGGTTTTCGTTCTGTGCATTCTACCAAGTTGGCATTGGCTATCTCCTGGACGTGGAAGTTACTGAACCATGGCCCCTCGCTGTGGGCGGACTTCATGCACGCTAAATACCTGCAATCAACCTCCCTGTTCGATGCTGCGCCGACCTCTGCCGCGTCCCCAATCTGGAAGCTTATCCTCTCCTTCCGCACTATATCCCGGGCGGCTGTGTCCGGTTCTTCTCCCCCTTTCGTGTGGCTCCCAGTCGGCTCTCGCTTCTCTCTTGCTGCTGCTGTGGATCTTGTTCGCCCGAGGGGGGCTCCTGTCACTTGGGCGCCTTTGGTTTGGGGCAAGGGGGGCGTCCCCAAGCACTCCTGTACTCTCTACCGTGCTCTCCTGGGTAGGCTGCCCACAACTGACCGCCTCGCGCGCCATGGCATCTCCCCTCACTCTCACTGCTATCTCTGTAATGTTGCCTTGGAGTCCCACGCTCACCTCTTCTTTGACTGCGGCTTCGCTCGGGAGTGCTGGTCCAAGATCTGCAGTACATATTTTCATGCTTCCTACCTTCCGGCGAACCTTCCCCAGGCCTTGGACTGGATAGCCTCGCTCAACCCTGCTGGTGTTAGAAAACGCCTACGTATCGCTCTTGCGGCGGTCTGCTGGGAGATTTGGAAAGAAAGAAACAGCCGGTGGACCACCGGTCGGCTTGCCACACCTGCTAGCATTATAACCTCTGTGATTACAAACACCAACATAGTATGTGATTGGAACTAAGCCAGATTTTTGTTGCTTCTGGGCTCTGTTCGTTTCTAATTTTTTGAACCCATGGCCTATGCCTCCATCTGTAACTTTTACTACTGGTATAGTTTATAGTGAAAACGTTTCAAAAAAAAAAACACACACAAACAAACGTATATTTATCTGTGCATTTATAGATACCGCCACACATGCCCTGAGACAGAGAGAATTTGGCTGACCTCTCTGCTATACCTCCTGCACCCCCACTACTCATTACCCTCCTCACCTTCTCTTCCTCTTTCTTCTTCCTCTCTCTACATATATGTTATATATAATACAGAGAGACACCTTCTTGTGATGTGTGGTGTGTGCTTTTTACTGCAGTAGAGGGTGTTTGGTTGCATTCAGGATATAGCACAGGCAATATTTGGGTGCAACTGACGTGCACCTTCATATTATATATATACAAGAAGAGGAGCAGAGAGAGCGATAACATACCGATGGGGAGCTGTGGAAGGAATGGTGCAGTGAGGCAGTACATAAGATCAAAGGTCCCTCGGCTCAGATGGACTCCTGAGCTCCACCACTGCTTTGTCCATGCCATCGACAGGCTTGGAGGCCAAGAGAGTAAGCACATCTGCACCTTTTGATCTCTATCTTTCATGAGGTAGTAGATACGAAATGGGTCTTTAGATTTATATATTGTGGGTGTTGCCGTGTGTGATTTCCAGAGGCCACGCCCAAGCTTGTGCTTCAGATGATGGATGTGAAGGGGCTCACCATTTCTCATGTCAAGAGCCATCTTCAGGTTCACTTTCCTGCAAAATGTTGGTTTTGATGCATCTGTGTATTCGTTTAGATAAAAATGTGATTTTCTTTATTTGTCTTGATTTGTTTGATGGTGTTTGGACAGATGTATAGGAGCATGAAGAATGACATGGGTAGAAAAGGTATGAACTTGGGATCTTCATGCTTGTCTTGCGGAACAAAAATAAATATATCTTTTTTCCCTCAACCACTGTGATACATAAGCATGTGTGTGCTGGAGTTTCATGTTAATGATAGATATCTTTCTTCTTTTTGTTTCCTCCACCTGTGAAGATATGCATGGATTTTTGGGTTACACGAAAAAATAATATATCTTTTGGAATGTGTGCTATTCTTTTCTCACTGTTTTCTCCAAGCGAAAAGTTGATCATCTTTTTTTCATTTTTGACTAAAATATATTCTTTTTCTCAAGTTTAGAATACAAAGGAGGCTTCATCGTCTTCAAAGCTAATTTATTTTAAATAAAAAAGTAGCTGTTTTTTTATTATTTCTGACTTGAAGAAGCATAATAAAAGCATGAACATCAACTGTGTAATCGAAAAGGTGATAGAAAGTACCATTACCCCTATTAAAAAGGCGCTTTCTCTAATGAACATTCTGTTGCATGGCATAACGCCATAACCTGCATGGTTAGTGAAGGTGCCTCTCATAACCCCACAGGGGATCATCATATTTCAAATGCATAACAAGATATGTCAGAAAATATGACCACTCTTCTGTCTCTTTTGTTTTTTGTTTATAGATTTCCACCCTGCAGAAGAACGAGAGCATTCTATTCATGGGTATGATCCCACTACTGATAAGCAAAATGATGGTCTCTTTCAATCCCCAAAGCCAACTCTCGGAATCCATCCACAGTTGATTAAGTACTCCCCTTTTCCTCTGAAAAGGTTACTCACTTTTCCTCTCCCCTCTGGAATCTTGCACCATTTTGTAACAAAAACAACTGTTAGTCGTTTAAAATAACTCTAGTTCTTAGTGAAGTTTCAAAGGCCCTTTTTTCTTTTGACATGAATAAATGGCAATCCTTCTGTGAATCGTTTTAAAATCCCCAATGCTCCAAAACCATTATTTGTCTGAATAAACTACAGTTCACAAAATATGGTCTGCTTTTGTGAACTATGTTTATGCAGGGCCTTTAATCACATATAAAAGTTGAGTGGTGTAATCTTTTATGCCCTTCATAAAACCTCATCACAAACCAAATTGTTGCTGGCCTTTATAGGAAAACATGTAGTAGTAATTTAACCTCATGCAACGTTGTATTTTCACAGAGCCCGTGAAGGTGGATATCCATTCCCAAGCGTAGCAACCCCAGGAGTGTGTGGGTCAGTCTCCCACATGTACCATATTGATGATTGCAAGCAAGCCATGGGGGTTGAAAGGGGAATAAAGGAGGGCATCAGATGGCAGAATGATTCCATGGGAACAGGGATGAAGGCAGAGGAACAAACCTGCAAGCTCCAGCCTCTGGTCTACTTGCCAGAACTACTCCAACCTTTCAAAGCACAACAGAACAAGGTAAAAAGTGTTCCTCACCCTCCTTCACATTCTCACCCACCTTTCTGAGGCCTCTTTGTTCCTTTCCTGTCCAATAACATCTAGTCTTCCTCTGCTTGCTCTTTTCAGAATCATCTTGATGTAGTAAAATTCTCAGTATCAGAGGGTAACAATCTAGTCACATGTTCGGCAAATCGGGTCAAAGCATGAAAAGAAGTGAATAATATTCATCAATCCTAAATGTTATATACGGTTCATATCAAAATTCACATTGAATGATAACAATGTAATGAATCATGCGAGTATGTATATTCACACATCTTATTCCCCCTGTTGTCAGTGGTTTTAATATCAAACATGTGCATGTCACTGGGATGCCATTTACCCAAATCATGCTGTTTTTGTTCAAGCCATCTAAAAACAGCATGTTGAGGTAAATTCTGTTGCCTTACTGTGGCTTTTGCCAGTCATAGTTTTGGACAAAATGGAGGGGTTGGGTACCTCTATATCTGTTCCTGTGGGACTCCACCTGCTTCAGGTCCGTGCATCAGAAGCAACTTTTTGAATTTTTGCAGAAATATAGAAAAGATGCCCCTTGCTACATAGTCAAGACCTCACCAAATCAACTACACCCTTATTAGGCCTTTTATTAGTGAAATAAGAGAATTTTTTAGATGTAAAAAGTAAACATGTACTCCCATGGATAACAGGCTTATGTATGATTAGAGCATATATGTAGGTGGATAATCTGGACTCCTGCGGAATAAAAGATTAGGTGCCTTGTATTGTTATATGGTAGGTGGTCCTTAAAGAACCTCTGAATTCAAAATACTCCACTTTAGTTCCTGGATGTTGGAAAACTTGAACACAAATTGCCAAGTGTTCTTTCATGGATTTTCGCTGTAATCTTTCTGCACCTCTGAATTTAAAGAACCTTCTTTTGGAAAAGATGTCCACTATTCTCTCATGCTAAAAGGATACATTTTACCAACAAGTTGTTCTTTTAATGTAGACTAAAGAAAAAGAATGTCCTCCTTCATTCAGTAAGAATATATCTTCTGTGAAATCGCATTTTAGCTTCAGGCCTTTCGCAAATACTTCTGCATTGCCTTTACTTTCATAAAATAGGACATTATCTCAGAGAGGAGTAACACACTTTCAAAAAGACGTGATTTTTTAACTAGTGGGGGGGGGGGGGATTGGAT
Organism: Ottelia alismoides; assembly: GCA_037367405.1. Lineage (NCBI taxonomy): Eukaryota > Viridiplantae > Streptophyta > Magnoliopsida > Alismatales > Hydrocharitaceae > Ottelia > Ottelia alismoides. The sequence goes on along the minus strand of JAZKJV010008104.1, from coordinate 88,190 downwards.
CCCTGGTCTTTGGAGTGAGAGGCCACAGCTCTACCACCTAACCATTTTTGTGAGTTCAAAAAAACATGAATTTAAAACTAAAACATCTGTGTCATGCTTTGGAAAAAATATCTTCAAGTTACAGAATATCCGTAGGAGTTTTCCTTGGTAAGGTCCAACTTTTAATCTCAACGGGAAAAGCTCCCTCTTTGAACTTCACTAACTAAAGTTGACATGGAACATACTGTAATTCAGATACTGTAATTCAGATACTGACTCCATTGCAATTCCCAATCTCATGAAGCCTAACAATCTGCTTAAAACGTGCCATGTCTTTACAGATTGATCCGATCACAATATATCAGACTTTCATTTGATTGCCTCCTTGCCTTTTGACATGTTGTTTCCATTGTCATGTTGCTTTCTTACTAAAAGAAATGAATGTTGTATTTTAAAAGAAATAAAGAACTTGCTGAACCAAGCAAACCTTTGGATTTTTGCCACTGAATTCTCTTATGGTCATCTACATCTGGCAGATCAAAAAGCTCGAATGCCACTGTACACAGGCAAGCAAGAAGATTGCACCTGAAAGAAAAGACGATAACAATGATTCATTATCACATGCATCTGAAACATTCAGCAGACAACATTGGTCTGGAAGAAGTGGAGCCAGCAGCAATGACCTCTCCTTGGCCCTTTCCTTATCTCTGAATCCGTCACGAGGAAGCTACGATCTGTCGGGAAGTGAAGGGAGTGAGGTGCTATCTGCCTCTTCCATGAGGAACCACAGGGAATTGTCAGTATTTTACTCTGATAGTTGCAGTCTAAGTTTGGAGCTCTCAATCTCCCTGTGTGGTTCTTAAAATCAATCTTCGTTCTATTTGTAAATCTCTTGTTTTTTGCTTAATGGTAGTTTATTTTACTCTTAATTTGGTTCGCCAACTAATGAGGAAACAACTTTTGTATATATGAGACGGGCATAAATTTTACGGTCAATTACCATGATCTAAATTAGTTTAAAATGAGGTTCGAATACAATTAAAGAAGATATAGAATCAGGACTAATTGGGTCAGTAGGCACATTGTCCTTGTCTTAGAATTTGACAGTTTCTGGTCCAGAATAGAATGACCCACATTCTCCAACTTTTGGAGGATGTTTGTTTGATGTGAAGGGATCCAAAGTTACTTAGAAAAGATGATGGCTAATATGATAACTATTCATGAATGCATATCAAATGACTCAGTATCCAACATTCACCCTTTTAATTTTGAAAAGTTTTTTTAAAAGAAAAAAGACCACCATATAGGTGTATGCCCAAAGAAACTTCACCATCAATCACCAAAAAGGTTACAAGCTCAGTACATGGAACAAAGTAAACACAACCGTAGTGAAAATGTAGATGATAACAGGTACAAGGGTGATTACTGAGAACCTTTCATTTGATGTCTGGCAAAATACAGATGGCAAAGAAGGTCTATCTGATATCCAAGTGACAGCTGAAGTAGTTAATATAATTTGAACAATTAAAGGAGAAAGTTATCGTTAGATGAAATATCATGCCAAACAGATTGAAGGTGTCTTGAACGGTTGGGTAATGCGACAGAGTTGAGGATGGAGGAGGGTTCCTTTCTTATTGAAAGTTATGTGATGAGAGAAAAATATCCTGAAATATATCAATCGTAAATTCACGTGGTGGAAATGAAGAACATTGTATATTAATTCACATAAATGTGAGAAAATAGTTTGTTGGCGTATCGATTCTACATATTTATCTTTGGCAAGCTATAACTCAAGTAAAAAGAAAATAAACTAGCGGCAACGCAAAGTAACTATCAGGTTGATTGGGACATCTAATAAGATGTTTATTACTCAATAGGATGAAATCAAACATTATCGAGATCTTCCACGCACACCTGCAAAGTCACACACTAAAACTGCATTGAGCTTTTAACCCGCTAGTCTTTCATAGATTTACATTTCACCTAATTAGAATCTGACAAGCTTCTGAGTGTTGTGTTCATCTTCATCTGGCTCTAGGCAATTGTCAGATACAAGTCAATTAATTCAAAATTTACCATTTTGATACCAGTTTTGCTCTTTATATTAAAGATAACTGTAACTGAAGTGGAATGCTGTATGAGGTGATTTTTTTCCTGTCGGACGCTTATTTTTTGGATAAAAGTTCCACTGCCAAACCACCATAGATGAATTGACAAAGAAAATACAAAATGGAAATTGAGCATGAGAAACACAACATTTCCCACAAAGACAAAACAACAAAGGGCTGTACTCCACAGCTGACAGCAATCCATCAGGAGATCACATTCTATGGAAAACTGATAAAAATGGAACAGAAATAACAAGAAAAACTTTACTCCATCAATTAATCCTACCTCTCTGGTTACACATACCAAGACTCCAAGCCATGATGACTTCGATCACAATAACTATCCACCACTGCATACAGAGGGTGAGGGGAAATCCATCACTAACAAAAATCATGGCAAATGTAGCTTCAAGACGGGAAAAGGATGCAGCATCATAAAACATCAGCACTAAAGGGAGAGTGGTTGCGTTAAAGGAGAGAACAGGGATCAAAGGGAGGGGAAATTACCATAAGCTGCAGCCAACAGCTTGGAACCCACAACAGTGGCTATAGAGTGGAGTGGATGGAGCGACTCACCAAAAAGTGATCCGTCGAGGGATTAGTTGACTGGAAGGGTGGACAGGAAAAATGATAGGACAGGGAGGGACAAATGACGATATTTATGCCATGTTCCAGGAAATTAATGAATCTGATTAGAAAATGAATAATTTCATTTAAATTATATATAAAATAGTAACAATAAGTACAGAATCAAGGAGAATTCATAAGACTTTGTAGGATTTTGCAAGCTCTTTCAGGAGAGCTTGTCAATCGGACTTCCATTTCCATTTGAAGGAACAGCTGTTCCTTAATCTGGACTATGGTGATGGGCCATTTCATTCTCCAAACATAACAAAAACTTTTGATGATCATGCCAACCTTTTTTAATCATCTTTAATGCCAAGTAATAGTATATATCCCGCATACATCAAGATGATAGAATTCAATGAGATAGTAGATAGCATATTTGGACTAGACCCAACTTGAGTTATGCCCCGTTCTGTTGATCAGGTCAACTTGAGATCCTATTTCCAATTAGTTCCAGAGGTATTTCAGGGATGTAGGTGTTCTGATCCGTGCAACAGGTGAGGAATAAATCATGGGAATTGGAAACTCGCCCGGACTTCTCTGATTCAGTTCACAATTTTTAATAGGTCAGCATCACAATACATATCCAATAAAGTAGATCCAGGATCTCAGGCTGATGCTCATCATCGACCGGGGAAAAAAACTTTCTAAAAATGTTCAGTATCGTTAATGCAATTTCTTGCATGTTAAATACCACAATGATTCAAAAGGCAGCAACATCATTCTCACCCATTTTTTCACTGTATTGGTATCACAATTCACAAATACAGAATCTCTGGAACATGTTAGCCAATTGCAGAGGTAACAAATAACAATAACTGCCTGGAAAACCAATTTAATGGTTAACAAGTTACAAATTCTCAATATCCGAATGGCTTTGAGATTGACATGCTGAGATAGCAGATTAGCCCATACCATTTTCCAACCCAATCCCATTCCGATCAAATCTTCCAAGGACATCAGAAGGATCTCAAATCGCAGCAAAACACTATAATACTTACTCATTGAACATTGATGGGCCGTAGTACTTTTCATATGTAGCCTGACATCTTTGCTTTTGAACTGAAGTTGTGATAGTCGATTTTATCATTAGATTTTAACCATCAGAAACCAATGTCTTGACATAGAGCCCGTGTGGCTTGATGCTGACTAGATGTTGGGGAAGAACTGATACACCGGCTATTATGGAACCAGCTGATAATCCAGAAATGGGCAACAACTCCACACGCACGATGAGCTGCAGCAAACATAATCAGCCTATCAATTATTAAAAGCATGATAGTTGTAATTGTAAACAGGTGCAGTAGGAAGGGGGTAATTTCTCTCCCCAAAGTGTAGCTTGAGCTGTGGTACCATGTAATGTATATTTTAGTATAGTTTAGCATATTTCTTCATTATTAAGCATATAATACAATTGTGCATAGTTTTATTTTATGATTGAAATTAAAAGTAGACAAGATAAATAATTTTTCACGGCATAGAGAGACAACATCAATATAATAATACAGACAATATCATCAATATAACTAAACAAATTAACGTCACATCAAAATATTTCTAACATTACAACCTCGATCGAATTGTGTAATGCAAATCTGTTAATTTGGCATAGAGATCTTCCTCCTTATCGTATATATCAGTATGTGGAGAAGTCTCACTCTGTGAATTCTCGAGCATAGTAGGGTGCATAAATTGCGATGAGTAGTAAGTGAAAGGAGAGTTTGTCGACTGCACCGGCTGATTCAACGACCGCTTCTCCTCTGAGGGGTACTCCGTAGGGGCCTCAAATAACCTATACAAGTCAGGTGACTACGACACAACATCTGGAGCTGGTGGGGTTGCACTAAGTGATTGTTGTGGTGACTATGGAGCGACTACAGCATGACGGCATGCATCAGAAGTGGATGGTAGACACTGCCAATAATCGATTGCGCGGGGGTGGACGCACCGACTTGCGAGCCGTAAAGTGAGTTTTTACCATAACCTGCACAAATACAATTACATTTGAAATGATTTAAAATGAAATTATATTAAGATCATTAATAACAACAAATAATAACCAATGATAATATTAACCCCGTTACTCTAAATTTTACAACTAAGCATGTGATAAGAGTAAATGATAAAACATCACATTAGTGTGAATAGTGTCGTTACATTTAGGAGCAAAATTTCATCGATGATACATTTGCATATTAGTCAAACATTTGTCATGTCATATGGATTATTCCTGATATTCTAGCCCTACGACCTCTACTACCTCCACTGGAAGTACTCTCACTCTCCATACTTGGCTCTCGCAATCGTTCTCTAATCGAAGTGGCTCTATCAAGTTGTGGAGTTTGTTGCTGATGCTGCGGTGGTTGTTGCTCATGCCGAGCAGAATGTTGCTGCTAGTGGAGATACGTCGAATCAGGCTGAGGTGGATGCAGTAGAGTATGGAATGGAGGTACATGGCCATGATCCGCATGGTATGAAAAATCAATGCCGGGCTGAGGAGGAATGATATCGCTGGTTAAATACTTTATGAATGTTTGCGTAGGGGGTTAGGCCCGAAAAGACATCATTCTGTGAAGGTTAAATAAGTTGTGTCTTTATAAATTCATATAACACTGCAGGCCCTGTCTGAGATGGTCCTGTCTCGACATCATGAGTACCAGCAGTATACTGTTAATAAGAAGGAAAACCAATTGTGGTTGGTCCAGCAGCCTTGTAAGCTGTTGAGAAGAAAGGGACTACTGATGGCTCATTTGAGTAAGAGTATCGTGAATGGTATAGTGTCATTGGATCCGTCAACCCAACGTTACGCAACGTTGAGTCCAGTAAACCAATCACATTCTAGAACTCTGAGTTGCGTTCGTAATCCTCAAGAATCCCACGAGCTTCATATACACTTTGTACCTGTGATAATTCAAACCATCAAATAGTTTTTCTAAACGTCACAAATCTAATGAGAGTGTAAGGCTCATATGCAAGCCGTGATGCAGGGATTGACGTTTGAATTCAATGCTGGGTAATTTGTCATTACCATTACATGTATCTTATTACCCGTTGTTTATCAGATTCCATTGATACTCTCTCCATGACAATTGTTTGTCTTCTCTGGTTCCACCGAAGTATCTGCTCACGGAGTCGGTCTGCCCAGTCGATCGGGTCATTGTCCCTCCATCGAGTCTGATGTTGCAGGAATATTATCCTATGTATCCAATCTGTAATATGTTGGCGCGGATCAAATTGTCACCTGACTCGATCCGTTAAGTGCATAACCGCCACATTAAAACAAATCAACATCGTATGTGACATCCATACCTCATGCCCTTCTCGACAAATAGGAGGTAGGTTATTTACAATCTCCATGGCATATGGAGAACACCACATCTGTTAAATATTTTCGTTTAATACTCATAATAAACATCATTATACATGACTAACATACCTGACGATCATGTTGTGTATCTAGCTCATTACGATAGAAGGCCAGGTTTGTAGTCTGTACATTTTCGATAAAAGGCCCCATGCCTGATGTCCATCTGTTTTCAATAATGTGTCAGTGATGTATCAAAGCACAATCACTATAATTGTGTAATGTTTTTAACCTTTACCTGCATACATATGGACCACGATGCATAACGTCCCGATCAAGACGATATGGACGAGGAACGCCAATGTGATATGCTCCCATGACCAAGTCTGCAGAAAGGTCAAGAAAGTATAACATCTCTTCGATTTTCTCAATGGACATTCATCCAATTGTTGGTACAATTGGGCAAGAACTGCAACCCCTCAAGCCAACTGGCCACATATCTTACAACTTCTCAAGCAAATGCAGGTGTCACAATGATACTTTGTCGCAAGTTGAATACGGGAAAAATGAATGCTCGAACTACTCTCATTAAACGATTCATGTCTTCATCCAAAATATTCGCATATGTGAGGATATTTTCATTGATCCATGTAAGCTTCAAACATTCACCTGATATGTTCACCTCTCTGCCAGTGCTCGGATTTACACCAAGCATTTCTCAATAGTTTGCCCATTGAAAACATGAGGGGTGCTATAGGCATGTTACATGGTGTCCATCAGCACGAAGTCCTGTTAAAATGGACACGTCTTTCAATGTTACAGTAACTTCACCGTGTTGAAGTTGAAAAGTGTGGGTCTCCGATCTCCAACGTTACAATATGGCCATTCGCAGTGACTGATCGAGGTTAGCCCTTTTTAAGTTGGTGACACATCGCATGCTAGCCACCTCAAGCATTTCGCCGAATGCCTCACTTCAAAATTTCAGCATGATCATATTAAATACTCGACCATATTCAACAATCTGTAATGCTGTTACAATGAACCCATTCCTATTTCATCAAAAGTAGGATAAAATTTGCAATGAAGAAAGTAATTTATCTCTCGTTAAAATATCAAAGATTACAACCATTTTCCTTGAAAATAACAAGGTACATTCAACGTCATGGACAAATAGTCTGGGTACGACCGTCCTGCTTACATATTCCACATCTAACATTTACCCGACTCATTTCATCCATACTATTCCGTATCCTTACAGATTGTGTGCGATTAAAGCCTATTGGTATAGTAGGTAGCATTAAGATAGACCTAGGGGACATTCGCCGACCAAAAGCGACGATCGAGAATTCGAGAGAATTCAGCCATATAAGTCGCATGAAATGCAACATGGGTATAGAACCAATAACATTTTTTTACATGCTCGGTGCCAACATTAACAGACCCACAAACAACAATAACATGTGAGCAGGTGATATGCATGCACTACAGGAGCCTACAGATGCACTCGGAATCTGTTTCGTTGATAATGACCCTGTAATTTCCTTCACAACACCTCACCTCGAATATTGTCTGAGAAAATTGCTCAACATCGTGGGTACGTGCAACCACAATATTTTCTTCGACAATTTGATTATATCTCGGTATTAAGTCGGAAGTTGTCCTTTGGCCCTGTTTGCGACGGGCCACAAAATACATATCCAATCGATAGAATATGGTAATAATCATCGTCATATGGGAAGGCCTCGCATGCCTTTCAAGACATCATTGAAGCATTCATACATATTTGTCGTACTTTTCCCATAACGACGGCTTTCGTCATAACTTATGCCCGATATATGCGGTCCCTGTCTTATTGATGAATAATCCAATCATAGTCCTCTAGATTTGCAGAACAAATTTATTCCATAATCCTATTATGAACGTGTGTGTTGGTAACCGCACCCGAGCTATAAAATTTTTCAGTCGACCATTTATCATGGTTAGCTCGATGCATTTCGCTTGCATGTGTCGCAAACTAAGTCGATGATAGTGCCCACGTTCTGCTGGAAAGTACTTGAGTAACAAATTCATCAGACCTGAGAATCGATCACTTAGAAAGCATATCCCCTCATGCTAGACTAAATATGCTAATGTGTGCAGGAAGAACTCCCATACACCTATGTTCTCCTTTTCAACCACCACGAAAGCAACCGAAAATAGGTGTCCATTTTCGTCGACAGATGTAGCTACGAGCAGGTGGCCTTTCAATTTCCCATCCAAGTGAGTTGCATCGATACTCAAAACCGGACGACAATATCGAAAACCTTTAAGCGACGGTCTGAATGCCCAAAATAATAAAAAAATGATATTTTCTCAGGAACTACTTATTGAGTTTTCGGATCACGATACGGTTCTGTTTCAAACTAATACCACGGATCGGAGCTGGTATGTTTCATCGTCTACATGAATCTATGAATATCGACGTAAGATGACTCATATCATCGAATATTGTAGTCAATGCATTCTTTCTCCCGATCCACACCTTTTTATATGATATCGTGATGCGATAAGCATCCGAAACCAGGCTTTTAATCATACTGGGTGCCCGTGTTAAGTTGGATCTCAGCATCTTCAATCTATTGATAAATTTTGTGTTACACTGGCAGTTATCAGTAAGAAATATTGAGTTTCGATACGTATGCTCTTCTCGATACATCCGAACTTCCAGTTACAATTTGGCAAAGCACACCCTATGGTGTATATATCTTTCTTGGAAGGTATTACTTTATATTGAACTTACTTGACCATACTCTAAGTACTTACAGCATCAATCAAATCTACCATCGAGGAGAAAGATCTATTATGCCAATACTCAAGTCCACTACGATCGGGTAAGATGGTATCCTGCGGCTCGCTCAAGAATGGTATTTCCTCAGCATATGTGTTTGTTATCCAGTCATCATCCTGGAAGACATCAGGCAGTCGTGGCACTGGATCCAATGTAATGGCATAATCAACAGAGGGATTAAAAATAGGTTTATTGTTGATTGAACCGATGAGTGATCCTTGCCCATGGATGTCCTCGCAATCAGCATTCAAAACAGAGATAACACCATTATCCTCAACGCCAGTATCTTCATCATCATTGATTTTGTCATCATTATCATCATCCTCTCCAAGCACATCTTGCTCCTCCTGTCCTCTTAGAGATGATTCTGCGATATTGCATGTGTTCAACTGAGAATTTTCCATTTCATCGATTTCCACCATCAATTGCATCATCCCAAGAGAATGTGCAATAGCTGACATCAATCCAGTTATCTAATTATCAGAAACAACTTCTGAATGTGTTGATGTTCATCGTCCATCTACACATCACCCGTATGTTATATTCACCTTGGTTGTAATCGGTTAGGGCACGGATTGTCGAGAAAATATCTTCGAAGATGCTAGATAAGGGGAGACCTATCATCTGACTTCTACCCCCTTCGTAGTTGATACTTCTATTTTCAATGACAATTCTTCCATTCTAGAAGACATACAATGCACCTAAGTTGGTCATATTTTATAAAAGAGGAAAATCAATTTTAATCTTATCAAATGTTCAATGCTTATAAGATCATACATGAAAGACTTCCATATTAAAATCCTACGATTAAAATGAAGATGGAAGTTGAATTTATCTTTAATTGAAGAAGGAAGTTATCATAGTCCCTTTTACATCATGAATCAGAGTATAAAGCTCAATCTTTATACTCTGGGGTGCAAGTCAAGAAAGGAAGAATCTGACTACTTGAGGTTATTGGTCATTAAACTCAATTTTTATACAAGAGGTGCACCTCCTATTCTAAAGAAACAACTCTGGAGTGCTTGACTTGAGTTTCGTCGAGCAACATGGTTCATGGGTTTGGGGTGGGGGTGACCTAGTGGAATAAAATTTCAACCAATATTTGCCAAAGAGAATATTCAGCTATCCGGCTGACTGTTCACATATTGTTGAATTTTTTAAAGATTCTCATTAACCTTGATATTATAACAAAACAAGAATAAAGTTCCCATATATGATAACTACGCTAATAAAATGATTGGAGTAGTTCAAGGTTATTTATGTAGTGACTACATTAATCTAAGAGAAATAACAAGAATAAAATTATCATTGATTACTTAATGTAAACATATATTATTCACTTATGTATCTTTTTGTTATTTTTCTTTCACATTGGACTCTTCATGTAATTTACCCATAGGCTACTCTCCTATATAAGAGAGCCTAGGGCTGATGGAATAAACATGTTATCTTATTTTCCCAACATGGTATCAGAGCGACGGTCCTAGACCGGAGTTCTCGAGCCAAACCCTAAACCCAGCCCCACCTTCAAGCCCTCGCGCCTTCGTGCGCCCTCCGCCTCCGCACGCCCTTCGCCTCTGCGCTCCCTCCGCCTTCGCGCGCCCTCTGCTTCCGCGCGCCCTCCGCCTCTGCGCACTGCGCACGGTGCATGGTGCGATTTCGTCTCTGCGCACGGTGCACGGCTAACCCTTGCGCACTCTTTGTGTGCGTGCTCTGCGCACTGTGCGCCTCCGTGTGCTAGGGCACAGTGCTCATCGCCTCCTTGCGTACTCCCTGTGTGCGCACTGTGCATGTTGAATCCCTGCGCACGGTGAATCGACGTGCTGTGCGCGCCATCTGTGCACGTGATTCGTGCGGGTGATCTCCACGTGCCCGGCGAGTAGTCCCTGCACGTGACCTTCTAAAGCTCTTGACTCCGATGCACCCAAAGGCTTACAAAGTAATGGGTTTGGTTGCTTGAGTCTACACATGCAACTAAACCCGTGTATGTCCGTGTAGACGATCTTATCTTCAGTCTACCACTCCAGTCTTCCGTTATCAGTATGTCAGAAAGCAAAGCAGAAATTCCATCTATAGGCGCCTTCCGAGGTCCAGCGCCGATTGTGAAGATGGATGGTTCGAACTATGAACTGTGGGCTAAGCAGTTCATGAGTATGATGAAGTCAACCGGTAAGAAACACATTCTTACTGAAGAAGAGCATGCTGAGAAGACTGGAGTTAATGCCTCATGGGAGGCAGATGATGCATATGCCAAAGTATGGCTATCTGAAACTCTGGCAATCGAGATTGCCAATGATATTCTTCATCAGCCCACAGCCAAAGCAATGTGGGATATTCTGGCTGCCACATATTCTCAAGCGAAGAATGAGACAAAGATTCTGCAACTCCAGCATGACATATTTACTATCAAGCAGAATGGACGTCCTCTACACTCACTGTACACATCTCTACGAGGAATGTTCGAGAAGCTTTATAGCTTCATGCCCCTGACAGCCACATCAGAGCAACATAAGACCTACCGGAATGCTACTATGGTAGGAGTTTTCCTCGCTGCCCTTGATCCTGAGTATGAGACAGCACGGTCCCAGATCTTGGCAGATTCTACTATTCCTCCTATGGAGCAAGCCTTTCATAGACTGAGTCGCATCACTGTTCCTTCTACGACTACGAATCAGACTGCTTCCGCCATGGCTGCCAACTGAGGTCGTGGAGGTCACTATCATCAGGCCCGTGGCCATGGCCCTCGTGGCAGAGGAGGCCGTATTCGACCAACGTGTACCTACTGCCATCGCACTGGACATACCGGACACATGCTACTCTAAGCATGGATTTCCTGCATCTGCACGAGTCGCTGAGCAGATAGAGCCTCCATCTGCTGCCTCTTTGGATCAGCGCTTTGATGATCTTGTTGCCCGTCTAAGGGGCATTATTCCTCCATCAGGCCCAGCACCCACTACTGAGAACCAGTCTGACACCGCTGCATCCGCCTCTGCATCTACCAGTGCATCAGGTAGCACATATGCATTTACTAGTAGTGGATCAGATAATTTAGCATGGATTATGGACTCTGGCGCCACACATCACCTATGTGGAGATCAAAGTCTACTTACAGGGTACAGACATATCCCTCTAGGTCGAACGATGGTCATTGCTAATGGTACACATTCCCCGATTACTGGTCAAGGGGAGATTAGACTAACGCCATCTATGCAACTCAAGAATGTGTTACACACACCTGATTTCTGTATGAATTTGTTGTCTATTAGTCAAATTACAAAGGATTTATAGTGTCGGGCGATTTTTGATCCATCTTCTCTTGTTTTTCAGGACATCCTTACGGGCAACGTGATTGGGCGTGGCTATGAGCAAGGAGGCCTCTATCGCCTCAGTCAGACTCCCTTTGCTGGAACCTCATCTCTACCTCCTGGACCTGTCTCTCCTCTGTTATGGCACCTGCGCTTTGGACATCTACCGCTTCAGAAACTGCGTCGTGTGTTACCTCAGGTTTCGCCTCACACGTCTATTCAATGTGAGGCTTGTCAGTTGGGAAAGCATCATCGGTCTACCTTTCCCAGTCGTCAGTGTCGGAGTAGTACCTCCAAGTTTGAGTTGTTTCACGTCGATACCTGGGATCCGAGACGTGTTCCTGATCATCAGGGACACAGATTTTATATAGTTATTGTGGACTACTTCTCTCATGTGTCATGGGTATTTTTGTTAAAAAATAAATCTGAAGCAGGGAATATTATTATCAATTTTCTTAATGAGATTCGTAATATTTTTTCTGCATCTGTTAAAATTGTGAGAAGTGATAATGCTATGGAATTGTGTACTCATGTCCTATCCAGTTATTTCTCATCTCAAGGGATAATCCACCAGACATCCTGTGCCTATACCTCCCAACAAAATGGGATCGCTGAAAGGAAACATCGCCATTTACTGGATGTAACCAGGTCGCTCCTTATACAGAGTCATGCTCCTTATTCTTTATGGGGGGATGCTGTTCTTACAGCATGTTACCTAATCAATCATATGATGTCATCTGTTCTAGGTGAGAAGATCCCCTTCTCTCTTATCTTCCCTGGAAGAGAATTATTCTCCCTTACTCCAGGTGTTCGGTTCGGTTGCTTTTGTCCACCAATTGTCTCCCGGGACTGACAAGCTCTCTCCTAGGGCTGTCAAGTGTGTATTCGTTGGGTACTCCAGAACTCAGAAGGGGTACAAGTGTTATGATCCTTTGCGCAGGCGGTACCTTGTCAGTGCAGATGTTATATTTTTTGAATCTATTATGTATTTCTCAGCCGTTTGTAATCAGTTGATACCCCCTGCTAATACTGATGCCATTTACATGTCACCACCACCACCACTACCACCACCAACACCACCACCAGAACCGTTACCATCTTCTACACCTCCTGTCACTATACCTGTTTCACCATTACCATTTCATTATACCCGCAGGCCTACTTTAGCTCATGGTCATTGCTCATCACCTTGCTCGCCTAAGGTATGTTCTGAAGATATTACTATTGATGGATCTGATGATTTTTCTGAGCAGGATGTGATACAGAGGCCAGACGAGGACACAAATGATTTAGATGTTCCTATTGCTATACAGAAGTCGAAGCGGAGTTGCGCATCATATCCTTTAGCAGCTTCTGTGTCATTTGATCGACTAACTGGGGATTTCAGGAATTTTGTTGTCGCATTATCAGCAGTAGTTATTCCACGGAATTACCAAGACGCACTGAAGGATAGCAGATGGCGTCTAGCCATGGAGGAAGAAATGGCAGCTCTTCAGTCTAGAGGAACTTGGAGTCTGGTTCCTGTACCTGCTGATGTGTCACCAGTGAGCTGCAAGTGGGTATTTACAGTCAAGCAAAATGCAGATGGCAGTATTGACAGGTACAAGGCTCGTCTTGTTGCTCGTGGCTTTACACAGACATATGGGGTGGATTATCTTGATACATTCTCGCCAGTGGCCCGCCATTCCACTCTACGGATCTTGTTGTCTGTTGCGGTCACTCGTGAGTGGCCGTTGTACCAGTTGGATGTGAAGAATGCGTTCTTATATGGTGACTTACAGGAGGAAGTCTACATGCAACAGCCACCTGGTTTTGTTGTTGAGGGGCAGTATCCTACGGTGTGCAGCAGAGCCCCAGAGCGTGGTTCCAGAAGCTCTCAGATCTCTTTGAGATACAGGGATACACACGTTCTAATGCTGATCATTCCTTGTTTGTACAAAAGACTTCCAGAGGTATTATTGCAATCATGGTCTATGTAGATGACATTCTGATTACAGGTGATGATGAACAGGGAATAAAGGAGACGAAAGAAATGCTGGGTTGTGAATTTGTTAACAAGGACCTTGGAGTTCTTAGATATTTTCTGGGATTGGAGTTCGCCAGAAATCCTTATGGGTTGGTAATGTCTCAGAGGAAATATGTCACTGACCTTTGAATGAAACAGGAATGCTTGGTTGCCGACCTGCTACCACACCTATGGACCCTAGTATGAAGCTATATGATGGTGATACAGAGGAGGTGGATAGGAGAAGATACATAGAACTGGTGGGCAAACTTCTTTATGTCGTCACTATTACTAGGCCGATATATCCTTTGCTGTGAGTCGAGTGAGCCAGTTCATGGAGCAACCATGTCAGGTACACATGGATGCCATCATATGATACTCAGTTATCTCAAGTCATCTCCAGGTGCGGGTTTGTTGTTCAAGAAAGGCAAGGTGATTACTATTATGCATGTGCAGATGCAGATTACGCAGGGTGTCCCAAGGACAGGAAGTCCACCTCTGGGTTTGCTGTATATGTTGGAGATTCTCTAGTCTCATGGAGGAGCAAGAAACAAACTGTGGTGGCAAGGTCTAGTGCTGAATCTGAATATAGAGCTATGGCCTAGGTTAGCACAGAAATGATGTGGGTAAGGGTTGTACTTACAGATTTACTTATAGAAGTCCCACTTCCGATGGCTTTGGAATGTGACAATCAGGCGGCCTTGTTCATTGCAAATAATCCAGCATTCCATGAACGGACCAAGCACATTGAAGTTGACTGCCACTTTATACGTGACATGATTCAGAAGGGGTTCATTGCTACATCCCATGTTAGTTCAGAGAATCAAACGGCTGATATTTTTACCAAGGCATTACTGCGAGGCCCCTTTCAGAAGTGTGCGTCCAAGCTGAGCATGATTGATATCTATGCTCCATCTTAAGGGGGAGTGTAAACATATATTATTCACTTGTGTATCTTTTTGTTATTTTTCTTTCCCGTTGGACTCTTCATGTAATTTACCCATAGGCTACTCTCCTATATAAGAGAGCCTAGGGCTGATGGAATAAACATGTTCTCTTATTTTCCCAACACTTAATGTATGCTAATAAGTAATAACAAATGGATCTAATAGCAACAAGAATAATTCTCATTATTTATTTTGTGACTACATTATTCTACGCTAATAAATTATTGGAGTTGTTCAAGGTTATTGTTGAAATCTCTTTTTATTGTTATCTTGCATTTTTCTATTTTCCTCGGTCACTTTATGTATTTTCCCTTAGAGCTTTTCTCCTATATAAGAGAGCTCCAGGGCTACGATGAAATATAACTTTTCATTTCACACATTTCTAAATGGTATCAGAGAGACGGTCCTGGACCGAAGCATGTGCCCTAAAACCTAACCCCACCGAAAACCTTAGCGCATACCTGCGCTTCACGTGCGTTGCTGCCACTGCTTGCGCCACCGCGGGCAGCGCCGCCTGCGCCTCCAAGGGCAGCCCCATTCGCCGCGTGTTGCTGCTCATTCCCCGCAGCCGCATGCCACCGCCAGTGTCGCATGCGCCCCCGCGTGCGTTCCCGCAGGCGCACACCCACGTCAACGTCGCTTGCATCTCCAGCGCAACCTCGCGTGCCTTTCGTGTGCAGCTCGCACCGCTGCAGGCCCCTGGTTCGGCTCGTCTTTGATTTTCCAGGGTTTAGACTAACTTTAGAGAGATTATCTAAAACACCTTAGCCACCCAAAGGAGTCTTCAAAGAATGGAAGAGGTTGTGGTAAGAGATAAACCTGTTTTCCAATCCGGATCAGTACACCCCGTAACAAAAATGCTCTAAGCCCTTGGTTAGGCTTGGGTTTCCAGCCACGACAAGTTGAACCATTTAATTAGCCATTGCATCTGACTGTAAAACCTACCGACCAGGCACAACAATTTAACCCTCAAACGAGATTAAAGACCAGAAAATTAAAAGGATTGTGAAGTGACATTTCTTTGTTGAGGAATAACTCAATTCATGTGACTGGTAGCAAAGTTCTAAGTTTACAAGATTATTCGACAGAGTTTTTTTTTTAAATTCAACAAAGATTAAACAATATATGACAAAAGAAGAAAATTTAACCTTTTCAAATATGGATATGGCTTCTTTCGTGGCACTCTTCTCCCTCTCTGGAGACAAAAGATTATACATTCATGCATTGCATCCCTAAAAATGCAAAAAAAAATACAAAAATACATGAATAAAATGCCCAAAAATCCTATATGATTACTTGAAAGCAAACATACCATCAGCAACAAACACGCATCGATAAAGTTGGAATTTTTGCCACGTTTTACAGCCTATCCAAGCAAGTGACACACACGAGATCATGGTTGTACGACTCATCATCCGTCTAACACATAGATACCAATATCCGCATCAGAAACTAGATTGGAACTCACTAATGGGGCAAGAGACGAGAAATCCGGAATGGGGGCGCTCAATAAGAGAGGAGGGAGCCTTGTAGTCGAATCGAGGGATGCTGATAACCGCAGAGTGCTGCTCCCACGGCTTCAGCGCTCCACCATCGTCGACGAGGACGTGCGGCAGATCCTCTCGATCCGCCATGGCATCGCCCGTCTCCAAAGATCAGCTGGCTGCCGTTGGAACCCTAATAAAAATCCCCCCTTTATCCTTCATAAGTTTGATTAACAAGAGAATCCAAGAGTGGTCCGGTGGTAGAGCAATGTGCATCCACTTTAAAGACTTAGATTCGAATCGTAGTGGAAACGCTTCGGACCCCTGAAATTACCGGGTCTACTATTAAAAAAAAGTTTGATTAACAAGAACCAGGAGTGGTTTGGTGGTGGCAGTGTACCTCCACTTATCGATTCTCAAAGAAAAATTTCGGACCTTTGAAATTACTGAACCTACTATCGAAAAAAGTTAGATTAACAAAGAAGTAATGTTAAGGTTGAAGTATTATGATATAAAAATTAATAAACATCATTATAAATAGAGTTAACCAAAATTATTTGAATGCCACAAACATCTATAAGAATGGAAGCTTGATATGATTCACATGCATTTGATGATACGATTCGGATGCAAATAGACTCTTAATCGAGGAGGTAGAATACAATACGTACTCAGATGTGAAAAACGGAAAAGTTGCTCGAAAGTAAGGAACATAAGACTCGTTTGAATGTAAGAAACATGACCGAAACTCAGCAGAGATGTTTTGTGATTCATCTTGATTCATCATTAAGTCACCCTTAGTAGAAGCTCTTAAATGAAGGGTCTGTTTGGATTAGTTGATAATATGGTTTAATTAATCAAAGAAAATACATCTTATGATATGGATGTGATAACTATCAAACTATTCAATCTCTATTAATCTCTAGAATTCATTGTATTCCAATTACTTGCAATATATTGTTGAAAATAAGATAACCAGTGCATACATTAAATAATATAATATCGGATCCAAATGAATTAACAGAGAAACGAAACAGATTAAAATCATATTAATCAAATGTTTCCCAATCATTATCCGATTATTCAATGCAAACAGGAACCAATTTAAAGAACAGAAACATAAATAATACGGGCATGATCCAGAAAGGGTAAAGCAATAAACATATTGCGACAAGCAAAATAAAACAGAGATCAGTTTAGAAGTCACCGAAGCGTCCATGTAATGGACTGTCCTTAGAGAAGATATCGCCCCCACAATACCGGTGCGTAGGGTACTGGCGATCTGCTCCCAGGATACGACGGCTCACGATCGTCGTCGGCGCACACCAACGGGATCGTCCTCGATTGTACCTCAGAGAACTGCAGCCGAGAGAGGAAGAAGAGAACGTTCGTCCGTGAGAGGAAGAACCAGATAGAAACGGCGTGAGAGAGGTTTTTCTTGCGAGTGAAGAAAAACCGAGTCGAGTGAGAGATATAAATAGAGGGGCTCGCGTCCTAAAAATGCGACCTTTGGTTTCCAAAATTGCGTCCCGAAAACGCATCCTTTCGGATCCCAAAAAACGCGCCCATAATGGCGAGTTGAATTCCCATTTAAGTCGACTTACCAAATTAATCGTGTGATTAATTTAATCGACTTACCAAATGAAATCCGCAGCAAAAATATCGAGATCCGAGATCCGAATTGACTCTCCCGAACCGGAGCCGGAGCCGGAGCCGGAGCGGAGCGTGCGCGCGCGCGTGTGTGGTCCTCCATTCCTCCTCTCTACTATTGCTACAAGAGCTTGGGGTGTGGACTCATATATAAGTCCACCAAAAGTTTAGATCTCCAAGGTATGGTACTAAACTTCCACCCAAACTCAACCATGTTTCAAATTTGGGAATTCCCACTTTCCCTCCAAACCATTTGGTTTCCCAATTGAAACCAAATTAAATGTCAATTGTAACCAATAGATTTTCCAATTAAAACCTATATATACAATTTTAATACAACAATCCTCCACGAATTCACCAATTTGAAAAAGAGATTCAAAAGGTATTCAAGAGACTTCTTTCGGCTGCCCACACTTTGCTTTCAATAAAGGTACCTTCCGGTTTGAACCTCTACCTGAGTTTACTACTTTCACTTTAACAGGAACGAAGTGAACTACGTCTTGAACTTCAGACCTTAGTGTTAAAGTATATAGTAGAAACAACAAAGCGTTGTTCTTGGTACAATCTTCAGGGTTGGTGCTCTTAAAGGCCATGCACCCTTATCCTGTTTCATGAGTGTGTTCAGGAAAGGCCATCTTCCTTTAACTGCGGCCCACAGTAACACTCACATAGGTGGCGTTATCCAAGGATGTACTGCTAACATCCTGCCCAAAGGCTTGAACCCATTCAGAGCCTACGCTCTTCCTAAACTTGCAGCTTAAATGGCACTCAGGCTTCCAGGGATAAGACACTCATGCTTACGCATTAAACTTAGAGTGCCAACCAGTTCTCCAAACAACTTGTTATTACCACATTGAACCTACTTTGTGGGATCTCCACTCAAATAGGTTGGGTTGCTACTGTAGAGGAACTCCCAATGGGTCTCAGTCCCATCCCAAGCCTAGACTTTAGGACTAAAGATCTATCAAGTCCCTTAGTCAACGGATCTGCCGTGTTATCTTTGGATCCAACAAAATCCACAACTAACACTCCTCGAGACACCAAATCCCTTAACGTCTTAAGTCTGATTTGTATGTGTCTTCTTGTTTTCTGATTGAACTTTGAACTCTTGATCTTGGCAATTGTGGTCATATTATCACAATGTACCGAGATCGCAGGAACAGGCTGACCTTCCATGGGAATTCCAGACAGAAGTTCCCTTAGCCATTCAGCCTCAATTCCAGTGGTGTCCAAAGCACACAGCTCGGCCTCAAAAGTGGATCGAGCTAGAATGGTCTGCTTCACAGATCTCCGGGAGACTGCACCGCCTCCAAGGGTAAATACATACCCTGTAACACCATTACTCCCAGACTCCTCTATTTTCCCTATCCAGCTTGCATCACTATATCCTTCTAATACAGATGGATGTCTACCATAATGCAAACTAAGGGAAATAGTTCCCTTCAAGTACTTCAGTACTCGATCCAGAGCCTCCCAGTGAGTACGGTCAGGACAGCTAGTGTATCTACTCAGCTTTGCAACCGAGAATGAAATATCAGGTCTCGTGCAATTTGCAAGATACATTAAGCTTCCTATCACTTGTGAATACCTTAGCTGAGATACAGGTACTCTACTTTTATTCTTAAATAGCGTTTTGGATGAATCAAAAGGAGTGCTTACAGCTTTACAATCTTGATATCCAAATTTCTCAAGTACCTTCTCAACATAGTGAGATTGAGAAATTACAATCCCATCAACTGACCTTGTCAGTTTGAGACCCAAGATCACATCAGCAACACCCATGTCCTTCATCTCAAACTTGCTACTCAAGAAAGCCTTAGTCTCATTAATAATCCTCATATGTGATCCAAACAACAATATGTCATCAACATATAGGCACAAGACAATACACTCATCACCTTTCACTTTGGAATAGACACACTTGTCGGATTCATGAACGTTAAAGCCACATGACAAAATGGTCTTGTCAAACTTTTCATGCCACTGCTTTGGTGCTTGTTTCAATCCGTAAAGGGATTTGACAAGCTTGCAAACCTTTCCCTCATTCCCAGGAGTCACAAGCCCATCAGGTTGATCCATATAGATCTCTTCCTCAAGATCGCCATGCAAGAAGGCAGTCTTCACATCCATCTGGTGGATAGAGAGATCATATACAGATGCCAATGCTATGAGCATCCGGATTGTGGTCATCCTAGTCACAGGAGAATAGGTATCAAAATAATCGATACCTTCCTTTTGCCTAAAGTCCTTGGCAACTAATCTGGCTTTGTACTTTTCAATTGATCCGTCAGGTCTAAGCTTTCTCTTAAACACCCACTTGCACCAATAGTAGAGCACCCTTTGGGTAAATCAACCAACTCCCAAGTTCCATTAGCCATAATGGAATCCATCTCAGATTTGATGGCTTCCTTCCATTGCTTTGCTTCAGACGAAGCCATGGCTTCCTTGTAACTTGGTGGATCACCCTCGATCTGGTAGACAACGAAGTTGCTACCCAGATCCTTGGCTATCCGAGGTCTTTTACTCCTCCTTGGCTCAATCTCATCAGAGAGATCATTGGGTTCAGGTTGAGTCTCAACCCCCACATTCGATATCCTTTCCACTTGATCTGGAATAGATCCTGATGTAGAGGCGCCCTCAATGGTCAGATTCTGAGGAATCCCTGTCTTCAATGGGAAGACATCCTCAAAGAAGGTAGCATCACGGAGTTCAACAATAGTGTTGACATCTATGCCCGGTATCTCGGACCGAATTACCAAGAACCTATATGCATAGCTATTTTCTAGGTAACCTAAGAAGACCGCATCAACAGATTTAGGGCCAAGTTTCTTTCTCTTGTGTTCTGGGACTAAAACCTTAGCGAGACAGCCCCACACTTTGAGATATCTTAAACTCGGTTTCCTATTTCTCCAAAGTTCAAATGGACACTTTTCCATATGTCTTGGAGGCACCCTATTCAGAATATGGCAAGCCGTATTCAAGGCTTCTCCCCACATATAGGTTGGAAGTCCAGAACTCTGTAGGAGAGCATTGATCATGTCAGTTAAGGTTCTATTTTTCCGTTCTGCTATCCCATTTGATTGCGGTGAATATGGGGCCGTAACTTCATGAACTATGCCAAATGATTTGCATTGTTCATCAAATAAGTTAGAGGTATATTCACCTCCTCTATCTGACCTAAGGCGTTTAAGCACTTTTCCTATTTGTGTCTCAGCCTCATTCTTAAAGATAAGAAATTTCTCCAAGGCTTCATCCTTGGTTTTCATTAGATGTACATCGCAGTATCTACTGCCATCATCTATAAAGGTGATAAAGTATTTCTTATTGTCTCGGGTCAACACACCATTAAACTCACAGATATCTGTGTGCACTAGATCCAAGATCTCACTATCTCTAGAGACAGACTGAAAAGACTTTCTATGTGTCTTTGCTTGCACACATATCTCACATTTTTGAGTTTTATCAATTGTGTGTTTAGGGATCAATTCTAAACTCATCATTTTTTTATTGAATTTAGATTTACATGTCCCAATCTACCATGCCACAGATCACAAGATTCAAGATTATTCACAACTTGAGACACAGAACTAGAACATTCAGCATTCAAAACATTCAATTCATTGATGTTTACTGAATCACATCTAATTCTAAATAACAAATCAAAGTCAGCCAAATAGCCTTTACCATAAAAGACACCATGTCTCAGAATAACAACTTTATTATATTTAAAGTTTAATTCAAAACCATTTTTGACTAAGATAGAGCCGGATAACACATTCTTCTTGATGTCAGGAACATGTAGCACCCTGTGCAACGTCCAGACACGTCCAGAGGAGAACCTCAAATTGACTTGTCCCGACCCTAGCACCCTGGCTGCAGAATCGTTCCCCATCTTCACAGTCCCACCGTTGCAGGTCTGATAAGAAGAAAATAACGTTCTGTCAGAACATATATTTACATTGGCTCCCGTATCCACGAGCCACTCATTTGGATCATGGATACTGTATAGTTCAGGTTTTACAGAGACATACCCCTCGCTAGCCCCGAGTCCCATAGTGATCATGTTCACTTGTGGACTCCCGTCTGTAGCCTTAGGTTGAGCCTTCAAGGACGGACAGTCCTTCTTCCAATGGCCAACCTGATTACAGTGCCAGCAGGGTTTATTCTTTGCCTTTTTCTGGATCTTGCCCTTTGGTTTCATTTTATTGTTATTGGGTCCCTTTCCCTTTTTATCCTTGCCCTTCGAGGTCATTAGATTGACCTTAGCCTGAATATCAACAGGAAGCACAGGTTTTTGTTTCCTGTGTTCCTCCTCTATGGCAATAGCCACCGTCAAGTCATCCATAGAAATTTTCCCCTTTCTGTGTTTCAGGGTCATACCGAAGTCTTCCCACGACTTTGGGAATTTTTCTATGATGCACATGACCTGAAACTTCTCTGGAAGTTTCATTTCGGCATCCTCTAAACCATGGAGCAGGAGTAAAAACTCGTGTGCCTGTTCAGAAACAGACTTCCCTTCGGCCATGGAAAACTTCAAGAATTTGGCTATGGAGTATTTCTCAATACCGAGATCTTCGGTGTTATACTTCCGATCCAAGTCTTCCCATAGCCCCTTCGCAGTCTGCGTGGACGAACAATATACGTCAAACAAAGTGTTGGACAGAGCCAACAAGATGCAACCATGACATATACGGTCACGTTCCTTCCACGCGGATTGCGCCTTATGGCTATCGGGTGAGGGGTTTTCCGCCTCCACCGTAGGACAGTCAGTTTCAAGCATCGAGATTAACCCTATGGTGGTTAACCAGATCCTCATGCGTTGTTGCCAACGCTTAAAATTCTGTCCACCGAATTTTTCAGGCATACCCGTCATATCTACCCTCGATTTAAACATTGTTTCCGACATTTTAAAATCGGTTCCAGATATCTTCTCTAAGATTGTTGAAAATAAGATAACCAGTACATACATTAAATAATATAATATCGGATCCAAATGAATTAACAGAGAAACGAAACAGATTAAAATCATATTAATCAAATGTTTCCCAATCATTATCCGATTATTCAATGCAAACGGGAACCAATTTAAAGAACAGAAACATAAATAATACGGGCATGATCCAGAAAGGGTAAAGCAATAAACATATTGCGGCAAGCAAAATAAAACAGAGATCAGTTTAGAAGTCACCGAAGCGTCCATGTAATGGACTGTCCTTAGAGAAGATATCGCCCCCACAATACCGGTGCGTAGGGTACTGGCGATCTGCTCCCAGGATACGACGGCTCACGATCGTCATCGGCGCACACCAACGGGATCGTCCTCGATTGTACCTCAGAGAACTGCAGCCGAGAGAGGAAGAAGAGAACGTTCGTCCGTGAGAGGAAGAACCAGAGAGAAACGGCGTGAGAGAGGTTTTTCTTGCGAGTGAAGAAAAACCGAGTCGAGTGAGAGATATAAATAGAGGGGCTCGCGTCCTAAAAATGCGACCTTTGGTTTCCAAAATTGCGTCCCGAAAACGCATCCTTTCGGATCCCAAAAAACGCGCCCATAATGGTGAGTTGAATTCCCATTTAAGTCGACTTACCAAATTAATCGTGTGATTAATTTAATCGACTTACCAAATGAAACCCGCAGCAAAAATATCGAGATCCGAGATCCGAATTGACTCTCCGGAGCCGGAGCCGGAGCCGGAGCCGGAGCGGAGCGGAGCGCGCGCGCGCGCGTGGTCCTCCATTCCTCCTCTCTACTATTGCTACAAGAGCTTGGGATGTGGACTCATATATAAGTCCACCAAAAGTTTAGATCTCCAAGGTATGGTACTAAACTTCCACCCAAACTCAACCATGTTTCAAATTTGGGAATTCCCACTTTCCCTCCAAACCATTTGGTTTCCCAATTGAAACCAAATTGAATGTCAATTGTAACCAATAGATTTTCCAATTAAAACCTATATATACAATTTTAATACAACATATATCAATAATTTCAAATGTTGCTTCAGTCATTTTCTTTTCAATATCAATCACTTTCAAAACCAATAGAGTCAATCAATATTCCTGCCAATAACTCTGTATAATCAATCATTTAAAATCAATCATCTGTTGTCATAGTGTTATTTACCAATAAGAAAATATACTAGAAAAGTTCAAATAAATTATTTTTTGCAATAACTCACATAGAAAATCAAGATTAAAATTCATTCTTTTAACTTTAGCATCAAACACAAATGTAGATTTATGTAGATCGAAGCACAAAAAGTGACACCAAGATTTACGTGGAAAATCCTACAAAGAGAGAAAAATCACTGGGGTACACGTAAACCCTAATCTCCCTCACAAGAGATTAGGATTTTCTCTTCACTGAGTTAATGAGAAATGAGGGGGGATGAGTACATTTATAGGGAGATTGGTAACCGGTCCCTCATCCAAAGACATGTTTACCCATTTGACGATCCATACACCCCAACAACAAACATAGTTAGGATGTTAGAAAAAAAATTGGTGTTGAATTTCAAGTAGAGTGGTTAATGTATCTGCTAATTATACTTTGTTTAATTATATTTATAGGGAGTGGGTTTAAAGTTGGAATACCTTGTGTTGCATACTTTCTAATTTGATGAAAACAAGTGTTAGCTTATATATTGGATGCGCAGAATGATCATTGCCTATCTTGTTTTTTTTTCAGAAGCTTGGTAATTTCTAAGTAGATTTGAAAATGGATTTTGGAGGTAAATACAATTTGTGAATAACATAAGTCAAATGGTGCATGTTTATTATATTTTGTTGTTTTCTTTTGTAGGGCAAAAACATATATTGTTTGCTAGATGTTGTAGGGGAATATATTAAAAAATAGAGGTTCAAAATTTTATTAATAAAATGATTAATAATCAAAATAAGAAAGTAAACTCGTATTTTAAGTAAGCTAATACAATTAATCGAAAATTTTTAACGAAAAAGTTAATTTAACAAAATAGAGGTTCAAAGTTAATTATTTAACGAAAAAGTCCTCAACTAGTTGACAGATTAAATAAAATTTAACATTTCTCCGATTAATTAGACTCGTAAGGTGTTTTTTTAGCCATTTCCAAATAACCTTTATATTTTATAACCGAAGTTCGATTGGTAATTAGTTCCACCGATTCTATTCATTGACTCTCGTAAATTAATTTCGCGCAGCTTATATTAGTTAACCATTCAGTTGGATTTTTCTTGGATTGATTCTACTCGATTACTATTTTGAACAACTTGGTCGGCTTTTTGGTTAATCGGATTTAGATTTCATCAACACAACCCCATAATATTTAGAAATATTACAACCTTACCCCATGCAATGGATCCGATAAGTATTTGGCCTTTTTTTAGAAATGTTTTAATGGAGCGTTGCTTGTCATAATTTCTATAGCTGAAGATGGACTTACATAAGTGCGATACGATGTGAGGAGTTGTCATGCCCTCAAATTCCATGATCGAGAATGTACATGCAGACACGGTAGTGGATGCACGGACATGAGCGATGGAGCTTGACTTCAAAAGGAGTCTACAGTGAGTGGGCAACTCGGAGGTTATCCACATGAGTCTTGGTGATAGAAGCAGTGCAAGACATGGTGGTGGATGTATGTAATTGTACGTACGCGAGCGTAGCAGGGTGGTATGCAGTGAATTTATCATTGAGGAGCGATGCGATGCGGTCACATAAGCATATCCACAGAGGCGCACGATATCGATAGCGATGCATGGCGGTCCAAGGAGGCATGCAGTGTTACAGATGTTAACTGCGAGCGTGGGTGAGCATGCTCGGTAGTTTACGTACAAGAGTGGTATGGGGGCCATTGTAGAGGAGTCATAGTGGATTTCCCCTTAGCATGTAAAGATCTAGGGAAGGGTTTACCATGTTGGACGTGTAAGCACTTGGTATCCCATTAATGTAATAAAAGTTATTGTTATATCATTTCCATCTGAAAGTGAATGATTGTGAATGTACTTTATATTAATGTCCCTTTCTACAATTAGGGTTATGTACCATGACCATATTGAATACTATACAGTTGAGAGGACACGACTGACTTAACATGTGATATTCAATAAAGATCTCTAGTCTGAGAAAGAGATGGCATTCTTTCTCTAAAGAATGAATTCCGACTTACTTCTTGATGCATGTCCTCTGCATAGGAATTGTGATTCGGAGGTGTCAGAATAGTCAAGTCAATGAGTTGACTTGATGAGGTCGAGATAAACTAAGACATGAATCGTAACTGTTACGATCAAGCATATATCCTTTGACTGGAGATAAATATACATCTATATGTATGAGCGTACACATCTGACAGACCAATAGATTGGTGACGTAACCAAAGTCCGCATACCGACGAGTTGGTACACATATGAAGACTTGTGAGAGGTATTAACTCTCAAAGAAATCACACAGGTTCATAGTTGATGAACCGGAAGACAAATCTCACTCATGAGATATTTTGAAGTCAAAATGAATTCCATGCATGGTAGTCTTATTTATGAAATAAGACATGAATTCGAGATATTAATATATGCTTTTGGAAAGTATATGATTATTATTATCATCAAATTATCGAATGAGAAATCTATTGATATATTCCGAATAAGGCAATCTAATTAGACTTTTAACATCAGATATCTCAAAGTCTTCCAGTACGAAGGATGAGTAAGTATTGAGAATACTCATGGTTAAATCTATCATAATAGATGATTTATCATGACACTTCCATTTTAAGGGAATGATGAAATCAAACGGATTTTAGTGGCTCCATTTATTGGCTAAATGACTTGAAAATTAATTGAATTAAAACGCACTTCATTGAAATCCAATGTCCAATTCCAATTCTATTTTCAATGTCCAAATGTTGGAAGTGGAAAATTCCAATGCGCTTGAAGGTCCATCTTTTTGTAGCTCTTTTGGAGGGGGAGTTTGCTGACTAGTAACAGATTTGCATGATTCATTCAGATTGCCGATCCAACATGTTCTCGTTGTCAGGAGGATGCCGAGGATGCGGATCACCTCTTCTTCAAGTGTAGGAGTTCCTTGGAGGCTTCAGATCTATTTGGGAATGCGTTGGTGCATGTCGTTGGTGTGTCTAGTTTCTAGGAGTCCATTGATGTGGACAGGAGCGGCATAGAGAAGAAGAGATCGAGATGTGTGGCAGTGATTTGGGCTCTTTGGTGAGCCAAAATGGAGTGGTATTTTAGCATGACCTTTTTTATAGCGAATTTTGTTGCACATTCTACGATGCTAGCTGAGAATTGGAGCTTGTAATTTTTTTGATTTTTTTACCCATAATAGGCTTGTAAATTTTTGGAGATTAAATAGTGAAGTTTTTTGACACACACCTATACGACGGAGGCCCTTTTTTTCTTCAAAAAAATATGTTGAACTCTTGATCTATTTATTCAACCGATCCAAGTGCCTAAAACTTTGAATTTGCTCGCTTATGA
Source organism: Ottelia alismoides (assembly GCA_037367405.1). Classification (NCBI taxonomy): domain Eukaryota; kingdom Viridiplantae; phylum Streptophyta; class Magnoliopsida; order Alismatales; family Hydrocharitaceae; genus Ottelia; species Ottelia alismoides. The sequence goes on along the minus strand of JAZKJV010008104.1, from coordinate 60,489 downwards.
AAGAAATAAGAAGTTATTGTTGTACACTTGTACCTATGTAAGGCAGTTGGAACAGCATCCCTTGACTTGTAGCCACCCATCTAGGTCATGGATCCTGGATATTTGGATTAACATGGAAACAGTTCATTCAACTCAAACAATTACTTATCCTTACATATATTATCTCAAGGAGTAACAAGAAGAAGTTGCAGATTATATAGAGACCTTAAATGGCATTAAAAGAAATGCAAAAATACACCTCCTGAATGTAAGAGCTTCCCCAGAAAATGGACAACCATACACGCACCCATCCATCTATTTCTTTCCTCGTAATCTCATTATAATTCCTTTTCAGTAAGTCAGGTCAATTAATTGTTTATAAATTGTGGGTCTTTCAGTATACATTGAAATACACATTAGACAATGTAAACCTACATCTTCATCCTATTCCTAGGCCTCTACTGATACATAGCTGCCAGTTTGCCTGTGAGATGTGGGATAACGTCTCCTTATTCCTGGATAAGGGAATTTTATTCCTTTTTGACCAGTTATCCCAGAATAAAGTGGTTACATCATATTTATATCCTCCATTATAGTTCTTTCTATAATATTATTCCATTCCTATCCCTTAAACCAACTGATCCTTATGTCAGATCTTTCATCCTTAGCTGAACATCCTCATATTTGCATCTGACTAGTAGAAAAATCGAAACTAAAATCTCTTGCTTTCTTCATTTGTAATCTAAGACTCTCCAAGATAAAATAGAACTCATTCATTTGAGAGTGCCTCTTATCTCTAGTCAAGAACACATGAACTTTCGTATCTAATTCAACCCAACTGCACCCTGGCTGTTTTACTACCCCTTTCTGCTTCATTAACTTCCTCAACCTTACAACATCACTCCATCGTCCAGCATCGGCATGCATATTAGAGAGAACATAGGGACCTGAATTCTCCGGATTCAGCTCGAACAGTCTCTTGGCAGCGAATTCCCCCATCTCAAAGTTCCTATGCACCCTGCATGAAGCAAGGACCGAACCCCAAAGAATTGAATCTAGCTCCATTGGCATTTGCTTTATGAAATCCACAGCCTCCTTCAGATGTCCAGAACGTCCAAGCAAATCGACCATGCATGTATAATGGTCTCGCGATGGAACCAAGTGATATTCGTCTGTCATGGACTTAAAATATCGGCGCCCCTCTTCGACTAGCCCTGCGTAGCTGCAACCAGACAATACACCGATCATTGTAACATGGTCCGGTTCCTTGCCTGAGGCTAACATCCTCTTGAACAGATCTATAGCTTCTTCACCACGACCATTTTGTGCATGCCCAATGTTAGAATAATTATGTTAGTTTTATTGTCCCTTTTCTGTAAATTACCCGTAGAGCTTTTCTCTTATATAAGAGAGCTCTAGGGTTTGATGGAATTTATCTCGGTTTTTTCCTCAACATGGTATCAGAGCGACGGTCCTAGACCGGAGCCTGTGCCCTAGTTCCTTCCCCACCAATAGCCCCTTCGGCCAGCGCCGCCTCTGCTTGCCCGAGCGCACCCACGTGCCTCTGCCGCCTCCTGCCAGTTCTGCTCGCGCGCGAAGCCTTCCAGTTTCTCTCAGGGCATGCGCGTGCGCGTGAGCCCTAACCGCGCATGAAGCCATCTCTGCGCGTGAAGCCATCTCCTGTGCGCGTGAAGCCATCTCCTGCGCGCGATTCGCCCTGTGCGCGAGAGCCTGTGCGCACGATCAAGCTCCTTGTGCGCACCCTCCCGCGATCTCCCTGCGCGCAAGCCCGTGTGCGCGCACTCCTGCGCCCCTTCCGCGTGAGTCCCTTCCACGCGAGCCCTCGATTCCGCGCGGGTCCTGCGCCCTGTAGCCCTCTGTTTCGCGCGGGATTTCGGGTTGTAGCCCTTCCAAGCAGTAGAGTCGTGCACCTGTGAGCCCTGTAGCCCTTCCAGGTCTCCTGCACTGTTCTCTGCTGTCCACGTAGGACCCGTGCACCTGTGAGCAGTAGAGTCGACTTCTTCCGAAAGAAAAGAACTTCAACGCATGCAAGGGGTTGTGGATTAAGTCTACGTCCACAACCACCTTCATTTATGTCCAAGTAGACATTTTTTTTGTCTAAGCCTCTTGTAGTCCCAGGCTATAGAAAGTGTTGTCATCATGTCTTACAACAAGGTGGATGTTCCATCGTCGGGTGCCTTCAGAAGTTCCGCACCCATTGCCAAGATGGATGGAACCAATTATGAACTGTGGGCCATGCAGTTCATGAGTTTTATGCAGTGTAATGGCAACAAGCACATCCTCACTACAGAGGAACCAAGTGACAAGACTGGGATACACGCCTCATGGGAGGCAGATGATGCGTATGCTAAAGTATGGCTATCCGGGACTGTTTCCACGGAGATAACCAATGATATTCTCAGCCAGCCTACTGCAAAGGCTATGTGGGACATTCTTGCCGCGGCTTACTCTCAGGCAAAGAATGAGTCTAAGATCCTCCAGCTCCAGCATGATATTTTCACGTCAAAGCAGAATGGTCGTCCGCTTCACACCCTCTATACTTCTCTGAGGGGTATGTTCGAGAGGCTGCATGGGTACATATCTTTGACAGCTACACCTGAACAACTTAAAGCATATAGAGACTCTGTGATGACTGGGGTATTCCTTGCAGTCCTGGATCCGGAGTATGATGCAGCTCGTGCCCAGATCCTTACTGATGCTACAATACCTCCGATGGAGGAGGCATATCGGAGATTGAGCAGACTATCCATATCCTCTGGTAGTACAGTACAACAGCAGACATCTTCAACGATGGCAGCTTCACGTAGAGGCAGTCATACATCATATCGTGGACGAGGTAGCTCAAACCGTGGTAGAGGAGGTGGTGGTCGAGGTCGATCATGCACTTTTTGTCACAGGACAGGTCATTCTGAGGAGACCTGCTACTCCAAGCATGGGTTTCCAGCGTCAGCCAGAGTTGCAGAGCAGACTGGGAGTATACCTGATCAGAGGTTTGATGAGTTTGTTGTAAAACTGAGAGAGATTATGCCTGGCACATCTGGGTCTACCAGTTCTCCTTCAGGATCTTCGGAGGTGGCTGCTTCTGCTTCAGCATCCACGACAGGTACGGCATTTGCCTTTACTACGTGTTACAAGGCGGATCTATCAGAATGTATCATGGATTCAGGTGCATCACACCATCTCTGTGGTGACAGAGGTCAGTTTAGTGTTTTTCATCCGATTCGATCTGAACGATCGGTGGTGATAGCTGATGGTACTTATTCCCCTATTACTGGTCAGGGGAGGTGCAGTTGACTCCTACCTTGAGACTTTCTAATGTTCTCTATGCACCTAAATTTTCAATGAATTTGCTGTCAATTAGTCAAATCACCAAAGATTTACATTGCGGTGCTATATTTGATCCATCTGCTCTTGTGTTTCAGGATATACTTACGGGCAACCTGATTGGAACTGGCCGTGAGCAAGGGGGCCTTTACAGACTAGTGCAGTCTTCATATGCTGGTGTCTCATCCTCTCTACGCACTGGGTCTGTTTCTCCTTATATGTGGCATCTGAGATTTGGTCACCTTCCTCTGCAAAAGCTGATTCATGTTCTCCCTCAGATTTCTCCTCGTTCTACTTTCCAGTGCGAGGCTTGTCAGCTTGGGAAGCACCACCGGTCTTCTTTCCAGAGTCGTCAAAGTCCGAGTAGTTATAGTCTGTTTGAGTTGTTCCACTTTGACATTTGGGGTCCTAGTCGTGTCTCTGATCATCAGGGACACAGATTTTATCTTGTTGCTGTTGATGAGTTTTCTAGGTTATGTTGGGTTTTTCTTCTCAAGAATAAGTCTGATGCTGGTCCTGTTATTCAGTCGTTTATTAATGAAGTTAAGAACATTTTCTCTGCCAGAATTAAGTACATACGCTCAGACAATGCTCTAGAATTTTGTACTACTCAGCTTTCTCGATTTCTTCAAGCTCAAGGTATTGTGCATCAGACGTCGTGTCCTTACACCTCCCAACAGAATGGGGTGGCTGAAAGGAAACACAGTCATTTATTGGATATCACCAGGACTCTCTTGATTCAGAGCCGTGCTCCTCATTCCTATTGGGGAGATGCGGTTCTAACTGCTTGTTACTTAGTGAATCGTATGCCTTCCTCTGCATTAGGGGAAAAGGTCCCCTTCTCGATTGTGTTTCCCGAAAAGGATCTTTTCTCCCTTACGCCTCGTGTTTTTGGATCAGTTGCATTTGTTCATTGCTTCTCTCCTGGTCTTGACAAGCTCTCTCCTAGAGCTGTCAAATGCGTGTTTGTGGGTTATTCCAAAACCCAAAAAGGTTATCGGTGTTTTGATCCAGTTAGACGACGATACTATGTTAGTGCAGATGTCACCTTCTTTGAGTCCATTATGTATTTTTCTTCTACAGGTGACAGGCTCACTCACTCAGAAGAAGGAGACAATATCTATGTACCTCCTCCTCCTCCGTCGGTTCCATGCTTTACCCCGACATCACCAACTACTCCACCACCACACCAACACCACCACCACCACCAACTACTACTACATTTTATCCTCAGGTCTATCAGCGTCGGCCCTCTCCTCATGTGCCTCCTCCATCATACAGCACTCCCGAGGTATGTACTGATCATTTGAGTTCTTCTGATGGCACGGGTGATTTGCATGTACAGTTGGATATACAGGGTTCTGATGATACTTCCACTCCTCCAGTTGATGACCTAGATATTCCTATTGCACATCGAAGGCCGAAGCGTGCGAGGACGATGAATCCTAAGTATGGGATGGAGTTTGGATCTCAGGTTTCGTTGGAGCGTCTATCCACAGACTTTTGCCAGTTTGTTGTTGGGTTATCGGTTGTAGAGATCCCACGGTCATACCAGGAGGACTACAGAGCAGTCCGTGGCGTTTAGCTATGGAGGAGGAGATGGCAGCGTTGCAGTCGTGTGGTACGTGGAGTATTGTGCATCCTCCACCAGGTGCGTCAATAGTGGGCAGCAAATGGTTCTTTACAGTGAAGCATCAGGCTAATGGTACGATTGATAGATACAAAGCCAGGTTGGTTGCTCGTGGGTTCACCCAAACATATGGGGTGGACTATCAGGAGACGTTTTTTCCAGTCGCACGTCATTCTACCTTACGGATTCTCATTGCAGTTGTTGTTGTCTGTGACTGGCCCCTATTTCAGTTGGATGTCAAGAACACTTTCTTATATGGTGACTTGCAGGAAGAAGTTTATATGCAGCAGCCACAAGGGTTTGCTGCTGAGGGGGAGTCAAGTATGGTATGCCGTCTTCATAAGGCCATATATGGCCTAAAGCAGAGTCCACGGGCTTGGTTTCAGAAGCTCTCGGAGTTGATTGAACAGAAGGGCTTCGTCAGATCTACAACAGATCATACTCTCTTTGTAAAGAGAGACCAGCGAGGTACTGCGATCATCTTAGTATATGTTGATGATATTGTTATCACTGGTAGTAATGAGCAGGGTATTCAAGCAGCCAAGGATTTTCTTAGCGAGCAGTTTGTTACGAAGGATCTGGGTACACTTCGTTACTTTTTGGGGTTGGAGTTTGTGCGAAATGAGCAAGGCATGGTAATGACACAAAGAAAATATGTTACTGATCTTTTATCTGAGACAGGTATGGCAGGGTGTAGACCAGCTGCTACTCCTATGGATCCTAATGTCAAACTTTATGATGATGACTCTGAGGAGGTAGACAAGAGACGATATAGAGAGCTAGTGGGGAAGCTGTTATATGTTACTATTACCCGAGCGGATATATCCTTTGCGGTTAGTAGGGTAAGTCAATTCATGGAGCAACCCAAGCAGGCTCACATGAATGCTGTTTTTATGATCTTGAGATATCTGAAGTCATCTCCAGGTGTTGGTCTTCTGTTTAGAAGAGATACCTCTATATCCGTCACAGGTTGTGCTGATGCAGACTATGCTGGGTGCCCTAATGATAGAAAGTCAACTTCAAGCTTTATTGTATTTATTGGCAGCTCACCAGTAGCTTGGAAGAGTAAGAAGCAAACTGTCGTGGCTCGGTCCAGTGCAGAGTCAGAATATAGGGCAATGGCCCAAGGTAGTGCTGAGATGATGTGGTTAAATCTGTTTTGACTGATTTGACTATTGATGTTCCTCTTCCTATGCATCTTAAATGTGATAATCATGCAGCCTTGTTTATAGCCAATAATCCAGCCTTCCATGAAAGGACAAAGCACATTGAAGTGGATTGTCATTATACACGGGACTTGATTCAAAAAGGGCTTATTTCGACATCTTATGTATCATCAGGAGAGCAGATTGCAGACATGTTCACCAAGGCTCTTGCTAGGGGTCCTTTTCATCTCTATTGTTCCAAGCTGAGCATGTTAGATATATATGCTCCAGCTTGAGGGGGAGTGTTAGAATAATTATGTTGGTTTTATTGTCCCTTTTCTGTAAATTACCCGTAGAGCTTTTCTCCTATATAAGAGAGCTCTAGGGTTTGATGGAATTTATCTCGGTTTTTCCCTCAACACCCAACAATCATGTCATTCCACGAAACAAGATCCTTCGATATCATAGTTTTAAACACTTTGCTCCCATCTTCGACAGACCCACATTTCAGGTACATGTCAATGAGAGAGTTGCCCACAAAGACATCAGACTCCTGTCCCAACATGAAACAGAATCCAAGTTTAAGGACGTTTGCGTGTGTTTGTTGGCCGAGCCGAAGATCAGCAAGGTTGGCGCACGCGCTAAGGATATTCCCAGATGTATAATGTGTGGGCCAAACGGGTTCTCTCTTCAAGCAATGAAACAACTTCAAGGCTTCTTCATTATTCCCACTTTGCGTGTAACCAGCAATCAAGGCATTCCACGCTACAACATTCTTGTTAGTCATCCTGCTAAACATCAACTTGGCATCTTCCACGTTCGCGAACTTCGCATACCCACTGATCATGGATGTTTCCGATATGACATTCTTGAGAGGCATCCTATCAAACACGGTCCTCGCGTACTTAAGTCTTCCACATTTGCAATACATGTCGGCGAATGCATTGTTCAAGACAAGATCATTTCTTAACTTATCGCACTTCATCACTTTCGCATGAATCTATGAACCCGGTTTAACATCCGACAAGCTAGCACAAGCACTAACCACGCTCGCAAATGTCATCTCATCAGGCACCATTCCAGAATCCATCATCTTCTCAAACACCACCAGCGCTTCCCTCGCAGGTCCATTCTGCTCGTAACATGTTATCAAGCTATTCCATGTGACAACATTCTTCTCCGGCATACCATCAAATACCTCACGGGCCTCTGCCGGCCTCCCACACTTGGAATACATATCCACCAAAGAGCTTCCTACGATCACATCGGAATGCAAGCGATACTTGCATATAAGACCATGAATCTGAGAGCCCATTTTCGAATCCGGCAAACCAGCCCAGGCGGTGAGCGTGCTGGACAATGCATGAGCACCAAGAACCCAACTTTCCCTGTGCATTCTGGAAAAGGAGTCCAGCGCATCAGTGAACCAACCATGCTGTGCGAAGCCGGAAACCATGGAGTTCCAAGAGCACTGATCCCTCTCGGGCATCGTCTCGAATAGTTGGATTGCATTGCTGATGCAACCCTCTTTGGAATTGGCCGCGATCAAGGCGTTCCAGAAGAAGGTGTTCCTGTGGGGCATTTGGTCGAACACCTTGTGGGTATAATGGAGGGAGCCGCATTTGGCATAGGCGTCGATGAGGCGGTTGTGTATGAAGATCTCGGAGGAGAATGGGGACTTGAGGAGGCGGCAGTGGACTCGGCGAGCGCCGCGGAGGGAGCAGAGATGAATGCAATGGCGCAGGAGCTCGGCGAAGGGGGAGGAGTTGAGGTCATGGAAGCAAAGGGAGGCATTTCTTGCCATTCCATTACTAGTAGGGTGGAGCATTGGGCTCGACCCGGCCCAACCCGGGAAAGCCCGGCCCGAGCCCATCAATTTTCCGTGGGCCTTGGGCCGGGTCGAGGCCCGCTTTTTTCAGTAAACTGAGGATCCGGGCCCGGCCCCAAGGCCCGCGTGTTCGGGCTCGGGTTCGGGTCGGGCTCGGGCTAGGGCCGGGCTCAACCCGCACTTATTTTGATTCCATGAAATTGCACTTTGATTCCAATTTATTGTTATGGATATAATTCATCCATAACACATGAATATTGGATGCATTGTTACAATATAGTATTACTATTGATGTATGAAGGAAATATTAGATGTATTATGACTATAAATCCGTATCCCCTTATTTAGTTCTAATATGATATTCTGAAACATGAGGGCCCGAGCCCGGCCCACTTGTACTCCGGGTTCGGGCCCAGCCTGGCCCAAGTATAATATTTTTGAAAAATAAGGACTCGGGCCCGGCCCATTTGTACATCGGGTTCGGACCGGGCCCGGGCTTTTGCGGGTCGGGTCAGGGCCGGCCCGGCCCAATGCTCCACCCTAATTACTAGATGCTGTGGAAGCACAGTTCGATAGGAATCTTCACATTTTAAAAGCGGCAATTCTTCATAAGTTGGGTTATAGTCATTTTTAAAAGGATATTTACACCCATAACCTTGAGTAATTTCGTAATTACCCCAGGAATCCTCGATAATCACAAATTACACTCAAGATCCTGAATAACCGCTCCGTTTTACACACAGAACCTTTTGTTAGTTTAGTTCATTAACTCAACCAGATGGCTGGGTTAATCTAACTCAATCCGTGATCTAACAACTGAGATTAATCAGGCAGAGGCACACAGGGGGGGATGGACCTGTAGGCGGATTCGCAAGCGGAGGGAGGGGTGTGTGGACCTTCGGGCGGAGGCGCGCGAGGGGTGGTGGTGGTGTGGACCTCCAGGCGGAGGCGCTCGAGGGGGCTGGACCTGCAGGCGTACGCACGCGAGGGGGGGCTTGCAGGACCTGGGGCGTGGTGGGCCGCAGGAGGACGAGGGGTGCTGCTTGGAGGATGGAGAGGAGGAGGAGGTAGTCGGAGGAGCTGGTTGATGCTTGGAGGACGAAGGGGAGGAGGAGGTGACTGGAGTAGGTGGGTACTGCTTGGAGGACGAAGGGGGCAAGGAGGAGGAGGAAGGAGATAATGATCTTATTTGTAAATGATTGACAGTTAAAGGGTATAAAATATAAAATACTTGACGGATACCATCATAGTTAACAGAAAATTGGTTGGAAATTAACACATGATTATGGGTGTAAGAGTTAAGAATTACTCAAGGTCTTGTATGTAATTCGTGATTATCGAGGGTTCCTGGGATAATTACAAAATTACTCCGAGTTATAGGTGTAAATATCCTTTTTTAATCGGTTGGGTTCTTCAAAGGGGTTGGATCCTCTCCATAACCCAACTTTTTACTTTTTGGTCCATGTTAAATTTCATAGCATTTAGGTACTACTAATACTACAAAAAGGGAAGGGTATAATTGACAATGTAGAAATTAAGAAGGGCCCAAGTGATAAAAAACCTTAGAACCATTGGATTAAGATGTTTTTCCAACATCGAAAGTTGCTTTAATGACATTTATTCTGCATGATTAAATTTAAGAAACACATGATATCTTAAATAATGAATATTTAACATCATAGGGCTAAATCATATCAAGCATATATGATGTTGTTACTTTGTAGTTCCCATCTTACTAGTTAGATTTTAAACAACATTTTGATTTCCGAATCTATGAACCATTTTAATTTAAACATTTTAAAGTCAAATATTGAATAAGAGAATGTCCGAATTGACCAGTTAATGACGCATATCTAAAGTCGATACCTTTAATTTATTGTCTATATGGTTTAATTTTAGAAACATTTTGGTTTCCTAGATTATCAATGATCTTAGTTTAATAATTCTAATTTGAATGTTAAAATGAAAGGGTTAAATATATTCAATAATAAACTTTTTTATCATACCAAAACTTTAAAGTTTTAAAGTTCAGGTCTTTAATTATGTTTCCATATTTTGCATCACTTTTGTAAAGAATTAAATAAACTTTTATTTTTAGGAACAAATAATTAAATGTTTATCGGGTGCGAACTTGATGTTGGCAAGTGAAAGATAAAAGTTGAATGAAATATAGAATTAATTGGCCCTTCAATGGATAACTAATGCTCCAATTATATTTAGTATTATCACAAAGTAGATTATTTCCATGCGTGAATTAGACGTAATTATGAATGTGATTCACATTAGAATTTAAATTTAAATTGGATTTACAGTTTAATTTGAATTTATGAATATGATTCATAAACTTCAAGGGTTTTTCTCATAAAATTACCAATTATAATAATTAAATTATCATTATGATAATTAAGCAACATGTCAATCCAACAAATACCCTAGGCGTGTACCATGAGAGTTATCAATTGATTTATTGTATTATTTATCAAATAGTTTACTGGTGGTTAAAAGAGATAAGTCTAGTCCTTTATCTTGTTGAATATGGACTACATCTTGACGATTGATACATGATCATATGGATCACATGGTGGACACCCATCACGAGGAGAAGACTCCTCTTAGACATCCACATTGTTATAAAAGGGAGGGCAATGCCTCTCTCTCAAAGAATGCTTAGTCCTCCTAATATTCTCTTACCTTGAGAATTAAGAAGAGAAGAGTCTTGAGAATTCACTTCTCATACTCGCCTACTCTTCAAGTCCTACACACCTACCTTGATCAAGCTCCTTGCGTGGACAAGATTAAGAAGACGACATCGAAGTTCGTGGGAAGCTATGATGACACAAAAATTTCCCTAAGACCCGGGTGAAGGTAATGAAACAAGGGTCGTTGCGACCCGGATCTCAGAAGATGTGTCAATCAAGAAAAAGAATCGAACCGCGAAACGAATCGAAAATCAAACAAACCAAATCAAGCGGTCCTAGCTATGTGATTAACCTGGTATAGCTCCCAGGGTCGAACACAAGGAGCACGGATTGGCCTAGGGCCTACGAAGTAGTACAAATAAGATAAAATAAAAGAAAGGTGTTTTTTAGTGGTTTTTAATAATTTTTATAATTTTTTGGATTTTTAAAAGATTAAGAAAATAAAAGAAAACAAATATCAACACACTTAGGCAAATTATTTAACACACCAAAAATACAGCAAAAATTCAAGAAAAATTGTTTTTATGTTTTTTTAAGTTTTTAAGTGTTTTTGGTGAATTTTTGATAATTTTCTAAGGGGTAGATTATTTTCTAAAAATCAAACAGTGCGAAAAATGAAAGGTACTGTCCAGCAAGGCATAAGACCCAAAAATAAAATATTTAAGGATCTCAAAAAGCCTTGGAGGTAATTTTCCTGTAATCTAGAAAGAATAAGGAAAATTTAGGCACCCTAATTATTGTTTTTGGATTTTTAAATTATTTATTATGATTTTTATGAGTTTTTAGGGGTTTTTCAATTTTTAGGGTTTTTACTTAATGAAAAATAGCCAAAATTAGCTAGAAAATCAAACAACACACAAGAAACAGTAACTAAAATTTTTAGAATTTTTGGAGGTGTTTTGATATTTTTTTGGTATTTTTAAACCTAGACAGTAGCTAAAAAGGAGGTTTTTGAATTTTTAAAAATACTAAATAAAATCAAAAATGTCCTCAAAAATTCTCAAAAATCCAACAACATGGCAGGAGCCATGTGTCAAATTTTCATCGAATTTGGAGGTGGTTTGATATTTATTCAAAAATCAAAGAGGGGGCACTGTGCACAGGGACGTAAGTGCAAATACCCAAAGTTCTGAGGGCCAAGGTGCAAAAATCCCAGCAAGTCACGCGCGTGGCGCGTGGCTGGGGCACTCAGGGACCTTTTGGTAAGAAAAACCAAGTTCCAGGGGCTTTTGATAACTCGTACCAAAAACCCAGGGACTCGGTTGCAATTTACCCACTAATACACGCACATGTAGAAATAAAAATGCTCACAGGGGCACAACTGCAATTACCAAAAAGTTTCTTGTCATTCAATAACCCAACAGAACTACAGGGAAATAAATGCAAATAACCCTAAACTACACGTGACGACGCACGTGGTCTCATACACACAGGGGCATACATGCAAATACAAACAAGCACCAGGTCCGGAATGAAAATTACCCTACGTAAATAAAGTTACTAAAATATTTACATGACTAAAAATAAAAGACACAAACCACGAGGGGGCCTAAGTAATTTACCCCTTTATTCGTCGACGGCCGGATTCGCGCCACGTGGAGGATCTGACGGCTCTGGATGGTGGCGCTCTCCTTCTTCAGCTCTCGGGCCGGATCGATGGTGGAGGCGAGGACACGTGGAAGATCGAACGGGGTGGGGCTCAGGTGCCTCTCTCCTCTGCTGCTAACGGTCCAGATGAGCTCCTCAACGAGATCGACGGTAGCTGCTCCTCGGAAGATGGATGGCTGGGATCAAGTCTGGAGCGGAGGAGACATCGGACGGCGCTGGAGGATGGTGGAAGAACACAACGCCGGCGAACTTCGCCAGCCTCGTGCGAGAGCTGCAGTCCTCCTCAGTTGCTGCTAAGTATCGGAACAGGTCCGCGGAGTCGTCCTGCAGCTGGTGAAGGTGTCCGATGGCCCGGCCGAGCCCTGGAGGGGCTCCGGCGAGCTCGGCGGCGGTGAGCTCCTGGTCTGAACGTACGGGCGTCTCAGATGACTCCCTTTGAACCTGCAAGATGGACCAAAAGCTTCACGGGTCGAGGGCAAAGTGCCTCGACCCAAAGAAGCGGGGTGAAAGTGGCTTGTGGGTCGGCGCGAAGGAGCTCCGGCGAGCTGGGGATGGAGGAGCTCGACTCCCAGCTCCGGGGCGAGCTGGGTTGGATGAAAGTGCGAAGAACGTGCGTCGGAGGATGGCGAAGGTGTGTGCGGGTTCCGATGATCGAGATAATACGCGAGGTGGCCGGAATCAGGGGAACACGTCGGAGAATCGATTTGGGGGTGACTCAAAATTAGACTAAACAAGAAGGTTCGAAGGTTACCTGGGCGATGCGGGAGACTATGCTGGAGCTTAGCTAGCTCCTGGTCTTCGCCTCGAAGGGCGTCAAGGCCTGAGGCTCGAGCTCCGGTCGGACGTCGGAGCACGGCGGCAAGAAGCAGCCGGATCGATGGTCGGGCACCCTTTCCTCTCTGCAACAAGGGCCAACGCGAGCTTTCACCTCGGTGGGTACAATGGAGGTCACTGGAATGAAGGTGGCGAGCCAAAGATGGAATGAGGAGGCGGCTGAGCTCGAGTTTTATATGGGTGCAGGTCCGGGAAGGATCGATCGGGTAGGGCGAGCTGAAGCGCGGATCCCAAGGAAGAATGTCGGGCGAGATTCCCGGATGCACGTGGGATGATTAGGACCTTAGATTAGGCGAAATGGGGATCGGGTCTGGTAGAGATAATTGGGCGAAGTCGGGTCCGCGAACAGGACCCGGGCTCTGGTGGTCCTGGGGGAGGTGTTGACCGGGGGTCAACAATCCCCTGTGGACCAATCAGAGCCCGCCAAGGGTTGAATTCTTATTTGATTTTTTTGGGGCCTTAAATGGCCGAATTTTCAAAAACTCAAAACACAAAATATTTTTGTTTTAATTTTTTCTATTTTTTTGTGATTTTTAATTAATTTTTGGAAATAAAAATAAGGTCTATACATAGTAGCTATACATAGGTATATATACACTATATTGATTTTTGATTTTTGATTTTTAATTAGTTCTTTTTATACATTTTTATTCCTATTTTATATTTTATTTATTTATAGGATAAAAGGAGGAATAAAAGGCTATTTTTATTTTATTTATATACATAGGTTAAATAATTAGTGATATACAACTATATACATGGTATATGTACAACATATTTTTGTATTTTAATTTTTGTAATTTTTATTTGATTTTTGTTTTGTTTCTTTTTATTTATTTTATTTACAAAATATACCATAGAATATTTACAAAAAGTTTTAGAAATAAATAAATCTATTTATAAGGTGAAATAGATGAGGATAGTGGTCTATGTACAAGGTGAAGGGTTCTTTTTGGTCTTTTTAATTTTTATCTTTTTGTTTTGTTTTTATACTTCATAAATATGCACAAATATTTACAACATATTTTTGGTTGAGGAAAATATATAAAATTTATTTATTTATTTACAAATATATGTACATGTGAGCCCCTATCTCCCTCTACTTGGTTTTTATGCGGTCAGGCCCATGCTGAGCCCTCCCTTGGGTCAGGTTGCTCAATATTTATTCTAAATATTTCCCTCTTTTTCTTTTTCATCTTTATTCTTTTATTTTTGCACAAAAACATGCTAATTATCTATTTTTACAAACATGCATGCTTTTGCTAATTAACCCTATTTACACATATCTACATGCATTTGCATAGGTTTTTGTAGCTAAAATATAAGAATAAAGAGTGATGAATAGGTATTCATCAAGCTACACGACTCATCATCGTGCCCACGAGAGAAACAAGCACGAATCAGACTTGATGCAGGAGGTCTCTTGCTTTAAGGCTTACATTCCAAGAGGTAACCCTGATCTCATATCAATACTCGATAGAATATTTGAAACCATATTAGGAAAATAGTTTCCCCAATATAACAGTTTCACAAAATACAAATTGTTGTGCTGAATTTTCTTATTCATACGATGGACATGTTATGTTTTAAGCAAATAATTTGCTAATTATTCCGTGTTTCCGTGATATGAAGTTAATATTTCTTATTTACTTCCTTCATACCATGAGAGGGTCTAATGTCTTCTAGTTGTCTTTGATACAAGACCGAATGTTCGATGGCACTTAATGAGTTATGGCCGAGCTGCAACAAGGTATTAGAACGTGGATGGTTGAAGTGGCATCAACCGTCCTAGAAGATGAAAGTACTACAAGGGAGTCGAAGAGACAAGAAGAGGAAGAGTTGTTGTGGAATGCGAAGGATTGTTATGGAACTCAAAAGATCGTAAGTATATTTGTATCATTATTATAGATATAATAATAAGAGTCCATTGGGTTGCCTTGAGTCTTGTATATAAGGAGGGATGATGTCTTAGTTGTATACAACTCAACTCCAGAGTGAATTTTCCATTCTAGTAAGAGAAGAAGCTTTGTGCCCGTGCCAGTGTGACCGTGTGGTTGAATTCTTGAGCATTCTTGAGCGTGTCTTGAGAGTGTACTTGAGCGATCCTAAGTTCATGCTTGTGTTGGAGCGTCTTTACTTGAGCAAATGCAAGTTCGAGAAGAGTTGTAGCATGTCCATGATTGATCTACTCAAGAGAGCTGATTAGCTACAGGTTAGATAACGTCGCACATGTTGAAATCGGTAACAAGATTTTAACCATGTAAAGGAGCTGGACATATTAGGTTAGTATGATCGTGTTGTATCATTTTTTTAAAGGACAAGGGTGTCGAACTATAAAGGCGGGCACTTAAGACCATGTTGTATTGTTGTAATCATGCAACTTGCGCAACCAATGACTCAAATTTAACACCTTCTATAGCTAAGATCTAGACCTAAATTAACACTTAAAAGTTGTCCCTGTCTCTAAATTAGTCCTAACAACTTAATGGGATGTATTTAAATTTTAATTAATACCATATCTTTACAATTGATTTTTAATATCATGAAGTCTAAGTCTAGATAAGATATGAATCTGCATTTAACCTTTCCCTCTAAGTGTAAAAATAAGTCAATAAGATTTGAATCCACATTTAACCCATTCATCTAAGTGTAGAAATCAATGTTTGCTCAAATTTTCAATTAAAAACAAACTAATTAGTCAACACTAATAATTTATTCATCTTCCACAGTCTAAAAATAAATAATAATCACCTTTTAAATTCCAATTAGAAGCAAACTAATTACCACTGATATTTTTATTGATCCTCCAATAAATAACAAAAATTCATAGGCACATTGATACAAGTACAACAAAACGTGAAGATAACCCATCGAATCCAACAACTAGACAAACATTATCACATTTTGTGAATCGCGTCGAACATCGACTACTCTTTCTCCATTTCCATCACCTTCTTCCATGAGGGCCTTGTGGACAATGCCTCCCACCATGCCCTCACATGCTTCCTTCCATCGAGAAGATGCATGAATCCCGCGTCCTCGAAAAGACGCCTTGTAGCAGGTATGTGAACAAGGTCAGCTAGAGAGAAGTCGTCTCCGCATAGGAAACGAGTGTTGGATAGTTGGCGATCGTATATGTCCAACACCTTCTCAAGCTTCTCAACAGAAGCGTGCGCTATGGAGGGATCAGAGGGCTTCCCTAGGCGAGGGAGGATGACGAGGTTGAATACGATGGGGAAGATAAGAGGATCGTAAGTCATGGCCTCGACATCGATCCACTGGTCAACCTTAGCTCGATCATCTAGCGTCTTACCGAGGAGGTTGGGACCAGAGCTAGCATGCTTGCTTGCATAGTAGCGAGCAATGGCTCGAGATTCTAGAAGAAGAAAAGACATCATTCAATCAAATTGGAAACATGGGTTCAAGCCATTTCTTGCAAGCGAGAGAATCGTTACAACAGGTGATGTATTACAGTGGACCGTCCAATCATGAGGGGATGGCTCTCATAGAGGGTTCACTATCCCCAGCCCCCTAGGAGGGCCATCCGATCCCGATCGGACGGTCCACTGCTGTATTACAACAGACAATCCGGGTCCTTCTTGCAATCATGTGCGTTCATCTTTATATGAAACTAGAAAGGGAAGGGGAATGCTATCTACCAAATAGCTTGAAGTTGCCATCTTCAACATAAGGCACCTTCCCGAAGGGCTGAAAAGAGCACAAGAACTTCGATTACTCAGACCAATCAGATCTAAACTGAACGGATTCAGAAGGATAAAAAGCAAACAAGAAATTGGACGTTGGATGAAACTGCTGATCTGCTACCTGCTTGAGGAGGTATTCAGGACTCTTGTGCTCCATGGTGTCGAGATCCACGTGGACGAGCTCGAAGTCGACATCCTTCTCCAGCAGGCACAGCATCACTCGCTGCACCGCGACCGACGTTTTCGGACCGAAGATCTTCACCACCATCTTCTTCTTCTTTCAGTAAACTTAACTATTAATTCTAGAAACTATCTGGGAATTTGGTGAGTATATATACAGATTTTCTTGGATCATGTGATCGAGAAGTGGGAGAGGAGGCCATAACTGTGGGAGTTTGCATGTGTTCTTGCTCAACCTACCGGTGGTTGACGAGAGTGGCTAACCACCACTGCGTTTGTCCTTTCCTAATTACTGCGAGCTTGAACCACTAATCCTCTGCGTAACTTAGTCAAGATTTTTGTAGATATGTTCGCCAGTAGATGATGTCCATCACCCATCCACCAACCAACGGAGGTTTGGTAAGTTTTCAAAAAATAAAAAATAAAAGTTTAAATAAATAAATAATAGGATTTTTATCAGTAGTACCCTGCAATACTAGTTATGCCCTTTTTTTAATTTCAGTTGTGCCCCTTCAGTTGTGCTCCTACTTTTTTTAGAGTAATTTTCTAAAAGCAACTATACGTAAATGATTATAATACTGTATTCATATATAATGGTAGAAAATGTGGATAATTTTTGTAGAGTTTTACTCGAAATAGACAATCATGTTTTTCAATTGAAAGATTGACATTTTAGATGATTATTTCATTTATATACATACTTATCTATATGTATCCGGACTTATCGGTCTAAAAAGCCGGTTTGATCGGTCGGACCCGTAAATTAAGCCCGGTCTGATTTTTTTCGAGTCGACAGGAATGATGACACCATGCTGACAACATCGCTGGTCCAACTGGTTTAGCCTGACGGTCTGACTCGATCAGACCAAATCGAAGATTGACCGGTTCAACGTCCGGTCTGATTTTAAAAACATTGCTTGCAAGTTAGCTCTTGGGAGTTATCAGTCTTTTTTGAGAAAGCTTTTATGGATTTTCATGCCTTCTTTAATCTATCAAAATTATTGATATGCATTGAATTCAAACCATCTATTTTGTTCATCCCAGTTGAAGAATCATCTTATGCACCCTCAGTTGCATCATACCCGAAACAAAAACTATGAGAGCATGGGAGCAGTGAGTCTGAACCATTAGATTCTGCTCATCTCTCTCCTCCTCAAATCAATAAACAAAATCTAATGGTCCAGTGCTCTCATGCTTTCACATTTTTTGACTCTCATAGGATCAACCCTCTATCTATAAATATATAGGGTAAATGGGGTTGTCCCCAAGGGGAGCTAACTTGGCTCCCCCGATCTCATTTTTTTATTTATTTTTTATTTTTCTGAAAAATGCTCCCGTAGAGTTTTATCACTATATTCTTATATTATGCCACCCAAGTTTCTTGCAAAACAGAGACCCCTACGACCTCTACTTAGACGGGGTTCATTTCAACAATTATGTGTCCGTTAAAAATGAATGTCTAGATGGAGGCCGTATGAGTCTCTATTTCACGCGAAACTTTGATAACATAATACAGGGATATGGTGATGATATTTTACGGATTCATTTTTCCAAAAAAATGGAAAAATGAGAAAAATAGGGTGGGAGAAAACCAAGTTAATTCCCCATGGGGACAATCTCATTTTACCCATATATATGGGAAAAAGGGCTATGCTCTCTCACCATTTTTTCCTCATTTTTTTTAATTTTTTAAAATGGAATCTAGTGGAATTTAGATCACAATATATCAATTTGATGTCATTCAAAATTCGTCTTAGTTCAAGACTTCTATCCCCTCCGTCAAGACTGTCAAATTTTAACAGTTTCAAAATTACTAAAAATTGACCTCATCCAGATGAAAGTGTTAAGAATATCTATTTTACACGAAATTTGAAACACATATAAATCCACTTATTATTCTAAGTAAATCCCAAATTCCATTTCAAAAAAAAAATCAAAAAATGGAGAAAAAAGGTGGAAGCATACTCTTATATGATCCCAGGGAGCATACTCATTTAACCTTATATATATATACATACATATATATATATGATTTTTATGTAATGGACCCTATACCCATTAGAATTGGGATGAGCACCTAATTGTAGCCATCCATGTTCAAGATTCAATCTCAAAAAATAGGAATCAATTTTTGTAATGAAAATAAAACAAAATCGAAATTAAAACATTTCTAAAAATAGATTTACATTTCTGGAAAGTGGAAGGGTATGATTTAATCGCTTGTTTCTATCATAATTTCGTTGTTTTAATAGTTTTTTAGCTCTACAATAATGTTTGTTTCGGGATCATAAGCAATATTTTTATATTATAATATTGCAATTTTATTATAAGCAATATTTATTTGAGAAGTATTATTGAAATAGGAGAAAGTGGTGTTCATAATATCAAATTTTATTCATGTTGATAAACGATCTGTAGTCCTAATTGATTTTTTATCGAATGAATTTTGATGTCATATAATAAAAAGTTATAGTAAATATAGTTGTTACTTTTCATACGTTACTTTGAAAACATACTAAGTTATTGATGTATTTACTTAATTTACTTATAAGATATTTTATATTACTATTGCTAACACAATTGTCACTTTTCATGCTTTACTTTGAAGATATACCGAGCTACTGATGCATTTACTTAATTTACTTATAAGATATTTTATGTTACTATTGTTAATACAAATGTTATTTTTTCACGTGTTGCTTTGAAGATATACTGAGTTACCGATGTATTACATTATTTACTGATATAACATTTTTATTTTACTATTACCTACACAATTGTTACTTATCTTGTGCCTATTCTGAAATTAAGTTTCTCGTTTTTTCTCTTTATATTCAAGTGTTTTACAATATCATGATTTTGTTATTATTTTTCTTCTTTAGTTCTTACAACTCATAGCTAGTGGTTTACTAATTCATCTTTTGTTTCGGTATTCCAGATGTCCGAACACTTTTTATGTTTCGTGGATGAAAAAGTTAAATAATGAAGAATTGATGATCGTTGTATACTCACTAATTAAAGAGACGAGGATAACATCTTTGATAATATTACTAAAAATTTAATATAAGTGGTAATTAATAAATAAAATTGTCAAATAAATAATTGATGTGTAACTATAATTTCAGTAACTAATCACAATGAGTCAGTAATATGGACATAAATATTCAATAATTGTTCGTATAACTTCAGTAATATTCCTACTCAATTATCTAGTAATTATTTAGAAGTACTAAGAAACTATATCTTTATTAACAATCATACTGAGTTCACTAATATCGATATTTGTAATCAGTATATTGTCGTATAGACATTGGTAGCCTACATATTCAGTAATTGTTGTATGGACATTGGTAACTATAACTTCAGTAACAATTATAATAAGTCCAGTAATATGGACATTTATAATAAGTAATTGTTGTATGAACATTAATAACTATAACTTCAGTAACATTCATAATGAGTTCAATAATATTGGCATTTGTAATCAGTAATTTACCATTTCTAATCTGTACGTGGAATGATCATTACATAAATAAAGCATATGCCATCAATAATCTAAATGTGGATTTTTTTATCTTTTTAAAACCGACAACCTCTTTTTAAGGAAAGAAATTAACTCGAATTCATATTATGTTAAAAATGTAAAGTGTATATTGTTATTGCTAAAATTGTCTTCTATTAAATAGAACCAACATATACACGTGGAGAACCCACATTTGGTGCTTACCAAAATCCAAATCAACACAGAGTCCATTGGATAACTCTTATATATATGTATGTATGTAGTATGTATGTATATATGTATGTATGTATGTATAGAGGGCCCTTCCAATGAGGTGCACCTTTCCAGGGTGCATGGAAAGCCCATCACGAGATCTGTTAGATCTCGATTTAGTGGTTCTTCATCTAAAAGGGTATTTTAGTCCATACACTTTCGTTCTAAATTTGAATTTAATTTTGAATTTGAATTTTATTTCATCCTTGTATTTTTCCATTTTTAGCGCGTCTGATTTGGTATTTTTTGTTGCCTTTTAGTTAATGAAGTTTCGACAACGTGGTAGCATTTTCGCACAGTGCAGAATAGCATATCTCTTTGTAAAATTTCCGTTGATATTGTAGAACTGTATCCTGCATTGTAAAATAAAATCACAATTAGTAATAGTTATATTATTATAATTGTAATTTTGATAACACTATTGTAAAAGTTAATGCAGCTTTGTAAAATCTGTATGAAGATTGTAAATCCACACTCACAATTATGTGCGTTTTTCACAAATATGTATGGTACTTCTTGTTCGCGAACTGAAATTGTTAAAAATTTATAATATTAATGATAAATGTAAAAAGTAACATGATATTGTAAAAATAATCTGAGATTGTAAAGAAATAATCTGAAATTGTAAAGAAACAATATGAAATTTGTAAAAAATGATTTATATTGTAAAAAATGATCTGATATTATAAAAAAAGGATCTGAGGTTGTAAAAAATGAATTCTGATTGTAAAAATTGGACGTGTCCTCCTCCATCGGCACCTCCCTCCATCCTTCTCCTCCATGACCCACCTCCTCCATGCATGTCCTCCATTGCCCATGACCCAATTCACGTTGGGTTGGAGAAAACGGAGCATACTAGACATGGGTTGTGGTTTTCTGGGGAAACGTCCTGCAAGAAATAAATAGATACGTATGTGACCATAATCTGAGATGCAATGATATGTTGAAATAAAATGCTCGAGTACTGACCATTGTCGTGCTCCACCATCGTACGTCGTCGTTGTGCTCCTCCGCCTTCATGTTCCACCACGTGCGCCGCCGCTGTTTGTTGTGGGAGAGACAACCCTAGCAAGGGAGTCTCAACGAGAGACCAAAATTAGAATATGAGTTGTCACCTACTATTTTTAGAATGAGTCAAAAGGACTAAAATGAGTTTTCAATATATTAAAAATTATGATTAAAAAGGAATTAATCGGATCCATTGGATTAATTATGCACGGATGAGATGGCGGACTTTCTTTGCATCCAGGAAAGATACACCTTATTGGAAGTATTTCCTATATGTATATATGTATGTATGTATGCATAACTGACTCAAGCAATGGCTTTCCATTTACAAGGAAACGCTCCACTTTCAAATTAAGTGGAAATTTTCCCAGAGTTAAAAGAAGTCAACATCGTTTCGGCGATACCCATATATTCTATATATTTAACCTAACCAAGAGTATGTATTAACATTTCATATGCCTTGAGATAGAATTACAAAATTATTATCATATTTGGACGAAAACATTAGTGAGATAAATATGATTTTTTATATCATACTCTGATCACTATTGTATTTTACCATTTATAGTTTATAATTTACAACTTGTTTTACTTGCTTTACAAATTGCCAGTGGTTTTTACAAAACTCAAAAAAGATCCCATCTCATTTAAAGGGTCAATATACATACATAAGTATGTATCTACGTATGTATACATGTATATTTCTATATATTAGACACAAGACAAACACTACTAGATAGGAAAGTATATACACAAGTTATGTACATGTATGCAAATGGATGAGATATATTTGTATCCTCTATCGTATTCATTTGTCATATTTTGTGCTATTATTTATATTTTACTCTCATCTATTTTTTTATCAATATATCTTTTAAGGGTAGTTTAAATCCATAGTGAAAAGATCCGGATTGTTTTAAGACAAATCCCTAAATAGTACATTTAAAAAGAACACTATATAGGAATATGTTTCTCTTGTGCTTGTTGTCAGCTACCTAACGTACAACCCTCCTCAATTTACTCGGACTTGGGACCGATCAAGGCTGAGTTAAATGCTTATCCTTCATGTATCCAACCCTACTTAAAGTGGGAAAAGATTTTATTGTTGTTGTTGTTGTTGATATCTTTTAAGAGCATGATAACACTTTTCTATATCCATCAATATTTGTAGCCACATTTATATTCATAATTTAGACTTGATGAGAATATATATGTGTGTATCTATGTGTATTCATATTTGAATCTTATAGCTCTTTGTATCTTTTTAATCTATGAGGGGTAGTCAATGGGTATTCGCATTTCCGCTTGTAGTTTTTGATGGAGCACGTGTCGAAAACCCGATCGAAAAAATTCTAAACGGGTGTCCAATCTGTTTAGGGTCGAAACACATGGGTCAAGTAGCTTATTTGTTCCGAATACTTTGAACACCCAAACTAACAAAGCTAAATCATAGGTGGAACATTGGTCTCGACTTGGTCCAACCGGCAAAGTCAGATCACAACGCACTACTTTTCTGAACCATGGGCCAGGTCAAGGCCTCGAAATATTCTGCAGACATGGACCTAGGCCCGGCCCAAGGTCTGACATGCGGACTATATATGTATGTATGTATATGGATGGCATGCAGACTACTCATGGCATACTATATTCGTCGTTTACTTGTGTGGTGGATGCAGATAAAATTACGAGGGACACGAGGGGCCTACTTGTCCTTTGGTTTATTCTCCCCCATCACTTTAATATTCCGCATTACGGCGTAAAGGCATAAAAAAATCCCACCGCAATATATTATAAATTTATAGTCATAAGTATTTTCAACAAGGATAATTTATCTATATCTATAACATATACTAAAGCTGGGTTTTTCACCCAGCTTTAGCCACGTGGCTCTCGCTATTCTCTCCGTTTCTCCCTGTTTAGCTTGGGCGCTTTGCCCTCTCCGTCTTTTCTCTCTCCAAAATTTGTCCAGGAGAAATGTCACTCTTTCATTCTCGACCCTTTTGTGTCTTTCTTTACCTCTTGCGTTCTCACTCCGTTTCCTCCTCGGCTCAGGCAACATCGACACGTGGCTTTGCTTTGGTTGTCGATCGACATGTATTTGTTCGGACGAAACGTGCCTTTGTTTTTGCAAGTGATCACACTTTTCGATCTCTTGCTCAGAGTCGGTTCGTCTCCCTTGATGCGTGGTCTTGGGTATTCTTCCATCGGGTTACACCTCACCAATTCCCTCCTCTCCGTTGAAAGTCTTCCACACGTTGACCATGCCTTAGCATAGGGATATCGATGCCCTGTACTTTCGATTTTACCAAGGGGGAAACACAATTAGATCGACTATTGTCACTGCCCTAGCGATGATGGTGCTGTGGATCTCCAACTTGAAGAAGATCGGAGGTGGACTCAAAGCAGAGCTACCACCTGCAGGTCGGCTCAAGGTTGACTGTGGGATCAAGGTTGCTTGGGGGTGTTGTGGGTTAATCCAGCATTAGGGAGCTAATCGATTTGGCTGAAGACAAAGGTCGTTCTTGCTCAGGTGTTCATATCGACATCAACGTTGATACTCTTATAAAATGGTGAAAACAACCACGTAAGTTGCAGGGATTAAAGCACGTGGATGGGTCTCCCTTGTGGGCTACACACCTACCTGCTCTTGGATTTTATTTTCTTTTGAAAACAGCTTTGTGTTCTTTTCAAGCGTTCTGTAGTAATGCCTTAACAGGATCCCTTCCTTAGAAGGATCTGAAGCAGAAATAGCGGTCTAGGAATTGCACTCATTAATCATCTTCTGCATCTCAGTTGAATGAGCGGTTGTTCTTTTATTCTCATCAGATCGATAGGATATTTTTACTTTTTTCTGTTAACTGTTAGTTTCAGCAGGTCAATTTGTGGGTAGGTATAAACCCATTCCATAATTTACAACAAATTTTTTGGGGTTATATGCATGCAAGTAAAGCTTACTTGCACTGCTTTTATACTTGAACTGAATATTAATATATAACGTAACTATAAGTGGATGAGAACGGACTCTTTTCTGTATCAGATGACGAAGAGCCCAAGGATGGTGGAGATTAAAGATTAAAACCAGTAATTAAAAGATGATCACTTTTAAAAAATGATGAAACCTACGAAAGAAACTCCATAATGAACACTTCCCACTTTTCAATATTATTTTTGTAAAAATAAATCTGATGAAATTATTGTTGACTTTCTGACATTCAACTGAGTTATATTTAAGGTCAATGTTCGCTATTTCCAATGATTTATTTTGTTTTATTTTTTTATATCCCGATTTTGCAAATTCTTTGTTGGGATAATTTACTTCTAATACTATTGATGCCCGTTTCATACCCTGACATAGATGATGTGTGTTGTTCTTCCTTATCTATTATGTTTTTGATATGTCACTACTAAAATAGTTACTTGGGATACACGGAATTTGAGATGTTATTTGGGATAACAAGAATTTCTTTTCCATTGGGGGTCGATTGTTTATGAAATCACTTATCAACGATAGCAGACATATATATACATGTTTGTCTACTAATTGCTCTTATGATTTAAGAGAGACAATGGCGAATATTTTACTCTTACTACATGTTAAGAAGCATGCTTTATATATTCTCCATTTGTATGTTTGATTTCGTCAATACCATTATTTTTGAACATCTCTTCATGTAATTGTTTAGGTTACAAAGCATTTCATCCGATCTTTTAGACGAGAATTGCACTTTTTCATCTCAACAAACGAACCACGTACTTAGAATGAAACGAATGCGTGATGATAAATATATGTAAGTATAGGCTCTGAACTCATCAAAATATGAGGATTTATTAATTTTGTATAGTAATATATTTAATAAATATTTATTTTTATGGTTATTTTCCTCCAATATCATTTATACGTTTCTTTGTTGGGTTAAAATAGAAGAACTATATAATATTTTTTCATAATTTGGGATGCAAAATTCGTTAGCTTTTATTTCAAGATGATGTGTAAATAATATATAATATAAAAATAATACGAAGCTATACATATCGTGCAAATATAACATATGCAATGTATATTGTTTTTATTTCATAAATATTAATTAAAATTATTTTTAAATGTTATTTATGGAAGATATATGGTATCAAACAATATATTTCTGTGACAGGAATATGACACTGCTAAAAAATAAATTTATATTTTTTTCAATAATAGACTTAAAAAATATGTGTAATTACATGTACATGTGAAAATTATTTTTAAATCCACATTTTTGGATTAAATCCCCTAAACTAAATATGACAAAAAATACGTTAAGAGTAGGTGAATTAAGAATAATATTATGAACTTATTTAATTTTATAATTGATAGTCAACATTAACAATATCAACTTATTTCTGTGCAATAAAGACAAAAATAAAAAAATGAAGAATTACCTAGATTTTTATAATAAAACTTTATTATAGAATAATAATGTATTTAGTATAAATTGAATATTTGAAGAGCTTAGAAAAATGTGCAACGGTGAAGTTTAAAAGCTTCATTCCAAACTACAACTTAGGCTATTGTTATTCTACTTTAAATTTTTTATGTATTTATTTTGTGTAATATCTGTGTTGTCAAAACTTCTTTTTTATAGAAAAAATCGCCCGCTGCGTAGCGCGGGTTTATTTTCTAGTACCTTAGTTAAAGTCGGGTTTTTTGCCCGGCTGATGACACGTGGTCTGCTCAGATCTTTTCCTCTCCGCACCCTCTCTTTCCCGCTTCCCCGCAGACACCCTCTCGCACTCTCTCCCGAAATATCTCCTCTCTCTACCACATGTCATCGGTACTCCTTCCCTTCCTCTGCTATTTCAGGTTCCTCAACTGTCCTCTCTTTCCGATCGTTTCCCCTGCATTTTATCTCACGACAGCAATTCTTTCATCTCTCTATTGCTCTCTCTCTCTCACACACATCTCTTCTATCATGAAATTTTTCTCCACTCACGTCAACTCATACTTCTCTCTCTATTATTTTTAATCACCACCCTCCTTTCCCGTAATTGTATTTATTACATGTACTCTTTTTTAAGCCAATTGCATTGGCCAATTAACATATAAAATATATTCATTAAAATTAAAATGAATATTTTAATTGCACGACCTGACAAGCATTAGGAAGAAAAATCATAATTTTAAATGCTATGTAAGTACGTCAAATAAATTAACTAAAGAATACGAAATGTCAATCGAATATCAAAATTTAAATGCCAAAAATACTAATCAATGTTTGAGCACAATCTTCTAATCATACTCTCCACCAAGGTTTTAAAAATCGGATCAGACATTGAACCGGTTTGTCTTCGATCTGGTCCAACCGGGTCGGATCGTCGGTCCAAACCGGTCGGACCGGTGATGATGTCAGCATGACGTCATCATTCCTATCGACTCGAAAAAAACCAGACCGAACTTAATTTAATGGTCAGACCGATCAAACCGGTTTTTTAAACTGATAAAATCGGATACATATATATATAAGCATGTATTTATATATCAATAAAATAATCATTTAAAATGTCCAATCTTTCAATAGAATAAATGATCATCTATTTCGAGTAAAACTCTACAAAAGTTAGTCACTTTTTCTATATTTATTTATGAATATAATATTGTAACCATTTATTTATAGTTGCTTCTAGAACATTACTCTAAAAAAGTATTGGCAGAACGTATATTCCAAAAAAGAGAGGGACATAACTATATCGTAGAAGTTAAGAAGGGCACAAGTGATAAAAATCCCATTATTTAACCTTTGTTTTTTGAAAAATTACCCAACCATCAAAATTGAGTCTATCCGGGTCAACCTGGTCCGACCATCCGGGTTGACCCAGTCTGACCATCGGTCCGACCCAGTTTTTTATTTTTATTTTTTTTGAAATTAGTTATACAAAACTGGCCGAACCGACCGGGTCGGTACCAGTTCCTGGTCCAACCGGTCCGGTCTGGTTTTTTAAACCCTGCTCTCCACAAATTCCCAGTGGGATCTCATCTTCCCATTCCTCATCCTCTGTAGTCTGGCGCTTACCTTTGACGTGTCATGGTGCAACTTCCATGCAATATTTAACTTTGGCTGACTCCAATTTCGACTGCGATGACCTTTCTGATCGGCCCGATGCAACTTTCTTATCAAGTGAGCTTCTTTGACGATCATTGAGATATACAGCGATGGTCGGCTCATCATCAACTTCATAGGTTTAAATATATTCTAATCAATATTCATTATATTATATTTTAATTTTAGAAATGTGCAATTTGATGTAACTAATAATGCAATAGATCCGGTTAATAAGAGCATACTTCCAAAGCTCTCATCTAACACATTAATATTTGTTGTCGTCTTCATGCTCTTCATAGATTTGATGCCGATTTTTTTGAATTGAATTGAGCTTAGATACATATGTAATGTTGTTAACATGGACGTTCGAACTATCTTGCAATTGAGAGCATGAATCTCCACTATCTAAGCTTCCATGTGGATTCAATCGGCACAGACTTCTTGCATGGAGCTAACTTCTCATACAAATGACAAAACATCAACTATTTCCATAGCAGTGTGGGACCAATCTATTTGAAGGTCCATACGTCTAAGTTTACACACTTGAAATCAAGGTCCCTCGCCTCTTTTTATGCACCCCATTTTTATGTGTGAAATTTTCTAAATATGTATATCATATAGTTGTAATTTATACTAGCATTATTTATAAAATAAACATCTTATATAATCAATTCTTTTTACAAATATGCAAGATATATGATGCAAGTGGTTATTATAGCAATTACCATTTCATAGTAAATAATTCATTTGATAACATTACATTTGAAAAATACTATAATTTTTCAAAAAAAATATATGAATTGTAATAGATATCAAAAAAATTAAATAATGTACAATATTTCAAAGCAATCACTACAACAAAAAGTATCTAAGGCGACGATTATATGCCAACGATTAGAAATATTCGTCATTAAACTATAACATGATGACGATTAGAGATATTCGTTGCTATTTTTAAAAAGATAGTGACGATTATCGAAAATTGTCGCCAACTTTCACTACATAAGAAACGGGCCACCTAATTTGGTCGTCTAAATTCCAGGCGGACCCCATTACATTTCTCTTCCCTCCCTTCACGTTGCTCTCTTCTCTCTCTACTTGGTCTAAAAAACCCCAACCCTCTCTCCACGTTCTCCAATTTCCCCCAAAAATCCTCGATGAGGCTTCCCTCCCCTCTCCTCCATCTCTACCAGCGATCCTCTGCGGCGGTTTCTCTCCCCCCTCACCTCCATCGATCTCCATAGGCGAGGTATATACAACCCCCTTTCTCGCACATTTGTCATTTCCAACATTCTCTATCACTTTTAAGGCGGTTAATGGCGATTTAGGGTTTTGGGAAGGGTGAGAAACTATCACCTCGGGTGATCGAGCTGAGAACGTCGTCTGCTCTTCTGTTTTATTCGGGATTCGATCGTTTTCCATTCTCCGCTTTCAACAGGTTTGAATTTCGTTCTCGCTTGTTTTACCCAAGTATTTTGTTTTTTAGTTTTTATTGTCATTGTTAGAGGTAGTTTGACTTTGACCCGAATCCCTAATGTTATTAGTTAATTTTCTTTATTGTGATGAGTAGGACTTCGATGGTGATATGCCTAGGGTTTCGTAGGAAAGGATGGTTAACGATCCCTTGGTGAAGTTTTGCCTTTCATTCTATTATTGTTTTTAGTTTTTACCATCAGTTATTTAACTCTACTTCATGTTTTGGTACTGTTAGTTCATATCGTTTCTCATTTTGGTATTACTCCTGCTTATGTCTTTCTTCAATCATATGTCGAGTTTCGTCTGCATATCAAGTTTATGTGAAGTATGCCATATGTATAAGTTTGATGTTGCTCTCAATTGTGATATGTATGTGTTGTTCATAAATATATATAGTTAAAAATATGAATTGAATCCTGCCTTGGGTAATGCATATTTTATTGTTGAAAAAAAGTTTGTGGATGCATTGTGATCAAATCATCTTTAGGTTGTTATTATATTTCTAAGTTGGCTTGGTGCTTTTATTCCAAGATTTGCATGTTTGCACTAACGAGTGATCTTTGCTTCAATTTTAAAGTAAACTTTTATTTTATATCAGTTATTAACATAGGTTAGTCTATTCAGGGACTAAGATGAAACATTGGCTTTAGATTTTACTGTCAGAGAATGCTTGTAGAATGTACTCGATGCAAAAGTTAGCTCACTGTAATCTTTTGAGCAGATAAAAAAACACTCTTGTTATATTCAACAAACCTAGTGACCTCATATATAGAATTAAACAATAATGCATAAGTTAGGATATGGTCTTGTTTCAATACTCCTAGGTATCATGTTGCTAATATTTCCAAGTCCGAACTTAGATAGGAACAAAGAGGAATGCAAGATTACACTATATTGTTAAATGAACAGAACTTGATACGCATAAGACCGGTTAATTTTAAAACAAAACCATTAATCAAAAAATAAATGACTGTGTAAAGGATCGTGATAGCTACCTCAATGGCAAACCACAGTTGCAAAATTAAGATGTATCAATTACTATTCTACAGAGAAAAAATGTGTTAACATTATGCCAGCATTCAAACTATGTAGTAATGAGTATAGGAAAACTGTCCATATTCTCTTGTATTCCTTTGTTTTTAGTTAAGTTATATAAATTATATAGTCAAATGTGAGTTCCAATTTAATAGATCCATGTTATCCTTAGAACTTGGAACAGTTCTCATTAGTCATTACATAACGAATTTCCCAGTTCTTATACAAAATTACAAGCCACACACATTTGAATAGAGTTCTCTGCAAGACTACATCAATCAACTAAAGACATAATAAAAGTGTAGATAAAGTGCAAACAATTAAATCATTATCTACAATAAGTTTACCTATCATCCAAAAGCAGAACTTGTACAATTTATTGTCGTATATCAGGTATTTTACATGGAGGGATGTTGTTTCTCTGTTTTTGTTTGAACAATACGTTGTTATGCTCTAAAGTTTTGCAACTCATTTCTTTGAATGATTTTAACCAGATATCATTATCTGATTCAACCATAGAAAGGGAGTATATATCGACGGGGAGATTGCAATCTTCAAGTGCATGTTTTTCTTTTTAGCCCTAAATATAGTTTAAAGATGGATATGGGCAAAAATAATAAAGAAGATACAATCCCTTAAGAAATGACTTTAAAAATAAACTTACTAGCAATTTGTTCCCCTATCACGAATAAGTATTTTATAAAAAAGGTTGTAGTCGTCATCAAAT
This sequence comes from Ottelia alismoides, assembly GCA_037367405.1. NCBI lineage: Eukaryota > Viridiplantae > Streptophyta > Magnoliopsida > Alismatales > Hydrocharitaceae > Ottelia > Ottelia alismoides. The sequence goes on along the minus strand of JAZKJV010008104.1, from coordinate 29,439 downwards.
TAAAGAGCTCGAGAGACATGGAGTTTACTACAACATCATCATTAAGAAAATGGCATGCTGGATCTTGTGGTTGTAAGTATAAAATTCAAATTTACGACTTTTGTGTTTCCACAAGAACTCTTGATATCCAAGGATTCCAATCTAGAACATGAATTCTATATTTTGGTATAATGAAACAGATTTTGAAAATAAACCCTTATGCCAAGATAAATCACCTCTAAAATTGGTCATATTACATCTTCATGTGTTAGAGAAAAATGAATGGAGAATAGCAGAGTTCCATTTTAGATGCGACATCTTCACTTGAGATGGAATAGTCACAATTAGTGTTGAGGATTGTCCTGAAATTATCCCTAGTTTTAATGAGCAATAAACTTATCCCCATTTACATCATGCTTCAGAGTTTGTTAGTGTTGATCATGAATTCTATATTCTACTATATGAATTATACAATCGAATGAAGTACCTATAGGCCAGTAACTATTGTATTATTTTTTTGCAGGGGCTTTGCAGGGGCGAGCTCCGCAGGAGTGGGGTGCTTCGAGCAGGGAGCCGGTGGAGTGCCGGCTGCCGGGGGAGGGGGGGGGTGGTTCCGCAGGGGTACTTCGATCATGAAGCTGGTGGAGCCCCTTCCGTCGAGGGGGTTTTCGCAGAGGTGCTTCGAGCAGGGAGCCGGTGGAACGGCGGCTGCCGGAGGGGTTCAATGGAGGTTAAGCAGGGAGAGTGAATGGCACTTATGGTAAATTTGATAGATAAAATGAGTATATTGTATAAGAAGATAACAGAATCCGGTTAATTTTAACAGGTTAAATGGATGAAGGTTAACCACAGGGTCTGTAGGATCAAGGTTAACAAGTTTACGGGGGTGTGGGAGGAATTACGATGTTTCAAAGGTCGTAGAGGTAATTGACAAAGATTATAGGGTCTGCCGGGTAAAAATCCCTAATATATATTTGTATTTTATTGCTTACCAAAAGTCTACGAAGTAGAGGGGTCAAAGTTAATTCAAAATACTTAAAGCAAGAGTGCTAGTTTCATGAGATTGCAATTTTATTGTTTTTAATATAGGAAGATAGAAAGAAGTTGGAGGAAGATGATGCTTCTCTGAAAGTGCAGGTTTAAAGGCTAGGTGAGCAAATGGAAGAACAAGATATTATAATATGTCAACAAGCTACATTGTTGCAACAACTTGGTCAATATGTTGGAATTCTACACCCTTATCCATACAGACAAGTAAGAATAATTTGAAGAAGTTCAGTAATTTTTCAATGTTGTTCACTCCTTTCTCCACATGTAATGATGCTTTTTTGAAGTTTATAATTGCTTATAATTGCTATATTTTTCAAAAAATGAATGCTAAGTTGAGGAATATATTTCTTTCAAAAAGAAGTTGAGGAATATATTCTATGGTCTCAAGTTCTAGTTATTCATTTTACATATGTAGGGTCGTCAATGCGGTAGTGATCCAAGCAGGAATTTGCAAACATCAAGTCCAACGTGAACCTCATCGTATTTTACGGTATTAGAAATTCCAACTAATATATATCTTCATTTTTGTTTGAACCTTTTATATTCACTCTTTTTTTCATTTTATATTATTGTAGAGTTGAAATAAATCTTGATATGCCATTATAAATGTAATGGATAATAGAAGATAAGGTAAATCTCTCATTATTGAGTTTGATATTGTCAAAAATTAATTTTACTATTTTTTTCTACTCTTTTCTATTAATCTACTAGGTGATAATTCTTCTGTATGTCTGGGCTTCTTTAGGTAAGTTCTAATGATTTTTTGTTATCTCTTTAAAATTAGAAAAGTTTTCCATCTTCCTTTTCTTACCCCTTAAGTGTGCATATCTTTTCACTACTTTGACTGCACTGAATATCTATTCGTTGTCATCTTAATTTAGCAACATGTGTAAAAATGTAGAAATAAGCTCTTTGTGAAAAATGTAATCTATGTTTATGTACTACAGACATGAGATTATGCGATCCTTGCACGTATCCTGCATGATTAGAGCTTAATGCATAAACTTCTTTTCTTTATTCATGGGTAAGAAATAGAGACCAACAACTACTTGATTCTCCATATATTTGTTTATTTCTGTGTTGGGAAGTCCCATCTCGGCAACTTTCTTGACTTGTCCATCTGAATCTTCTAATTTTAGAATCCAGCTTCTATAGTCTTCTATGAGCAGTGGCTACCAACATTTTGCAGTTCTTATCTCCCACCTTTCCTTAACTATGTTCCTCTTCTTTTCGACAGCAGGAAAAAATGAGAAATTGAATTGGATTATCAATTTTATTTAAGTATTGAAATCAACTTCAACATTTTTCCAGTAGCAACCCATGAAGACTGTATAATCTTTCTTTTAAGTGCTTGATATTTAGAATGCTTCTTTAACTAGTTTATCATACACTGCCTTAAGCAACTTCCAGTTTGCACTAAAGCTATAATTTCAGCAACTTTTTCCCATGACCCTGATGAGGTAATCAACTTAGCCTTCTTGTTCTCTAATTCTTTAATCATTTTTCCTACCTTTTCTTTGGATGTTTTTATGTCTAGATGCTCGTCTCTCCAGCTTTTCCATTCTTTAAGATATTTTCAAATCAAAATCTAAGTTCAAAGTAATAGGACTTTTGCTATTGAAGAATGGTTCACTTAAAACATCCTCAGAAAATGAATTCTCATATAAGAATACTCCAAATAGGCTTTATTGTAGATTTTAATGCTCTTTCATTTAGGTGCATCTCTGCAGTTTATTTCCAGTATTAGAGTTGGAAGTCTAGATTGGTGTATCTATACTTTGAGTATTTTCTTATGCTTTTATTTTGATGAGAAATACTCACATCTTTCTGCAAATTAATAGGGAGAGTTGAAAGCCCCATTTTCTAAGCATTAATAAGTTGATTTATTAGTGGATCTCTTGAGAAAGACTGATCTAGTTAGACACCTTGAAAAATATTAACAATTATAGGATTGCATGCAAGAAGGATATATTGTATACATTAGATTAACATGCAGGATAGTTATGTATAATTTGATTAGTTTGATATATAATTATATGAATATGCTACTAACTATTTATTCTAATTATCAAGAGAACCTCACCATTGATTTGGTTTTTAAAATTTTATAGGATTGATCGAATAATTTTCCACGATTCATGGGAGAGGGCTCCGATTTGCCCCCTAATTATCAAGTAAGAGTCTTCTTTTAGTTAAATAAATTTATTTTTTAGTCCAATTATATCATCATATTAGTACTCATTTACTTATGATTTTGAAAATACTATCATGATTTATGCTGATTACTTCTCTTTTCAATGTTGCAGGTTCTTGATTTATCGAAGAGCTATCTACAAAGTATTCTAGCAGATGTGCATTTGAATTTTTCTAAGACAAGAATGCCATGATTTATATTGATAACATTTCAAAATGATATTTTTAACAGTGTTGATGTTCTCATTCTTCCATTACAATGTTTAGTTAACATTTAATTGCCTTTTATCTTTAGGTGATTTCATAATTAGATGTCTTTGTTTGCAGATTCATGAAGGATATTAGAATGAAACTTATCATTGATACATGTATATTATTAGTCAGTAATAATTATAGTCAATAAATAAATAGTAATATTAATTTCTATAATGACGACGAAATTATAATTAATTTTAATGACGAAATATTCGTCGGTATTGTCGCAAATAGTGACGAAAAAGCATTGTTACACATAAAAGAGTTAAATAATAAGCTCAATATAGTGACACAAAAAATCGTTGACCTATCCAAACGGCAACGGTTTTTTTCGTTGTAAAATTTGTTCTCACGACGATTTTTATTCGTTGCGATTTTAAATTTTTCAACGGTTAGTAACCGTTGCTAAAAATTTAACAACGGCTTATATAGCAACGATTCTTACAATGAATCATGAATTCGTCACGAGATGGTTTAGTGACGTTTTATTCGTTGTCCTCTTAACAACAAAAACGTCACTATAGAGCTTAATTGTTGTAGTGAATATAAATTACAAAGTATAATTTGGATAAATGTTTTCTTTCCTATATTATTTTCGATATTTTAGATGCAAACTTATTAATGTATTTAAATAAAACTTTAAAAAATAAAAGTATCTACAGATGGAAATTAAAAAATCTAGAGGAATTTCTTTTCGAAACAAATGTAACAAAAATTTATAATATGTTTTAAATTTTGTTGAGGTACATATAATTCTTATGATAACATGTAGCAACGATATATTGTCCAACTATATACATCTAAAGATAAAAGATAGATCCAACTAACTGTAGTTCTCATATTAATTTATTTTTTTATGTATTTGTTATATTCACTTTTAAATTAGTTATTATAAGTCTAATATATAAAATTATATGTATGAATTGATACATATGAAACCCTCGGATTTCCTTATTAGAGAAAAACGGTGAGTTTTTAACGACTTTATCTTATCTATTATACATCCTTAAATGCTTATTATCTTATATTCAAACATTTTTGAAAATTAAAAAGTCTATGGAGGGCTAAAATAGATACTTATATTAAAGCTATGTGTTTACCCAACACTAGAAACGTAGCTACCATGTCATTCCTCCATTCTCATCTTTTCTCACGCCTTTTCCCTCTACTCCTTAGATTACAGATGTCACTGTCTTGCAATAGCGGTGTAGGCACAATCTGCATGCATTCTTCCACCTGTCACTCTCACTGTCACCCACGACACTTCATATCTCTCTCTCTCTATTCCTATCTCTCTCTTTATACTCCCGCTGAGAGGAGCTATGTATATCCCCCATCGAGAACCTTCTTCCACGTCCTATGCTCCTCCTCTTTGCTTTCTCTGCCTTGAAGGCCTTTCCCTACAACAACATTAGCGTCTTCCTCTATCGTCCATCTTAAACCTCCACTTCCCATCGCATCTTGAGGAAGGAGGATGGCCGAGATAAAGCTCAGAATTCTAATTTGTGGGTAATCGGAAAGGAGAGAGTTGTGTGCTACTCTTTATGCTTTCATCCACCGTCAACCAACGACGTTGGAGGATCTGTCCACGAGAGTGACCTCGATGTGGTGGTTTGTGAGGGAGGAGGAGGTTTACGGTGGCAACAGGAGAGAGGAAGGAGGTGTGTAGCATGATGACACGTCTGCTGGAGACCACAACACACTTCATTGTTGCCACGACGAAGGCCGAGGGCTTAAAGTGGCAGTGGTGGGAAGCCTATTTTCACTATCCATATGACATGCTATAGATAGTAAAGAAATAACGATAGTTGGATTTCAAAGAAATAGCTTCATTTTTTAAGCTATAAGTTGGCAGCCTATTTTCACTGTGAAGCTGTAGGGTATCTGCCTTGGTAGATATAGAAGCATAAATACAGGGTATTTATTTTTTTTCCACAAAAAATATAAAGCAAATCTGTTCATAACATGTAATTTTTTAATTATTTTTTAATATGTAAAAGGAAATAATAAAACTTGGTATTTTTTAAATCATATCTAACTCGATCTTATTCCGCGGCGAAGCGCAGGGTACATCCTAATATATATAATTGTTTATCTCACGGAGCCTTCTAATTTTCACGCGCAGTTTATCGATTATATGCCTCGTCACGTGTGTTGTAAATTATCTACGTACTTCGTTAAGGTTCTAGTTAATGGGAATTGTTGCTCATAAATCTTTATGTTAACATAATTGTCATTTCTGACACCACATTTGTCAATCTCATAATAGTCATCTTTAATCCATTGCTCTCATGATGTCACAATATATTATGTTTTCAATTGGGTTCGCTGGGCTGAGCCGGGTTTGACCCGGCTCATATTTACACCGGGTTCGGATCTAGTCCGAGCTAGTGGTTTACCAATAATTACGTATTTCCAGAGATTTCCCTATAGGGATATCAAGTTGAAAGTAATTCCTCATCAAGATATGCATGGAAAGAGGGAATGGATGGGCATATAACGTAGTCCCCCTCCTGCATCAGGAAGCTGATCGTCTGTTGTAAAGGGAAATTGCAACATGTGTTGTAAAGGGCAGGCATCGTCGGATGACAATCGAACGGCCCTCCTAGAGGGTCGGGGATAGTGGGTGTGCATCTCGAGGTCGAGAATATGTGATTGGATGGCTGTAGGGTCAGGACAAACCCAAGAATTTCTGCTTAGGGGGCAAATTATTGAAACTATATATAATGAGAACAATGGGGCTGCCCCTAGAGGGCAGCCAACGAGCTGTCTCTACCTCATTTTTCTCAAAATTTTTAATTTTTTCTGAAAAAGTCCACGATATGTTTTCATCACTGCATCCCTCTAATATGTCATTCCAATTTCGTCAAAAACAGGGACTCTTATGTCCTCTATCTAGAATAGGTCAATTACAATAATTCTAAGACCATTAAAATTACATGTTCTATATGGAGGGCATATGAGTTTCTGTTTCTAACGAAATTGGAATAACATATTAGAGGGATATGGTGATGAAAATATATGATGGAATTTTTCAAAAAAATAAAAAATTTGGAGAAAAATGGAATGGGGGTAGTCACTAGGGGCAACCCCATTTTTCTCACATATAATTTATGTTTACAAGTGTATTTCACAAATATAGCAAGCTTACAGTTCTACATAAATGTCCCAACAAATTTTGTATTAACAAAAAAAATCATTACAAAATTCTTCAAATCAAAATGCACTTTCATTAACACAATGTTAGGTTATAACATTAAAATTAAGCTTTTTAAAAAGTAAAATTATATCGCTCCTAATGTAGGAATGTAAAGGAGATATATATGTACCAATTTCATATAATATTGCATATTATGGGTTAGCTTAATCCATGTCCAATCCAACCTTAACGGATTTTAACCTTTTCCAATCCAACCCAATCCATCAAATATCTAAATCAAGATCAATTCAATCCATTGGATTACAGATTGGATCGGATTGATTCGGATTTTTTTACACTTATGTATTCCATCTCAATTGTTTACCCTCTCATGTTTGTACCTTATCGCACGCGCGCTAGCCCTCAACATTTAAATTATGACTCAAAAAAGATCATTTCACAAGAAAATGATACTTGTCATTAACAATTTAAAAAGGGACGTTATGGTGATGAATTAAAAAAGATCACTGTATAGTTATTTTGTTGTCGGGTTTATATGTACCATGTAGTTACGTAAAACTCACAAATGTTGACAATTAGATTATTGCATTCATATCATATTATGATTTTTTATTGATAGATTGGAGGGATTAGGGATGCAGACAGACTAATACTGATATGGATATAGGTGTTCCGATATCCTTATCTGATTTTAAATACGAATGCGATGCATATAGATATATTGGCGGATGAAAAATATATTACCATATCTATAAAAAATGGATATCGATATAAAATGGATACAGATCGCATAAGAATAATACTATAAATACTCTATATATCAGCTTAAACATACATGTATTGGTTGGAATACAAATGATATAAATATTCTAAAAGTGCTTATATCATAACAATTATAGCAAATATGATAAAAGAAGGTATACAATTATGTTATATAAAATTTAAAATAAATGTACAACTATATTTATATATAAAAATGGATATATGGATACAAATATAGATTTTTGTTGATATGAATGTGATATCGGTATCTGTAAACATTTGAAAACGGATGCAGATATGGATGTGAAAATTTGTATGATATGGATACAATGACGGATCATACATGGATAAATCTATATCTATGCAACTTATAAACGGGAGATGGGAGGACCATTATTTACAAGTTATTACTATTTATAATTAACTATTTATATACAAATCATATTCTATTATTATAATATAATATATGTAAGAATTAATTGGGAGATGGGGGGGGCAAGTAACCTCCCGCCCCCTGTCTCCGTCCCTGTGTAGGGTATGCTGCAGCAGACCCTACAACAGAGGACCCTCTCTATCAGCCTCACCCCATCTTCCTCTCCAACTCCACCTCCCCATCCCTCCTTGTCTATCTGCACTACCTCCAACCCTCTCCTCCCTCTACGTGTTCCTCCTCCCTACCTTCGATGTTGTTATGTTTGTTTGCATCAAGAGCCCCATGTGCGTCGGCTTCATCATTCCCTCCCTCTAGATCTCTCAGCTCCTGCTTCCTGAGAAGCTTCCTATGTACTTACACGTATGTGCATATGTATGTATATACTAGAATAAAATTGACCTACATCAACGGATAATTTGAATATTTATTGGTATATCTTTCGATGTTAAAGATATAACAACGAATATCATCCACGTTATCTTTTGTTCTTGTAATTAACAACACATTTCATATTCATTGTTAAATATTCATATAACTGTGATTTTTTCCATTAACTTATTTTTTTAAAATTTATATTGATGTTTTACTAAATTTAGCGATGATTAGAATAAAAATTCAACGAATAATCGTTGCCATATAATCCATTTCGTCCCCTTTTTTATATTTTTTTCGAAATTTCTTCCGTGGATCTTCATAAATATATCCCTATATTATGTCCTTCAAATTTCGCGTGAAATAGTGACTCCTACGGCCTCCATCCAGAAGGGTCATTTTTAGCAATTTTGTTACCGTTAAAAAATGACTGTCTGGATGGAGGTCGTACGAGCCTCTGTTTCGCACGAAATTTTATAGCATAATATAGGGATATAGTGATGAATATTCACGGAAGAAATTTTGAAAAAAAATAAAAAAATTGGGCGAAATAGCGTGAGGGGATCCTTGGCTCCCCTTAGGGGCAGACCCATTTAACCACACACACACATATATATATATATATAGAAAAGGGAGTATGCACTCTGGTGCATGTAATTTTACATGAATCAGGGCTTATATCTCCTATATTTTTTATTTTTTGTGAAAATATCACCGTATATATTCATATATATATCCCTCCAATATGTCATTTGAATTTCGTCAGATGCAGAGACTCCTATATCCTCCATCTAGAACAGATAATTTTAACGGTCTTAGAATTGTTGTAATCGACCTGTTATAGATGGAGGGCATATGAGTCTCTATTTCTGACGAAATTCGAATGACATATTGGGGGGATAAAAAGATGAATATACATGGTGATATTTTCCCAAAAAATAAAAAATATAGGAGATATAAGCCCCGATGCATGTAAAATTACATGCACTTCAAATGAGGTGGGGTCTCACCAATATTGTGGTGAACCTTCAATAGGATTCGTCGGATCCCAATCTGACGGTATCATCAAAAATCATGTCCAAAAGGGCAATTCCGTCATCCCATTTTTTTGTAAATTCGAATTTCATTTAATGGATTTAAATTACCATTTAATGTTTTCTGGATTTGGTATTTTTGAATCATACCTTTACTGGTCTTTTTCCAATTTTATGCCGAATGAATTGGGTTAAATCATATCTTTGTAAACGTCTGCCGATTTTGTGAAAATGTATGTTCTTTTTGTAATTTCGGTAATGATTTCGTTTTCACATTTTCGTTTGTAAATTGATAATTTTGTTTTGTAAATGGGTACATTCGTTTTGTAAACTCCAATGAGTTTTTGTAAGAGTAATTATCCTCTTTGTAAACTCTGATCTTTTTTGTAATTGTATATATTCATTTTGTAAAATTTCTGTGACCTTTTGTAACTGTATCGTGCTCTTTTGTAAAATTCCCGGAGAGCTCTACAAAAAGTAAAACAATAGTGAGATTTGTAAAAAAGTGAATGAATATGTAAATCGAAAGGTCAATTATGTAAATTATAAAAAATGTAAATCTGTGCATTAAAATTACACATCCACCGATCGACCCCCTTTCGCCTGGAGGAACCTCACAGCCCTCGATGAAAGCTCCTTCACCATCGCCGCCAGCACCACCGCCGAGCTCGACCATCCTTCTCCATTGTTGCCCCAACCATAGGAGCCCCACCCATCCGCCAGGAGCCCTCGTCGGAGAAGAAACATCACCCGCTCTTTGCGTGGAGGAGAATCTCTGCCATGAGCTTGGTGCTTGATGTGACCCAAAAATCCCTAAGACCCGGGTGAAGGTAATGAAACAAGGGTCGTTGCGACCCGGATCTCAGAAGATGTGTCAATCAAGAAAAAGAATCGAACCGCGAAACGAATCGAAAATCAAACTAAGCAAATCAAGCGGTCCTAGCTATGTGATTAACCTGGTATAGCTCCCAGGGTCGAACACAAGGAGCACGGATTGGCCTAGGGCCTACGAAGTAGTACAAATAAGATAAAATAAAAGAAAAGTGTTTTTTAGTGGTTTTTAATGATTTTGATATTTTTTTGGATTTTTTTAAAATGTGAAGAAAAGTAAAGAAAGCAAAATCAAGCCAACTTCCACAATTTATTTAACACACCAAAAAGCAAGCAAAAATTCAAGAAAAATTGTTTTTATGTTTTTTAGGTTTTTAAGTGTTTTTGGTGAATTTTTGATATTTTTCTAATGGGTAAATTATTTTCTAAAAATCAAACAGTGCTAAAAATGCTGGGTACTGTCCAGCAAGGCCTAAAACTCAAAAATAAAATATTTAAGAGTCTCAACAGGCCTGGAGGTAATTTTCCTGTAATCTAGAAAGGATAAGGAAAATTTAGGCACCCTAATTATTGTTTTTGGATTTTTAAATTATTTATTATATTTTTTAAGCGTTTTTAAGGGTTTTTAGGTTTTTAGGGTTTTTAAGTGATGAAAAATAGCCAAAATTGGCTAGAAAATCAAACAACAAGCAAGAAACAGTAGCTAATTTTTTTAGAATTTTTAGAGGTGATTTTATATTTTTTTGGTATTTTTAAACCTAGACAGTAGCTAAAAAGGATGTTTTTGAATTTTTAAAAATACTAAATGAAATCAAAAATGTCCTCAAAAATTCTCAAAAATCCAACAACATGGCAGGAGCCATGTGTCAAATTTTCATCGAATTTGGAGGTGGTTTGATATTTATTCAAAAATCAAAGAGGGGGCACTGTGCATAGGGACGTAAGTGCAAATACCCTAAGGTCTGGGGGCCAAGGTGCAAAAATCCCAGCAAGTCACGCGCGTGGCGCGTGCCTGGGGCACTCAGGGGCCTTTTGGTAATAAAAACCAAGTTTCTGAACTTTTTGGTAACTCGTACCAAAAGTCCAGGGGCTTGGATGCAATTTACCCACTAATACACGCACATGTAGAAATAAAAATGCTCACAGGGGCACAACTGCAAATACCAGAAAATATTTCTTCATTCAATAACAACCCAGAACTACAGGATCAAAGATGTAAAAAGCCCAACTCAGCACGTGGCGAAGCACGTGGTCTCATACACACGGGGGCATACATGCAAATAAAACTAAGCACAGGGTCCACAATGCAATTTGCCCTACGTAAATAAAAGTTCTAAAATATTTACAGGACTAGAAATAAAAAGACAAACTAAGAGGGGGCCCTAAGTAAATTACCCCTTTATTCGTCGACGGCTGGATTCGCGCCACGTGGAAGATCGGGCGGCTCTGGATGGTGGCGCTCTCCTTCTTTGTCTCTTGGGCCAAATCGATGCTCCAGAGGGAGCCACGTGGAGGATCGGACGGGTCAGGTCTCAGGTGGCTCTCTCTCTGCTGCTCGGACGGTTCAGATCAGCCCCTCGATCTGATCAACGGCTGCTGCTCCTCGAGAAATGGATGGTGGCGATGCAAACTGGGAGCGGGGGCTGATCGGACGGTGCTGGAGGATGGTGGAAGAACACTCCACCGGCGAACTTCGCCGGCCTCGTGCGTGAGCTGCAGTCCTCCTCAGCTGCTCCTGGTGATCGGGGAAGATGGGCGACGGCGTCCCGCAGCTGCTGGTACTGTCCGATGGCCCACCCGAGCCCTGGAGGGGCTCCGGCGAGCTCGGCGGCGGTGGGCTCCTGGACCTGATGTGAGGGGGGCTCAGATGCCCTCCTTCTGACCTGCAAAACACGCCAGGAGCTTCGCGGGTCGAGGGCAAAGTGCCTCGACCCAAAGAAGCGGGATGACGGTGGCTGGTGGGTCGGTGCGAATGAGCTCCGGCGAGCTGGGGATGGAGGAGCTCGACTCCCAGCTCCGGGGCGAGCTGGGTTGAACGAGTGGGCGTAGAACGTGCGTGAGGGAGTGGCGAGGGTGATGGTGTGCTCCGATGATCGAAATAGTACGCGAGATGGTCGGAATCAGAGGAACACGGCGAGGGGTCGATTTGGGCGAAACATGAAATTACACTAAATAGATGCGCTAAATGGATACCTGGGCGATGCGAAAGACTGGGCTGGAGCTTGGCTAGCTCCTGGTCGTCGCCTCGAAGGTCGTCACTGCCTGAGGCTCGAGCTCCAGCTAGGTGGCAGAGCACGGCGGCGCGCGGCTGCCGGATCGATGGTCCAAGCACCTCCTCCTCGCTGCAACAAGGGCCAACGCGAGCTGTCACCTCGGTGGTTACAATGGAGGTCACGGGAGTGAAGGTGGAGAGCCAAAGATGCCATGAGGAGGCGGCTGAGCTCGAGTTTTATATGGGTGCAGGTCCGGGAAGGATCGATCGGGTAGGGCGAGCTGAAGCACGGATCCCAAGGAAGAATGTCGGGCGAGATTCCCGGATGCACGGGGGATGATTAGGACCTTAGATTAGGCGAAATGGGGATCGGGTCTGGTAGAGATAATTGGGCGAAGTCGGGTCCGCGAACAGGACCCGGGCTCTGGTGGTCCTGGGGGAGGTGTTGACCAGGGGTCAACAATCCCCCGTGGACCAATCAGAGCCCGCCAAGGGTTGAATTCTTATTTGATTTTTTTGGGGCCTTAAATGGCCGAATTTTCAAAAACTCAAAACACAAAATATTTTTGTTTTAATTTTTTCTATTTTTTTGTGATTTTTAATTAATTTTTGGAAATAAAAATAAGGTCTATACATAGTAGCTATACATAGGTATATATACACTATATTGATTTTTGATTTTTGATTTTTAATTAGTTCTTTTTATACATTTTTATTCCTATTTTATATTTTATTTATTTATAGGATAAAAGGAGGAATAAAAGGCTATTTTTATTTTATTTTTATTATTTATATACATAGGTTAAATAATTAGTGATATACATATATGTACATGGTATATATACAATATATTTTTGTATTTTAATTTTGTAATTTTTATTTGATTTTTGTCTTGTTTCTTTTTATTTATTTTATTTACAAAACATAAAAAGGGATATTTACAAAAAGGTTTGAAAATAAATTAGGTTATTTACAAGGTGAAATAAATAAAGAAGGTGGTCTATGTACATGGTGAAGAGATGTTTTTGGATTTTTGATTTTTTTAATTTTTATTTTGTTTTTAATAGCTTCTAAATATATACAAAATATATACAAGCATATTTTTGGCTGAGGAAAATATTATTTTATTTATTTACAAATATATGTACATGTGAGCCCCTATCTCCCTCTACTTGGTTTTTATGCGGTCAGGCCCATGCTGAGCCCTCCCTTGGGTCAGGTTGCTCAATATTTATTCTAAATATTTCCCTCTTTTTCTTTTTCATCTTTATTCTTTTATTTTTGCACAAAAACATGCTAATTATCTATTTTTACAAACATGCATGCTTTTGCTAATTAACCCTATTTACACATATCTACATGCATTTGCATAGGTTTTTGTAGCTAAAATATAAGAATAAAGAGTGATGAATGGGTATTCATCACCCCCCTATACTATACTTTGCTAGTCCCTTAGCAAACACTTATTTGAAAAAGAAGTGAAAAAGAAAGAAAAAGAAAAAGAAAAAGAGAATGTACATGGATCAAGGTTGATTATTAAACTTGCCTTCATTAAATTGAGGTATGGAGCTTAATCAGATCTTTGGATTATTGATGTGTCGGAACCTTATTTAGACTTAAGCTTAAAACCTAACAGCCTCTAAGTTCCACTATCCTATAACCAAGACTCCTCAATGCTCCAGATCAGAACAAGTCATCAACCACAAACCCTGAAGACCATGAATCTTTTCTTGTCCTGTGAAAGTGAGGTCTAAGCTCTCCACCTCAGAAATGGCAACTTGACAACCCTCCCCAACAAGGTAACTCTAAGACCTCAATCTGGCCACTCTTTCCTCGAGGAGCGGGGTATTCCCTTCTAAGTTCAAGTACAACCGGCTCAAGAAGAGGGGGAAGAAGAGAATGGGTCAAGGCCAGTGTAGCCAAGTACCCTTGGGAGCTTGACCAGTGTAGCCAAGTCTCCCTGCTGCAAGCTACAACAGGTGGATCATGAAACCAAGCTTTGCTTATTGCACTTATATACATACTCCGGTGGGATTATCATTTTCTCTCAGACCCACCACTTTTTTGGAGTTATTCTTTTCTTTTTGCATTTTTTTTCGAGTGCATCTATACAACATGTACATGTGCAGCATATATACAAGGAGTTTTTCCTCTTGAGCCAGTAGACTATCCCTCTTTTGAAGCTTTATTGCAACCCACAACTCCCGTCGTTAGACTTCATGGCAACCAGACCAAGTTGAGACGCACTTACTTCACTAAATGAAGAAGAGAGGTTCCGCCTAGAAGTACTACCCTCATATGCTACCCCAAGTCAAGGAAGACTGCCTCCTCACCACTTCATCCGTAGAGAGCTCGGTGCATAGTGCGGTTGTCCAAGTAAAGCCATAATCTATATGAGTCATGTGTTGTTGTTAAGTGCTCTACTTAGGCTCATTGAGATGACATGTGATCATAGCCTAGTGGACTCAAAGAATTAAGTCACCATGGACCTGAAAAGCCTTAAACCTAAGCCCTATAAGGTTCCTCTTAGAAATTAGGTGGATTAAGATCTTAATCAAGCTCCATTTCTCAATTTGATTCCCGGCTTAGTTTAAATGTCAACTATCATCCAGAAAAAACTATATACATATGTACAAAAAGATGCATATTTACACAAATTTTACAGTCATGCAAAATTTTTGAAAAATGTTTTGAAATCATGAATGATGATGCATGAAGTGCAAGTTTTGCAAAAAGATATTTACACACATTTACACAAGATTTTTGCAAACTTTTGATTTTCAAAACATTTTGGAAAAATTTTGTACTATATACATAATTTTCATACAGAAAATATTTACACAAGCTTTACACAAAAGATTTTTGAAATCATTTTTACAAAAATAATTTGTACACTAGCTATGTATGTGCAAATGAATTTTTTTTTCTTTTCTTTTTTTTTAATTTTTGTGGTTTTTAGCCATTTTTATTTATTAACACACTCACACAAAGTACGAGTTATGGCTAAAGTATATATGAAATATATACACACCCCCCTATACTTAGCTCGAACGATGTCCTCGGAGTCAAGAGCGATGAAGAAGACATAACTCGTGCTATGTATAGGGAAGTGAAAAGAAAGGCTATACAAAAGGAGATGAAAAGTCAAAAGGGACTCGGGTCTTCCCCCTATACTTAGGATCAAGTAATCCTAAGTATAGCAGGCTGTACACGAAGGGAAAACCGAGTGGAGAATGTACAGGGTTTACCCCCCCTATACTTAGGGTGAAATGCCCCTAAGTATAGGCAGCAAAACACGGGTAAACAGAAACAAAAGAAATACCCAAAATGTCTCACATCCCCCCTATACTTAGGGTAAAGTACACCCTAAGTATAGCATAATCATAAGATGAAGAAAGGGATGTGGGACTAAGGAATGTGGTGATATGGACATCTGGATCTATGTACAGCGGAGGGTCAGTAAAGCTCAGGCGTGAGATGCATTAGATGTGAGTCAAAGACCACATCTCACGCGAAATGAATAGGGGCAAGATCCACGACCCGCGGCTCATGATCTAGAAATGGCTTGAGCCGCTGGCCGTTCACTCGGAAGGTACTCTCAGAAGACAACTCGGATATATCGATGCTACCGTTGTCGTGTACCTTCCGAACCAGATAAGGTCCTTTCCATTTGCTCTGTAGCTTCCCTGGAAATAATCTAAGCCTCGCATCAAACAGCCATACTCTCTGTCCAATCTCAAAATGTTTGTGGCTGATATGTGAATCATGCCACTCCTTGACTCTCTCCTTATAATGTAGGCTGCTTGAGAATGCTGCATCTCTAAGCTCCTCCAGGGCAGCTAGCTCTGCCCTCCTCTGGTCTCCTATACCATCTGGATCCATCAAGATATCTGTGACTGCCCAAAGTGACTTGTGCCTCAGCTCAACTGGTAGGTGACAGGGCTTGCCATACACGAGGCGAAAGGGAGATGTGCCCAAAGGTCCCTAAGACCCGGGTGAAGGTAATGAAACAAGGGTCGTTGCGACCCGGATCTCAGAAGATGTGTCAATCAAGAAAAAGAATCGAACCGCAAAACGAATCGAAAATCAAACTAAGCAAATCAAGCGGTCCTAGCTATGTGATTAACCTGGTATAGCTCCCAGGGTCGAACACAAGGAGCACGGATTGGCCTAGGGCCTACGAAGTAGTACAAATACGATAAAATAAAAGAAAAGTGTTTTTTAGTGGTTTTTAATGATTTTGATATTTTTTTGGATTTTTTTAAAATGTGAAAAAAAGTAAAGAAAGCAAAATCAAGCCAACTTCCACAATTTATTTAACACACCAAAAAGCAAGCAAAAATTCAAGAAAAATTGTTTTTATGTTTTTTAGGTTTTTAAGTGTTTTTGGTGAATTTTTGATATTTTTCTAATGGGTAAATTATTTTCTAAAAATCAAACAGTGCTAAAAATGCTGGGTACTGTCCAGCAAGGCCTAAAACTCAAAAATAAAATATTTAAGAGTCTCAACAGGCCTTGGAGGTAATGTTCCTGTAATCTAGAAAGGATAAGGAAAATTTAGGCACCCTAATTATTGTTTTTGGATTTTTAAATTATTTATTATAATTTTTAAGAGTTTTTAAGGGTTTTTAGGTTTTTAGGGTTTTTAAGTGATGAAAAATAGCCAAAATTGGCTAGAAAATCAAACAACAAGCAAGAAATAGTAGCTAATTTTTTTAGAATTTTTAGAGGTGGTTTTATATTTTTTTGGTATTTTTAAACCTAGACAGTAGCTAAAAAGGATGTTTTTGAATTTTTAAAAATACTAAATGAAATCAAAAATGTCCTCAAAAATTCTCAAAAATCCAACAACATGGCAGGAGCCATGTGTCAAATTTTCATCGAATTTGGAGGTGGTTTGATATTTATTCAAAAATCAAAGAGGGGGCACTGTGCACAGGGACGTAAGTGCAAATACCCTAAGGTCTGGGGGCCAAGGTGCAAAAATCCCAGCAAGTCACGCGCGTGGCGCGTGCCTGGGGCACTCAGGGGCCTTTTGGTAATAAAAACCAAGTTTCTGGACTTTTTGGTAACTCGTACCAAAAGTCCAGGGGCTTGGATGCAATTTACCCACTAATACACGCACATGTAGAAATAAAAATGCTCACAGGGGTGATGAATACCCATTCATCACTCTTTATTCTTATATTTTAGCTACAAAAACCTATGCAAATGCATGTAGATATGTGTAAATAGGGAAAGTTAGCAAAAGCATGCATTTTTGTAAATATAAATAATTAGCATGTTTTTGTGCAAAAATAAAAGAATAAAGAAGAAAAAGAAAAAGAGGGAAATATTTAGAATAAATATTGAGCAACCTAACCCAAGGGAGGGCTCAGCATGGGCCTGACCGCATAAAAGCCACAAGTAGAGGGAGATAGGGGCTCACATGTAAATATTTATGTAAATAAATAATATTTTCCTCAACCAAAAATATACTTGTATATATTTTGTATACACTTAGAAGCTATTAAAAACAAAATAAAAAGTAAAAAATCAAAAATACAAAAATACCCCTTTTTACCTTGTATATAGACCACCATCTTTTCTTTACTTCACCTTGTAAATAACCTAATTTATTTCTACAACTTTTTGTAAATATTCCTTTTTAATGTTTTGTAAATAAAATAAGTAAAAAGAAACAAAACAAAAATAAAATAAAAATTGCAAAATTAAAATCACAAAAATATATTGTATATCTACCATGTATATAAGTGTAAATAAATAATTATTTCCCCTATGTATATAAATAATAAAAATAAAATAAAAATAGCTTTTTATTCCTCATTTTATCCTATAAATAAATAAAATATAAAATGGGAGTAAAAATGTACAAAAATAATTAATTAAAAAATAAAATCAAAAATCATATATTGTATATATACCTATGTGTAGCTATAATATGTAAATACCTTATTTTAATTTCCAAAAATTAATTAAAAATCACAAAAAAATAGAAAAAATTAAAAACAACATTTTTCATGTTTTGAGTTTCTGGAAATTCGGCCATTTAAGGCCCTAAAAAAATCGAATAAAATCTCAATAATTGGCGGCCTCTGATTGGTCCACGGGGGATTGTTGACCCCCGGTCAACACCTCCCCCAGGACCACCAGAGGCGCGGATCTGGGTTTCGACCCGATTTCTCGATCTTTTCCTCACCTGATCCGAATGCCAAATCCGCAAACCCCGGGCCCTAATCCACCTTCACACACCCGAGATCCTCGCCCGGAGGTTTGCATGGGGATCCGCGCGCCGATCTTCGTGCCCGACTCCATTCTTCCCGGACCCCTAACACTATAAAGTTGGAGCTCCGCCGCACTCTCACGCATCTTTGGCTACCCATTCTCTCTCCAGTGAGCTCCATCGCGACCAGCAAGGTGACAGCTTGCCCCCGCCGGTGTCGCAGCGAGGAGGAGGTGCGTCGACCATCGATCCGGCCGCTTCTTGCAGCCGTGCTCCGACGACCACCCGGAGCTCGAGCCTCGGGAGTTGACGACCCTTGAGGCGAGGACCAGGAGCTAGCTGAGCTCCAGCACAGTCTACAGCATCACCCAGGTAACCTAAGTTCCTACCCAGTTAGAGTAATTTTGGATTTCGCCCAAATCGACCGTTCGCCGTGTTCCTTTGATTCCGACCATCTCGCTTCATATTTCGGTCATCGGAGCATCCCATCACGTTCGCCGTTTCCCCACGCACCTTCTACGCCCACTCGTTCAACCCAGCTCGCCCCGGAGCTGGGAGTCGAGCTCCACCGTCTTCCGCTCGCCGGAGCTCCTTCGCCCCGACCCACCAGCCACCTTCACCCCGCTTCTTTGGGTCGAGGCACTTTGCCCTCGACCCGCGAAGCTTTCTGGTTGCTTTGCAGGTCCAAAGGGAGGTGTATGAGCCCCCCTTACATCCCAGACCGGAGCTTCGCGCCGCCAGCCTCGCCGGAGCCCCTCCAGGGCTCGGCTGGGCCATCGGCCAATACCATCAGCTGCGGGGCTGCACCGGGAACCTGTTCCGACATCCAGAAGCAGCTGAGGAGGAGTGTATCTCACGCAGGAGGCCGGCGAAGTTCGCCGGCGTCGAGTTCTTTCACCATCCTCCAGAGCCGTCCGATGAAGCCTCAGCTCCAGTTCTAATATCAGCCGTCCATCTTTCGAGGAGCCGCGACCGTTGATCATCCAAAGGACCTCATCTGGACCGTTAGTAGCCGAGGAGAGAGGCACCTGAGCCCCAGTCGTTAGATCACCCACGTGGCCTCGCCTCAGCCGTCGATTGAGCCCAAGAGAAGAAGAGAAGGAGAGCGCCGCCCATCCTGACCGTCCGTCCACCACGTGGCGCGCATCTGGCCGTCGACCAATAAAGGGGTAAATATCTTAGGGCCCCCCTCTTAGTTTGTCGTTTTATTTTTAGTCCTGTAAATATTGTTAGAACTTTATTTACGTAGGGTTATTTGCACTGTGGACCTCGTGTTTGTTAAGATTTGCATGTATGCCCCTGTTTGTATGAGACCACGTGCGTCGACACGTGTAGCTTAGGGTTATTTGCATTTCTAGTCCTGTAGATCTGGGTTGTTATGGAATGAATGAATATTTTTGAGTAATTGCAGTTATGCCCCTGTGAGTGTTTTTTATTACACATGTGCGAATTTTAGTGGGCTTTTTGCAACCACGTCCCTGAGCTTTTGATACGAGTTATCAAAAGGCCCTAAGACTTGGTTTTTATTACCATCAGGTCCCTGTGTGCCCCAGACACGCGCCACGCGCGTGACTAGCTGGGTATTTTGCACCTGGGCCCCCAGATTCTCGGGTATTTGCACATTCGTCCCTGTGCACTGTGCCCTCTTTGCATTTTTGAATAAAATAGTAAATCACCTCCAAATACAATGAAATTTTGACACATGGCTCCTGCCATGGTGTAGGAATTTCAGTGATTTTTGAGGACATTTTTACTCTTATTTAGTATTTTTAAAAATTCAAAAACAGCCTTTTTAGTCACTGTCTAGCTTTAAAAATACCAAAAAAATATAAAATCACCTCCAAAAATTCTAAAAAAATTAGGTATTGTTCTTTGCTTGTTTTCTGATTTTCTAGCCAATTTTGGCTATTTTTCATCACTTAAAAATCTTAAAAATTGAAAACCCTTAAAAACTCATAAAAATTACAATAAATAATTTAAAAATCCAAAAACAATAATTAGGGTGCCTAAATTTTCCTTGTTCTATCTAGTATACAGGAAAATTACCTTCAGGGCTTTTTGAGATCCTAAAATATTTTATTTTCGGGTCTTAAGCCTTGCTGGACAGTACCTCCTATTTTTAGCATTGTTTGATTTTTAGAAAATAATTTACCCATTAGAAAAATCCCAAAAATTCACCAAAAACAGTAAAAAACCTAAAAAACATAAAAACAATTTTTCTTGAATTTTTGCTCTATTTTTGGTGTGTTGAATAATTTGTCTAAGCGTGTTGATATTTGTTTTCCTTTATTTTCTTTATCATTTAAAAATCCAAAAAAAAAAATAAAAATTCATAAAAACCACTAAAAATCATTTTCTTTTATTTTTCTTTCATTTTCACTACTTCGTAGGCCCTAGTCCAATCCGTGCTCCTTGTGTTCGACCCTGGGAGCTATACCAGGTTAATCACATAGCTAGGACCGCTTATTTTGCCTTGTTTGATTTTCAATCTATTTCGCGGTTCGATTCTTTTTCTTGATTGACACATCTTCTGAGATCCGGGTCGCAACGACCCTTGTTCTATTACCTTCACCCGGGTCTTAGGGATTTGTGTGTCATCAGAATGGCGCCGTTGCCGGGGAGCACGGCTTAGTAGTTGTTTTTGATTTTATTGTCATTTTTGTTTTCGTGGCTTTTCGGAGCTCGCGGCTTTTCGCGGTTTTTGTATTTAGTTTTCTTTTTGTTTTATTTTGTTTTATTTTGATTTTCTTTTCTTTTTATTTTTGTTTTTGTTTTATTTTGTGTGATTATTTTGTTTTACATTTTTGCACATATACCCTTGTTCTTATTTGCATTTATTATTTGATTATTTTATTAGTCTGACCACTTTTCCTGTCTTCTTGCGAGGGCCCGAGGACCGTGGAGGCGACTTTCGAGGAGCCGGTGCAGCTGCGAGACTCGGAGGCAGCTTCCTTCTCTACGAAGCCGCAGGAGAGAGTGAGAGGAGAGAGTTGAGTGGTGTGAGGCATTAGGGTAGTTTTTATTTTATTCATTCATTATTGTTGTAATAATACAGGACATTCAGACACTCTTAGACTTAGACCGTAGCGGGTCTGTTTCGCCGAGCACCGGCGTGCTCGGGGGACCCATTAGGACCCTCGGTTTTTACGCGGTTTTCTCGCGGCTTTCCTTTTTCTTTTCTTACTGTCATTTTCCGGATTTTTCGCGGTTTTCGCTCGAGCCCCTAGACATAGGATTTTTGTTGATTGTGATGTAAGATTTCTAAGGCCCAACACTTAATAGAATATCTGTTCCTATAGCACGTAATTGGACCTTACTAAAATTCACTGAAAAAGTTAGTTTAATTGGATTTGAGACCACGTGCCGTTAGGAGTCACATACAGCGCTGGCAGGACCCGTTGTGGCGGGCACCGAGTGACTCCCAAGATCGGACTCCGGACTCGATTCGGTTAACTAACTATTGTTCTTCACGATCAATAGAAATTGCCTGTTTAGGACTCGGTTTTTACCGCTGCATCATTTAGCTTAGTTTATTTTCTGTTTTTATTTTATGCACGGATCATTTTGCATGTAGAGTGCTGGCGGCAGGTACGCATTTCTTACTCAGCATGCATCATTGATTTCACGTGCATCGGCTTTTTCGTCTTCTCCCCCCGTTTTTGGACTTAATAACCAGGAGAACCGAAAAATTCGTTAGGCGATTTTGTTTGCTTGAAAAATACCTAAAAAGAAAAACCATAAAATTGGGACTGTTTAAAATTACTGATCTTAAAACTCGCTCACCCTAAAAATTTTTGTCTTGGGGAGAGCAACCCCCTCATTGTTTGGTTTGCTTGTGCGAGAGAGTGTCCCCGAACACTAGGTAGAGCCCCCCGTTGCGAAACCCGACTGATTACCGACTCATCCGTGCGGGCCAGTCGGTTGGGTTAGCAGCGGATATCCTAACAGGTCACGTAATCGCTCTACTATCTTGATTGTTCACCAAAATAAAATAGACAAGATAATTTGACCGAACTTTCACGGTCTTCAGCTCGTGTTGTGTTGGTGAACCGGGGGTTTGTTTTCTGATCGTAATTTTTCCAGATCTCATCCGCCCTACTCGCTAGATCAAGATGATGGGTAGACGGTCTCTTAGGCAGCCTTTGGTTGCACCGCTTTCGGGCGCGTCTACCACATCATCTAGGTTGGCTCGCGAGAGCTCAGACCCGCTCTCCGAGCCCCAGTATGATTCCACCCTGTTCCCCCTCGACCCCCTTTCTGATCTACCCGAGAGACATGAGCCCGAGGAGAGACTTATTCATTTGACAGCACCTGAGTTGGGCTCCTTCGATTTTGCAGACGTCGAGATGGCAGGCGCAGGCAGTTCTGACGATCACTCCCGTCCCGAGCACTTTGTACTGGACCAGGGAGCGATCAACTCCACCCTGATCGCACAGTTAGAGACAGTCCAGCAGCAGCTCCGCGATCAGGGAGCTTTTATGATAGAGATGAGGCGTGAGATGGAGAGGCTCAGAGCAGAGAGAGATGCACAGAGCGAGCCCGAGGACCCCGATGAGGCACAGGCACGAGCCGCAGCAGCAGCAGCAGCAGCAGCCGCGGCCGCCGCCGCAGCGGCAGCAGCCGCAGGAGGAGCAGGACCACCTAGACCGATGCGGGAGTTGCACAACCCTGGATCTACGTTGATGCACCATTGGGTTGTGGTTCCAGCCATCGTGGGGGACTTCAAGTTCCCCCCGAACACCTTGCAGATGCTCCCGCGGTTCCATGGACTGGCTACAGAGGAGCCCCATCTCCACCTACAGGAGTTTCTCATGATTTGCAGTACTGTCCACGACAGACATGTGGACCAGGATACCATACGGATGATTGCCTTCCCCTTCTCACTGGCAGATAGAGCAGCCACCTGGCTGAAACATTTGGGGAGATTCGTGTACACATGGGAGCAGCTCCGCACCGAGTACTTGAACAAGTACTATCCACTCGGGCGGACGAATGCAGCGAGGGCCCTGATCAGCAACTTCTCCATGTTCCCCAACGAGCAGTTCCATGAGGCTTGGGAGAGGTTCAGAGAGCTTTTGGACAGATGCCCACACCACGATATCACTAAGCCGAACCTAGTTCAGAGCTTCTTCAGTGGGTTGTCACCAGAGCTACAGGGCCTGGTGAACGCTTCTTGTGGCGGGTCCTACTTCGCCAAGGACCACGACCAGGTCTGGGCTATTTTTGAGGAGATGGCAGAGAACTACATGGTCATGTCCCAGACCCGGCTCTACACTCAGAAGACCCAGCCACATCAGCCAGGGCCCATGCAGTACCAGAGGATAGCACGGGTAGATGCAGGTCCTTCCAGTTCATCCGCAGCAGCCACAGCAGCAGCACAGTTAGAGTCGTCAGCTGCGGACATGGGCATCATCAGCGAGAAGCTGGACCGCATGGAGCTGATAGAGAAGAAGCAGTGCCAGAGCATAGCACAGATGGATCAGATGGCACAGGTCTTGAGCGACCTGAAGACACAGCTCATGTGTCTCCAGGAGACACAGACGGCTTCTCAACCCCGTCTTCAGTCGCGAGGCGACGCCGGCAGCAGTAGCAGCTCGTCCCAGCGCTCCAGCATCCCAGTGCAGCCTAGACAGGTTCACCTTGTACAGGCGGAGCCGTACCAGCAGCCGCAGCCCACCTTGCAGTCACCACCATCTCCAGAGATGCAGATGGTGGTCTACCAGCCGGATCAGCCGTTGGTAGTACTACCCCCAGCCCCCTTTGATGCAGAGCCGTTGATGGATGTCAACGGGATCTGGTACGACCGTCCCCAGCCTGGGATCCGACGAGATCATCCCGGATTCAGGTGGGGGAGTGGTGGTGCCCAGCCCCAGCAGCAACCGTCAGCACAGGGAGGGCAGTACTCCCAGCCGAGAGACCATCACCAGCCGCAGCAGCAGCCCCCAGTCTACCAGCAGCAGTCGTCCTACGTTCCTCGTCCCTATCAGCAGCAGGGACAGTCTTGGAGACGTGAGCAGCAGGCTCACCAGGGATACCAGCACCAGCAGCACCCTCCTTCTTATCCCTCTCACCCATACCAGCAGCAGCAGCCTCACCTACAGAGAGGCCACCCGTCGGGCTCCCATGAGAGCCCCGCTTTGGATGATATCGCCCGCCTCCTCACGAACCAGCAGGCCACATTCAGACGGGAGATGGATGAGTTCCGCCATGAGATGCGGGACCTGATGAGAGGGAAGGCCGCCATACCCGCCCAGATAGAGCCGAACCCGAACAATCTCAAGCGGAAGTCTGAGCAGGTAGTACATACTGAGTTAGCCACTCCTAGCGATCCATTTGATGATACTTCTTCAGATCTTTTTGATGTTGATTTTGCCACGCTTAGGAGCGGTAGGACCCCAGCCGGCGGCGGCGCCTCAGCTGAGCACCATCCCGAGGCGCCACAGGAGGAGGAGGAGAGCGGTACTGAGGCCGCTCCAGATGATGACGGTGGTACTGAGGCCACCAAGGATGCTGATCCCACAGGCGGTACTAAGGCCGCCACTTCACCAGATCTAGGAGGTGGTACTGATGCCACTCCAGTAGCAGCCGAGCCAGCACGCGGTACTGATACCGCGAGACGTCTACCTTCACCAGCAGCAGCAGAGCAGCCCGTCCATGGTGGTACTGAGGCCACCGGTGTTTGTAGAGAGAGAGCTGTTGTGTTTCCCCGTGTTCATGTATCTCAGGATTCTGTGATAAATAAAGGAAAAGGTTTACATTCTTTTGGTCCCACTGTGGTGCATGATGTATGTGTGGATCCGGTCCTTGAACTGCGTAGATCTTTTCCTAGTCCTTCATCTGAGAAGGACCCAGTGATCCCCTTCCCTAGAGCCCTTCAGATGGGGAAGGGGAAGAAAAATGATTCAAAAAAAAGAGAGTTTGAGGAGTTCAGCCAGAGCATGATAGATCGCTTTCACATTCAGCTGACCCTCCAGGAGGCTTTGCAGCACATCCCCCTTCTCCAGAGATCTTTGAGAGAGAGGACTACAGTTAGGAGGAGGAGGAGGAACCACACTTCAGAGATCCATGTGCTGACCAAAGCCACGTGCTTTGCGATTCAGAACCGACTGCCAGCCAAGAGGCCAGATGCAGGGGCCCCGTATGTCAGATGCCAGATCAGAGAGCAGTGGTTCGACCGTACTCTTTTAGATAGCGGATCTTCGATCAACCTACTTCCGGCAGCCCTTCTCGACCGCTTCGAGTTGGGCACTCTTCGACAGAGCAGGACAGTCCTTCAGTTCGCTGATCGATCTGTCAAGAGGCCGAAGGGGTTGCTACGAGACGTTATCGTCACTATTCAGGGTCTGCAATTCCCCGTGGACTTCATAGTGTTAGACATGGAGATCCCTGAATCAGTGGCCGATACCCCCATCATCCTTGGTCGTCCGTTCTTGGCCACAGCCAAGGCGGTGACTGATCATGATAGCGGGAAGGTGTACTTTCGCGTCCAGGGCGAGAGTATACAAATAGAGACGGTCGAGGACTATAGAGTCAGATCTAGATCCCGCTCAGATGCCAGTACCGATTCAGAGCAGCTGACAGACGCAGAGCCAGACATCCACCAGGACTGCGACTTTGTGATTACAGATGATGAGGCAGCTTGGGCAGACCTTGAGACACAGACTACCCTCTCACTTTCAGACACAGCTGATGCAGAGATGATAGCAGAGGAGAGTCTGGAGAGCACAGACCTGGTTCAGGATACTATTGCGGCAGCAGGGCCGGTTCTCGATCGCAGCACAGCGATTAGTGATGGTGGTGCTGAGGCCACCTTGTTTTCCGGTGGTACTGATGCCACCGTTTCTGATGCAGATCCCTCGGATTCAGAGTCTGATTGGGCCGATTGTTATGATCAGATGCCAGACCTGAGTTCACCTGAGCCTACAGAGGAGGAGGTAGAGGCAGAGCAGAGCAGAGACAGTGCAGTTGAGCCGCTTTCTCCCGACCTGGTTTGCGAAAGTACACTTTCACTCTCCCAGGCAGATTTGGCCGACTTTGCAGCATTCACTCAGTTTCTTCCACAGCCAGATTTGCCGGCACCCAGCATTCCAGAGCTGAAGCCGCTCCCTACTTCGCTGAAGTATCGATTCCTTGCAGGCGATCCAGAGATGTACCCAGTCATCATCTCCGCTGAGTTGACTGGAGAGCAGGAATCCCGTCTGATGGGGGTTCTTGAAAAGAACCGCAAGGCGATCGGATGGAGCGTAGCAGATCTCCATGGGATTAGTCCATCAGTGTGCTCTGATGAATCTGTGATTCATCACATCAAAAGTCAAAAATAGAGCCTTGTTCCCGAGAAAATAGAGGCATATTTCCCTTTATCTTGCATAAATAGCATTCATGCATGCATCCATAATTCATGCATTTTAGGAGCTCATCTGCATTTAAATAAGAAGCCAAAAATCCCTTGTAAAAGAGCCTAAATACCCTGAGCACCCTTGTACATTAAAACACACATAAAGCCCGCATACAAACTCCTACTTAGGTCTACTCACTCTTAGAATACTACATATCAAAAGACCTTCAAAATGAGACTAATTTCATTGAAATTGGAGCTTGTATGAGGAACTTGGGTTTTTGGGTCATTTTGTATACTACATATGTATATTTATGTAACTTTGTATTTATGTATCATATTTGACCTCATCTCCGTCTTTGGTCAACATGAAACTTGTAGATCTCATCAAGATCTACAACTTTCATGTTTTGAGTTTTTCCAAATTCGGCCTCCTCCTCTTTCTACACGTGTCTTTCCCTTCGACCACTCACAGCAGGCCACGTGGCGCCCTCTGATTGCGCCACGCGGCCCGCTGCCCTTTGTCTGCTCCGCCCGCGCCCTCCACCGTTGGATCGCACCTCAGATCCAACGGCCCAGGCCTGACCACGTCCGCTCTCTTCTACAGCCATCAGATCCACCCCGCATTCCATCTGGACCGTTCCTTAGCGCCGCATCCTCAACGAGCCACGTGGCGACCTCTAGGCCGCCCGATCGCGCCCCCGATCCCTTCATCACAACCGCTCGTCTTCCAGCGGATCGTGACCCTCAGATCAATCACCTAGACCCGATCCTAGCCGCCCGCTCGCACTTCGCCCGCGTCACGCCACGTGTCACCCTCATAGCCCTTCATCTGGGCACTCCAGATCTAATCTCACCCGCCCGCTTCGCGCCTCCATCTGGCCGTTGGATCACAAGATCCAACGGCCAGGACTTCGTCCCCTACCTCGGGCAGCCCCTCTCTCCCACGATCTCCGCCTTGCGGGAGGGGCCGCCCCTTTCTATTCTCGGCCGCACTCCAGCCCCCCTCGCCGGCCACTGACTCTCCCACGATCTTCCCCACTCTTCCCTCTCCCTCGCCAACACCCTCGAACATCACCATCTCCGCCACACTCGCTCCACCACCTCCATGAAACTCGCCACTCACCCAGCTCTGCCGCCACCTTCGACCTATAAATACACCCTCTCCGACCACATTCAAGCCCATCCGCCACTCCAGGAAAGAACCCCGAGCTCCAAGCTTCCTCTTGGTGACAGCAAGCGGCCGAATTGTTGAGCGACGAAGGACCTTCTTCTCCGGCGAGATCCACGGTGCACCGCCGTGCCGCAGCCGCCCTCCGCGTAGCTGCACGAGCTCGAGGCTTACCGACCTCTGGAGCGACGACCCCTGGAGCTCAAAACCGAGCCCCAAACCCCAGGTAACCTCCTTCATCCCCTCTCCGATCATCCTCTTCTTTTCATCCGATCTTCTCCGATTTTATTCGCCTTCCACGGACATCTCCACACCTCCTCGACATCCCGACGAGCTCCGCGACGGTGCTAGCATCCTCGCGGGCCGCTCCACTTCGCCATTCACCGCACTTCGACCACCGTCGACTAGCAGCTCCGCCGCTTGGCCGGAGCCACCTCGCCCGATCACCTCAAGCACCCGCAGGCCTCTCCGACCACTCCATTCAACTCCCACGATCACCAGCACGCTTCGGCTATCCAGCTAACACTTGCAGGTACTCTTTGGACCATTGGCCGGAGCTTCATCGGATCCTTCTTCGAGCTTCATCGACCAGGTGCTCCAGCCCTCCTCCAGCCAATCCGAGACCACCGGAGGCTTCGCCGTCCTCATCCGCTGCTTCCGAGCTAGCTGGGAGCTGACAGAGCTCATTGACGGAGCTCAGCGAGGCAGGCGGAGGTCAGCCCCCTTCACCGGAGCACAGGCCCCTCCTCCGCAGGCGGCGGAGGAGCGTTGAAGGAGAAACAGCAGCCACCGTTCGATCTTCTGATCGAACGGCCCTCGTCCCGCCACGCGTCTCTTCACCGCCTTCGTCCTCGACCGTCGATCGCACCAAGGATCGGACGCTCCACCCGCTGCCACGCGTCTTCACCTACCACCCTTGGATCCATCCAGATCCAAGGGCCCTCAGGCCGCCACGTCGCCCGATCCGAGCCTCGGCACCCAAGCCTAGGCTCGGGTCCCCCGAAGCAGATCCGAGGCTAACCCGAGCCTCCAGAAGCCCCGACCCTCGATCCGAGCCTCCGACGCCTCCGAGCCTAGGCCGCCCCACGTGAGGAGCACGTGCGGCCTGGGTAAATTGCACCGACACCCCTGGAGGTTCCCAAAATTGCAGAAAGGTCCCTGTGAAGCAGACATCACGTGAGGCGCACGTGATTCGTGGAGAATTTGCATTCAAGTCCTGCATAGTCTTGGTAATTGCACTTTAGTCCCTGTCAGCATGTTTATTTCTTGAACATTTATTTTTCAGTATTGCATTTAGACCCCTATGTTTGCACGTGTCCATAGCATGCGTTTTTGATTATTTTTGAATTTTAAAAGTTGCATATTGTTGAGAACTTTGTCCTCTACCTGTTAGCACACGTGTTGTATTTTTGTTGGTTTTCTTGATTTA